>SJYX01014727.1:38687-51506 GCA_006410675.1 Oreotragus oreotragus | reverse complement strand
CTGTGGTGTTGGAGAAGACTCTTGAGAGTCCCTTGGACTGCAAGGAGATCCAACCAGTCCATTCTGAAGGAGATCAACCCTGGGATTTCTTTGGAAGGAATGATGCTAAAGCTGAAACTCCAGTACTTTGGCCACCTCATGCGAAGAGTTGACTCATTGGAAAAGACTCTGATGCTGGGAGGGATTGGGGGCAGGAGGAGAAGGGGATGACAGAGGATGTGATGGCTGGATGGCATCACGGACTCGATGGATGTGAGTTTGAGTGAACTCCGGGCGTTGGTGATGGACAGGGAGGCCTGGCATGCTGCGATTCATGGGGTCGCAAAGGGTCGGACACGACTGAGCAACTGAACTGAACTGATCTGTGGATTCAAGACCACCACAATCCCAGCATCCTTTGTTGCTGACGTTGACAAGCTTATTCTAACGTATTTGGAGTTTCAAGGGACCAGCCATGTTTTCTAGACTCATTACAAAAGACCCTGATGCTGGGAAAGATTGAAGGCAGGAGAAGGGGACAACAAAGGATGAGACGGTTGGATGGCATCACCGACTCGATGGACATGAGTTTGAGAAAGCTTTGGGAGTTGGTGATGGACAGGGAGGCCTGGCGTGCTGCAGTCTGTGGGGTCGCAGAGTCAGACACGCCTGAGCGACTGAGCAACAAGAAAGAATAGCCCTGATGGTGTGTGAGCAGGCTCCTTGTGCTGGTGGGTGGAGCTGTGCGTGGCGGTTAAAGGGACGCGCCATCACAGTGAGTCTCGGGTGACGGAGCTCGAGCTGTGTGACCCCCGTCTATGAGAATCCCAGCAGTGAGTCTGTCGTGACAGGAGCCCCAGGGTTGGGGGCTCCCGACGCGAGGACACCTTCGGGGTGATGCTGCTTCTCGGTCGGGCGGTCCTGGCTCTGTGGGAGTCTGCCAGACAAGCCTGCACAGGCGCCCTCAGGCGTGGGGAGTGCACCGGGGCGGGCCACCACCGCCGGTGGGGACACACGGCTCGGACAGGAACGTGGCCCGCCCTTCCCGGGAAGCCAGTTACTCTGCTTCACATAGGTTTTTTGGTTTGCTGGTTGGCTTTGTTTCCAGGAAGAAGAAATAACTCAAGAGGATATTGACGCACTCAGTGACGCGTGCTCAAAACTAAAGGAGCAGAAGAGGTCCCTGACGAAGGAGAAGGAGGAGCTGGAGCTGCTGAAGGGGGACGTCCAGGACTACAGCCAGGTGGGGCGCGCTTAGCACCGGCCACGCCTCCAGCGGGCCAGGCCCGCGGGCCCGCAGGCCTCCGGAGGGAAACCTGAGCTTCAGGAAATCCTCCTCGGCAGCTCCTCCAAGCAGGCCCGTGGGCCACGTCCCCTGGAATGCTGGCCACTCGCCCTTGTAGGCGACGAGGAGGCATCTTTTCAGTCTCTAAACATGTGAAGGCATCAGACGAGCAGCCTGGTCACTTGGTGTGTGAGACCTTATGTTTGTTCCCGACTTCCCAAAAGAGACTTTCTTACATGCTAGTTCTTTTTTTCTTTTTGAGATTGGTAAAAATAATTTGCCATTTTCTCCTCCTCCTCATGGCAGCCCTCTCGTTGTGCAGGTCCTCAATTCCCATGTCACCTCCCATTGTTCCCGGAACACTTGCTCTTAGGGAAAGCAGACAGTCCCATTCCTTGATTCTTTTATCCATTAGGAAAACAGGGTTCAGAAAAGAGTCCGAATTTCCTTTGATACGACAACCATGTTTGAGTTTTCAAAAATGAGAACAGACCTGCATGGTGGACAGGCATCAGTGAGCAGCTTTGTGGCTGGAGCTACGGGCCTGTGCCACCACGGCCCAGACCTTCCCACTTCCGTGATGCAGTCTGGACTGACCCACTTACTTGACAAAAAGTAAACTTAAGGTTTCGCCCTAAGATGGTCTGTTTACAACTAAATAATTTTAATAGGATTTACAGGAGATCAAGAAGGAACTTTCAAAGACTGGCGAAGAAATGTATGTGGAAGAGTCTAAAGCCAGCAAAAGGCTGACCAAGCGTGTGCAGCAAATGATCGGGCAGATGGACAGCCTGCTGGCGCAGCTGGAGGCCGACCAGAAGGCGGGCAAGCTGGGCCCTGCCACCGAGGGCGCGCCTGCTGGGTGAGTGGGCACCTTGGACTCCGGCCTGGGGCCTCTGAGTCAGCGCTATTCTCAACCTGAGTACCTGCCAGCCACCCCTTCCCTCTAATCAAGCAGCTGCAGCTTCTCCACGATGCTGTCACTGAAGCGGCTCTGAGTCAGGTCTTCCTAGCACACTCTGTGGACGCACACGCACAGACACACGTGCAGACAGTGCACACACAGACACTGCACGTGCAGACACTGCACACCTGCAGACACTGCACACGCACAGACACTGCACGCGCAGACACTGCACACGTGCTGACAGTGCACGCGCAGACACTGCACACGTGCTGACAGTGCACGCGCAGACACTGCACACCTGCAGACACTGCACACCTGCAGACACTGCATGCGCGCAGACACTGCACGTGCGCAGACTGCACACGCACACACTGCACGTGCGCAGACACTGCACGCGCAGGCACTGCACACGTGCTGACAGTGCATGCGCAGGCACTGCACACGCGCAGGCACTGCACACGCAGGCACTGCACACGCGCAGACTGCACACGCGCAGTGTGGTGCTCTTGCCGCGTGGGGAAGGCCTCTGGCAGCTTGCCTGCTCTCTCTGCATCCACTCTTCTCTCACGCTGCCGTCGCCAGTCCTTCTAGGGCCTCTGTGGGTCACAGTGACCCCAGCCTCTCCCTGCCTTCCTGCCTCCAGCCTCAGCCCCGCTGGGAGCCTGTGTCCTCAGACCATCGCGCTCTCTCCTGCCTCCTCCCTCTTCCTGAGCCCCTGCAGTCATGACCCCCATGCAGGGGCCAGTGTTCCCTCAGGTTAACAGGCAGTGCCCTGTGGGCTTGCCTGCCTCACGTGTCAGGGGGCAGTGTGGCCCCTCCCAGCCTGCCCCTGGGCACAGACGGGCCTGAGGAGCCCCCTTTCCTCATCACCCTGCAAAGGCTGGGCATGCCAGGTGGCCTTGTGCAACCGACGGCCACTAAGAGTGGTGGCCTCTGCCCGCGTCCGCGCTGGAGTGGTGGTCTCTGCCCCCCTGTCTGCGCTGGCCTGGGGTGCCCAGCTGATGGGGCAGGGGTCCCTGGGTGGAGGGCTGCCGGGTCAGGTCTGGGCTGCGGGCCCATGGGGGTGAGGTGCCATGTGCAGGCTGTGTCTCCAGAGAGACGGTGATCAGCGTCTCCGAGCTCATCAGAGCCATGAAGCAGGTCAAGCACATTCCCGAGAGCAAGCTGCTGAGCCTGGCCTCTGCCCTGGACGATAACAAGGACGGGAAGGTGGACATCGACGACCTCGCCAAGGTGGGTCGCGGGCCCCTGAGGCCTGAGAGGCACCGGCCCCCAGGGCCAGGGCTCCACCTTCGTCAGGAGCCTGGCGGCTCCAGCGGCTCTGGCAGCTCCGTGGCCCCTGTGTCTCCAGCCCAGTGGGGACTCTCGCCCAGAACGTCAGCTGCTCCGCGTCCTGGCCATGGTGGTGCAGGCCTGCCCGCAGCCCTCCTGGGCCTCCTGGCGCCCTGCCCCACGGAACCTGGGCTGCAGCCTCAGCCGTGCAGCCCACCTGCCTGCAGCCCTGGGTCCCGGGAGGCCCAGCTGGTGCCCTGCCCAGGGCTGCGACCTCAGGCCTCCTGCCCCGGGAGCCCTTCTCCCAGCCGTGTGTGGCCTGGGCCCTGGAGTCTGTCAGCTCCTTGGGGTCGGGGGTCTGGTCCTTAGAAGGCCAGGGCGGGTGGAGGACCCCAGCCCCTGGGGGGGCGGTGCCGAGGGCCTGCCTGGCCAGTCGCCACATCCGGCCGGCTGTGCTCTGAGGGGAGCCTCTGCCGTGAGGGGCAGAGTGGCCTGAGCCCCACGCCCCCTCCCACGCACAGGTCATCGAGCTGGTGGACAAAGAAGACGTCCACATCTCCACCAGCCAGGTGGCCGAGATTGTGGCCACGCTGGAGAAGGAGGAGAAGGTGGAGGAGAAGGAGAAGGCCAAGGAGAAAGCAGAGAAGGAGGCGGCCGAGGCGCAGAACTAGGGCCGGCCCAGCCCCCCGGCACGCAGGCCTCCACGTGCCCTCTCCTGCCGCAGTGGTCCCAACGTGATGCTGATTGCTTTGATGTGATTCTTAGTGACGGACCTAATATTTTATCTGGAATAAATCAGAAACTTCATAATCAAGTAATTTTTAACATTCATCATTCCATGAAGATTGAGTCAGCCCGGAGCCCCCACGCCCGTCCAGGGAGGCTTCTCTGGGTCAGCAGGGGCCCAGCACCATGGGCTCTCAGCCGTGGCGGGCAAGGGCGGCCGGCCAGCGGGAGTTGTGGCCCTGCACAGCCCCCAGGCTCCTGAGGCGACTCAGGCCTCCCTGCTTGCCCCCCGGTAGCGTCTGCCGCGGAGGAGAGGACCCATGCAGGGGTGCCCCTGGCAGACACAGCCTCCTCGGCCTGGAGAAGTGGCTTCACGTGTCGTGGACTTGGGACTCCTGAGTGTCGGTGTGAACAGTGAGCAGACCACGCCCGCCGTCTCCACGGCTCCTGGGAACCTCGTCTGACACACTTTCGTAGGCATCTACATCCTTTCCTGAGTGACCTTGGATTCTCACCTAATCCTTCAACTAGCTAGTGCGGAGCTTCCTCACGCGGCAGTCTGCCCAGCTGAGCAAAGTGAGCATCAGTTACGCCAGGAGAGGTGCTGATGAAGCCCTTGGAGATGAAGCTTCCCCCGTGCAGGAATCGGTCATGCTTCTAGGCTGGGATGTCATCGCCTCACCCCACACCCCAGGTGTTCAGATGGATTTCACCGCGTGTCTCACCCCAGAGGCTGACGGGGCGCTCGAGGGGCCTGTGTCTGCCTGAGGCCCCTGGCCACAGGCATGCGGCAGGTCCGGGAGCCGGGTGGCCGTGGCCCAGCACTGTCTGGCTCTTCTCTGGAGGCTTGGGCAGGGCCAGCCAGAGCGCTCCGTGGTGAACCAACCTGGGCCCTGGAGACCTGAGGCTGGGGGGGCTGGCAGGACGAGCGAAGGGGGACAGCTTCCAGATGACTTGAAACCTCGTGCTCACGCTGACAGACTTTGGACCAGAGGACACCCTTGTGGGGGCGGGGGGTGCTAAAGGGTTTTATTTCGGTTATTTCAGGGGTGTGTCCTAGGTGCTCCCTCGGTGTTTACGAGTTGTCTCACGTGTGTAGTGGCCTGGGTTTCCGCTGCAGTCGTGTGCGTGCTTGTGGCGCTCGTGGTGGCCAGCGTGCTTGAGGAGAGGCTAGTCTTTCCCGGCCCCGTCCTCACCTTGCTACCTTCACTGGGCACCCAGCGCAGCCCCCTCATGTTCTCAAGCCCCCAACCCCACGGCAGCACCTCCTCCCCACCGCCCCACCCCAGCACGGCGGGACCCTTCTCCGGCATCTGTACCCGGGCCTGTCTGCTGCAGGCTTCCCCTTCGAGTCACTTGTTTTTACTGTCCTGAACTTTATTTATTGCAGCTGAGCAGAGTGCCCAGGTGCGGCCGTAACGGGTGAACAGTGCTGGGAGTGAGCGTGGGGTGTGACACGGCATTGGGGCGGCTGTCTGCGCCCGGGGCCTGCACCCACCTTCCTGAGCTTTCTCAGGAGCGTGCTCAAGTCCCCAGGGCTGTGACACCGTGCCCGCTGGAAGCACAATGGCGTTCTCCCTGCTTTGCACCACCTGAACACCCCCCATTATTAAGGATTCAGGAGACTGACGTAGCTTCCAGAGTCGCTTTGGAATATCCAATTTCAGATTTTAAAAGCGAAGGGCACCATGTAATTTGTGCAGCATCACCTCCAGGCAGTGGCCCTCACAGCAGCAGGACCAGCTCACCTGAGGGCCTCCTCCTTGGGCTGTGTGTCAACACCTTTTTTAGAAATAGCATTTTTTATTAAAATACCAAACTCATGTTCGGGTAACAGCTCAGAGCACAATCTCTGAATCACGTGGCCCGTCCACAGTTGGGGTGGGAAGTAGCAGGGCTGTCTGAGTGTCTGGCTCCCGCTGCGCTCCAGCCCAGCCTCTGGGGTCGCCTGCTCAGAGCGCACGTCCTGCCTGTCCTCGAGACTGTGCTGGAGACTAGACCCTCGATTTCATGTGAGGAGAAGGCTGAATAAAGTGCCATCTTGTATGACTGGACTGTCAGGGGATCCTCTGACCAGGTTGCTGTGGAAGCCTCTCCTCCCCACAGCGGGCCTGCGGGGTGATGCCCAGTGGGCAGGGCTGGGACCCCGGCCAAGGGATCACCAGGAAGGGGAAATCCTGAGAGACTGAGGGCCCTCAGGGTCGGGGGAAGCACCTGCCAGGGCCTACCCCTGTCTGAGGGGTCCCAAGGCCCTGCAGGCCCCCCAACACCTGGGCAGAGCCAAGAGAACCAGCCAGGCCTGCCGCCCCCAGGCCCACATCTCGGCTCCAGGGGTGTGCCCTGCCTGGGCAGACAACTGACACCCAGCCGGGAGGGCTGCTGGGCAGACGGTTCAAGGAGCAGGACGGGCCCCGTCCTGTCGCCCTCCCTCCCAGCGGGGAAGTCCGCCCTTCCACAGGCGGCCTCCCCCCTGCACTGGCTGCAGCCCCATGGGGGGTTCCTTCCGCCCTTGCTGAGCCCTGACACCCTGTGCCCCTGAGCTGGGCCTTGGCCACCTGTCTGCCCTATGGGTTCTGTGCTCACATGCGGCTCGTGACCAGGTGGGAGGATGATGGTCCCTGCAGATCCGGGCGTAGACAAGGGGCTGCTGGGCTGCAGTGGCGCCCATCCGAGGTTCATCTCGCCCTCAGCAGGCACCCAGACCCATTATGCCGTGCACTGAATGTGTCCACTCTGCTGGGCGGTGGCCAGGGGCAAGGGCTGCATGAACTGCAGGCACGAGCTGGTGCCCCGGGATGAGAGGCTTCTCACGTGCACAGTTCAGAAGGCCGCGTGACGAGGGCGGGGCAGAGGTAGCTTACGGGCCGGGCTGCAGTTGGGACTCTGCAGCAACCTGGAGGGGCGCTTCTGGCCAAACTGAGGTCAGAGTGAGTGTCGATGACAGCGAAGACTTAATTGTAAACAAAATCCACACGTAGGTGATGCTGAGGAAGCTCCGCCCTGCTGACAGTCACAGGACAAGTGACAGACAGGAAGGAGCTGGGGGCACCCAGCCTCAGGAGGAAGTGGAGCCCATCCCAGGAAGCTCTGCAGGGAGAACTCCAGCCCGTGGGCTGCCTGTGCTGGGTGCAGCCTCCTGGGGTGGCCATCATGGGGACAGGGAGCTGGAGTGGTCAGTGGGGAGCTGGAGTGGCCAGTGGGGAGCTGGAGTGGCCAGTGGGGAGCTGGGTGGGGGGCCACCAGCCATGGGCCCCAGGCACTGCCTCGTGCCCAGCCAGGGAAGTCTGACCCACAGGAGCCACCAGCATGTCCATGGCCGTCCCCCTCCACAAGCCACATGCAGCAGAGGAGGGCGGGGCTGTTTGAGACGAGGCCTGGGGAGGGACAGCCAGACGGGACCCCGATTTACAGCCTGCTCTTGGTAGCTGGGGAGCTTCGTCGCCGGTGGAGGCACACGTTTTTACATGTATGATGCTGCAGCTCCCCCAATGCAGTGGCCGAGAAGTAGCTGCAGCCAAGCGTGTTCACTCACCTGCCTGGGGAGGAGGACGCTGCGAGGTCGGTGTCCAGCCTGGTGAGGTGGGCAGGCGGCCTCCACAGGGTGGGAACAGGATTCCGAAGGCAAGGGAGCCAGGACGGAGGTGCAGACACTCCAGCCCGGTGATGCAGCCCAGGCCGTGAGGGGAAGGCAGAGGGTGAGGCCAGGCCAAGAGTCCAGGATTGGAGACGGGGCTCTAGAGCCTCCGAGGACGGGCAGGGTGTTTATGCCTTGCACCCACTGTGGCCCGCCCCGGGCCTGGGCGGGACCCCCACCTGCTTGCCGCGGGTGGAGGCGGGGCCAGGCTGGTGAGGGGCGGGGCAGCGATGGGAGGGCGGGGGCGGAGCAGCGGTGGGAGGGGCGGGGCCGTGGTGGAGGCGTGGCCAGGGTGGTGGGGGCGGTGTCGCGGGCGGGGCCGGCCCTTGAAGGTGCGGGCGCGCGGAGAGGGCTGGCCACTGTCTGGCCCCGCTGCCTGGCGCCCCAGCCTACCCGCCGGGGCCCGTTTCTCCGGTCAGAGGCCAGCCCTGGGTTTCCATCCTGTGTCGCAGGAGGCCGCCCCCGCGCCGGCCGCCGGGCCCCTGGCTGTTCAGACAGCGCACCGAGCCCCCAGCCCCGGGCCAGGCCCAAGAGGAGCCCGGGGCGCGGCGGGGACGCTGCCCGGCCGGCGCTAGAGGGCGTGCCTCGCCCGCGCTGCGCCCGTCCCGGCCGGGCCCGCCTCCCGGCTGTGGCCGCTCCCGCGCCCTCGGCGCTCTGGCCCTCCCTGGCCTTCTTGCCCTCTCCGCCCGCCGCTATCGCCGCGTGTCCCCCGAGCACTGGTCGCAAACACTGGGTCTCTGGCAGGCTAGAGAGGCTTTGGAGGGGCCGGAGGCGCTTTCCCGAGTAGCCAGGCTTTGGGCGGCTCCGTTATCCAGAGGCAAGTCCCTAGCAGCCTCTCCTGGTCTCCAGAAAGAGGGCCCAGAAACCCCTCACTTGAAAGGTAAGCTGAGCACAGCGATGAAGGGAGCAAGTTTCTTTGAAGCCAGAATAAAAGTTCACAGTGCCCAGGGGCTGGCTTGTCCCTCAAGACGGTGGGACGTGAGGGACAGAGGGGCGCGTTGGGGAGCAACAGCCAGCCCTGGCCAGTGCTCAGTTCCAGGCAGGATGAGAGTCCGCACGGCCACCTGTCCCTGAGCCCGCCCTAGCCTCCGCGCCAGGCACCACCGTTGCCTCCTCCAGGAAGCTTTCCCAGACTCACCCCCACCACTGCTGTGTGCTCTGCTGTCTTGCCTCCCTCAGGCTCTGAACTCTGCAGTAGGTGGGCCCTGGCCCTGTTACTGGGCCTCAGCTCCCTGACTGACCAGCCAGAGTATTGGCATACAGTGCCTGCCAGAAGTTGTGCAGGGGGCGATGATGGGGCCCAAGGGGGTGCCAGGCCTGGGATAGGGAGGGAAGCCAGCCAGGAGCAGGAGTGTGGCCTGGACTGCAGAATGTCAGAGACCGGGGCTTCGTTTACATAGGGTTCCAGGCCCAGGGCAGGGGTGGGGGGCACCGTGTGGCAGAGGCAGCCACCTGGAAACCACCCTTTGCCCAGCTGACTGGGTCCGCGGACACAGGGGACAGGGTGGGGGCGGGGCCTTGGAACAGCGAGCCCCTGACCTCCACGAGCTGGGGACAGACAGGATGGCCAGGCCCAGCCTCTCCTCACTGACCTTTCCCACTAACACATCATCTGCATCCCCTGCCCCTGGAGACCCCAGACCAAGGCAGTGAAAACCACCGGTGGTCTCGAGGTTCTGCCAGTGGCAAGCCTCTGTGCCAGAGATCTGGGCTGGAAAGCCTGGGATAGTGAGACCCAGGCAGTCAGTCGTCTGGAGGCCCCCACCCCTGCTGCCACCAGGGAGCCCCGCCCTCCTCAGGGGCCAGATGATGGGACCTGCCCCAGGAGGGCAGGGAGGACCTGGGAGTTGCCTGGGACCCCACAACAAGCAAGACAAGAAAGCACAGATCTGAACCAGGTGTCTGTTTATTTTTTGGAAAGCACGTCTGCTGGTTTGGCCCCCACAAGGCTGGGGTCCCTGAGAACAGAGACCACTCTGAGCCTGCTGACAAGCAGAACAGCCGCCCAAACTCAGGGCAGTTAACAGTACAAAAAGTAACAAAACTGAATCTGTGGCTTTCTCTCCCAAGCTTTGAAAGGTAGCAGTCTGAGCTATTAAAGTCTAAAAGCATTGCGTAAGACGTGTTAAATCTACAGCAAATACATCTTGTAAAAACTCAATAAATTATATATATAGATATATATAAACTTGTAACATCTAATAACATCTGAACCTGCATGCAGGGCTGGCCCCCCTGAAATTGCCTCCCTGCCTGAACACATTGCAATTAGAAGAAATTGTATGAAAATACCAGCTTGCTTTGAAGTCTAAAAAAATAAATCTCCTAGAGAAAAACCCTATAGAAATCTACTTCTCCTGCAAAAGAAGGCCAAAGGAAATAAAATATCCTCATGGAATCATCTCAAACTATTAATGACCCTTTAGGGTGCCTGGGGGTTGGCTCCAGCCTTGGGGTGCAGGCTTGGAGGCACCCTCGGCAATCCCCTAAACGAAGCATAAACCTTTTCACTGTTAATAAGTTAAAACTTAAACCTCTGCCGTGCGGCTAAACCCTAGGGCCCTGGGGAGCGACAGGACATGGCTCTTGGGGTCGATAAATAACTTTACAAATATACAGGTCCAAGGACAGAAAAGACCCTCCCTACTCCATGGTTTCTGCCTTTGTCTCAACAGTGAGTCCCCGGGGCCTCCCCCAGCTAAGGGTCCCCACCCCCTGCCCCTGCCCCCTCAGGGTCCCAAGCCTCAGTTGTACCGGCCTGCCTTCTCCCATATAGATATTTATATATATATGTATGTGTATATCATATACACAGCATCTATTTATATAAATGTACACTCATTTCTGGAATAAACCTTTCAGATAGAAGTTAAAGGCTCCCGCCTTCAGGTACCCGTAATTTCAGTCTCTGGGGGACAGGGAGGGGCTGTCTCTTATACACATCTCCCNATATAGATATTTATATATATATGTATGTGTATATCATATACACAGCATCTATTTATATAAATGTACACTCATTTCTGGAATAAACCTTTCAGATAGAAGTTAAAGGCTCCCGCCTTCAGGTACCCGTAATTTCAGTCTCTGGGGGACAGGGAGGGGAGTGGGGAGGCCTGGAGGTGGGGGCTGCTGACACCCCAGGCAGAAGGTGCCACTTGCGGGGGGGGAGGTGCGCCACACGGGGGCTCCCCTGTAGGCTCAGCTTGGGCGCTTGGAGGGGCTTCAGCCCACTCCGGACACGGAGCCTGGCCAGCCCCTGGTGCTTCCTGTGGGGGGCCGCGGGCGGGGCAGGGAGCCCGGGGAGGGCCCCATGGGAGAAGCCCCTTACATTCTACATTTGGTCCCTGGTGCTGCCAGTCCAGGTGGCCAAGAGGTCACCGCACAGCAGGGCTAGCACCCCAGGGACCCCAGAGCACACATGCGTGAGTGCACGCACGCCCACACACACGCGCACACACACACACACACACACACACACACACACACACAGGTGACGCTGTCTGTCCGTCTGTCCATCCGTCCACCCGTTCCAGGTCGCGGGCCCGGGCCGGCGGGACCCAGTGATCATGGCACGCCAGCGGCAGCACGGTGGGCTGGGGTCTGTTCTCACATTGATGGGGGCTCGGCCGACTGGCCGAGGCCCTTCACGTCCGCGAGCCTCCGCTGCCGGGTGGGGCCGGGGGCAGCAGGTCGTGAGCAAACACGGAGTCGTCCCCGGAGGAGCCGGAGCTGGGGGTGTCCTGGCCGCCCGGCGAGTACTGCTCGAAGGGCACCGACAGGTCCAGGTACTCCTGCGGGCGGCAGGCGGGCTGCGGTCAGCGCGGCGCCGGCTCCGCACGGGGGCGAGCGGGGCGGGGCGGGGCGGGCCCACACTCACGTCGGTGGAAGTCACAGTGAGCACGCGGTCCAGGTCTTCCACCAGCTGCTTGAAGGTGGGCCTCTGCGAGGGCGCGGCGTGCCAGCACTCCCGCATGATCATGTACCTGGGGGACACGCAAGTCGGCCCCGCCCTTCATTCCCAGCGCCCCCACTCGGGCCTGGCCTCCCCCTCCCCAGCGGCGGGCGCGCACTCACAGGTCATGCGTGCAGTTGGCCGGCTTGTCCATGCGGTGGCCTTCCTTCAGCAGCTTGAAAAGCTCCTCCACGGGGATGCCAGGGTATGGCGAGCCCCCCAGCGTGAAGATCTCCCAGAGCAGGACCCCGAAGGACCACCTGTGGGGGGGGGGGCACGGCCGCGTAAGCCCTGGAACAGACCCCACCGGAGCGCAGGGCTCGGGCCAGGGGGCTGCCCCCCAGACCTTCCCGGTGCCTGCCCCCAGAGGCCTGTGCTCCACCCCCCGCCCACGCCCATGCCAAGTCTGGGGCCACATACACGTCACTTTGGTGGGTGTAGACGCGGTCAAACAAGGCCTCGGGTGCCATCCACTTCACGGGCAGGCGGCCCTGGGGGGAGGGGAGGAAGGGCGCGTGTTGGCTGCCAGGCGCCCGCCCGGCCGAGGGCCCCGCCTCCCCGGGCTGAGCTCACGTTCGTCGTTTTCTTGTAGTAGTCCAGGTTGTGCACGTCGCGGGCCAGGCCGAAGTCGGCGATTTTCATCACGTTGTCCTCGGTCACCAGCACGTTGCGGGCCGCCAGGTCCCTGTGGATGCACTGGGGGTCGGGGGCGCGGGTTTGAGCCAGTCCCACGGCCTCTCCAACCACCGCGCCTGTCCCCCAACTCCCCGGCCCCGCTCACCTTCTGCGAGGCCAGGTACTCCATGCCCCGCGCCACCTGGTAGGCGCAGGACACCAGATCTTTGAAGGTGAGCTGCTCCTCGGGCAGCCGGCAGGTGTCGAAGGAGTAGTCCGTGCCCGGGGGCCGCCGCGCCCGCAGGTATTCCCGCAGGTTGCCCTTGGCCGCGTACTCCACCAGCACGTACAGGGGCCCTGGGGGCGCGGGCGGCTCAGAGGGGCGCCCTGCGGGCCTCCCACTGTGCCACACACCCCCCCCCACCGCCCGCGCGCGGCCCCGCCCA
>SJYX01014727.1:6272-29420 GCA_006410675.1 Oreotragus oreotragus | reverse complement strand
CCGCGCCCCCACCCGCCGGGCCCACCTTGATTCCTCCGATGCGGTGCTCGCCCCGGAACTCCTTGCCGTTCTTCAGCCAGGTGATGGATGGCGTGGGGTTGCCGGCAGCTGGGCAGCGGAAGCGAACCGTGTTGGCGGCCGGCACCGCTAGCAGCTTCTTGTCCATCCGCTCAGGCCGCGTCCAGTAAGGGGCCCCTGCTGTCCGGGGAGGGAGGGAAGGCTGTGACAGGGTGGGGTGGGTAGAGGCTTGCCTGTCCCCCTCCAGCCTGTTTCCCGCCGGTGGAGGGGATGTCAGCCTTTTGAAGACCCCCTCCCAGGGCTGGACGAGCTTCCAATAGCCTGAATGCCACCTCCGGGCAGGCCCAAAGCCAGGTCCCCTCACCTTCCTCAAACACCAGCTCCAGTCGGGGGGTCCAGGGCGCCACACTGTGACCCAGGACGCAGAGGCGTCTCAGGATCACCACCCACCCAGGTGGGCCCATCAGAGGCGAGCCCACCAACTGGCACAGGGACCAGGGCACACCAGGGGAGGATGCCCAGCTCGATGGATGGGTACCACCTAGCCACCCAGAGAACCCGGAGCCTTGAGGCCGGCCGGGAGCCCGCGGGCATCTGCGAGACCCCATGGGTGATAGGACGTTGGGAGGCCCTGCTCCCCACCCTGCCTTCTGGGACTGTCTACCCCCACCCTCACAGCCCAGCTGGTTTCTCTCTTTTGGGGCTAGGCTGGAGAGGCCGGCAGCCCCACCAGCTGCCTGGCTCCCTGTGCGGCAGCCACAGGGGAAGACCACCCCCAGAGTGGGCGGGACCCACCAGGGTGGAGGGAGAAGACGGACAGGGCACCCACTGGGTCCCCACCCCCCACCCNACAGCCCAGCTGGTTTCTCTCTTTTGGGGCTAGGCTGGGGAGGCCGGCAGCCCCACCAGCTGCCTGGCTCCCTGTGCGGCAGCCACAGGGGAAGACCACCCCCAGAGTGGGCGGGACCCACCAGGGTGGAGGGAGAAGACGGACAGGGCACCCACTGGGTCCCCACCCCCCACCCCGCATCTCGTGGCATTGCAAACTCAGCTCCTCCAAAAGCAGACAGCCCGCCTCCCCAGACCAGCTCCTCCACACCGGGCAAAGCCCCCTGCCACTTGCTGTTCTAGGCCCAGGTACCTGGGCACTGTCCCCCACAAGCTGCCACCAGGAACCACTGTGGCAGCCCCTTCTCAGTACATGCATTTGGGCCTGGCACCCACGGCCACGCTGGCACCCCCGGCCATGCTGGCACCCCCACACCCACAGCCACCCTGGCACCCATGGCCACGCTGGCACCCAGACACCCCGACACCCATGGCCATGCTGGCACCCAGACACCCCAACACCCACAGCCACCCTGGCACCCACGGCCACGCTGGCACCCAGACACCCACAGCCACCCTGGCACCCACACGACACCCACGGCCAACCTGGCACCCTGACACCCACAGCCACCCTGGCACCCATGGCCACACTGGCACCGATACCCAGAGCCACCCTGGCACCCATGGCCACACTGGCACCTAGACACCCACAGCCACCCTGGCACCCATAGCCACTCTGGCACCCACAGCCACCCTGGCACCCACAGCCACGCTAGCACCCAGACACCCCGACACCCACGGCCACCCTGGCACCCACAGCCATGCTGGCGCCCAGACACCCAGACACCCACAGCCACCCTGACACCCACGGCCACGCTGGCACCCACGGCCATGCTGGCACCCACGGACACGCTGGCACCCAGACACCTCGACACTCACGGCCACCCCGACACCCACGGCCACCCCGACACCCACGGCCACCCCGACACCCACGGCCACCCTGCACCCACGGTCACGCTGGCACCCACGGACACCATGGCACCCACGGCCACCCCGGCCCCCANGCACCCACGGCCACCCTGACACCCACGGCCACCCTGCACCCACAGTCACGCTGGCACCCACGGACACCAACACCCACGGCCACCCTGACACGCACGCCACCCCTTCTGCCCGGGCGATCCCAGGTGCCTCCCATTCGCCTGACCCCATCTGCTGCCCCCGCCCTGGTTCACCCACGGGCGGGAGTGACCACAAGCCTGGCTCCCCCAGCCCTAGCCACACCAGCCCCCCGGGTGCTCCTGGAGCCCCGGCCCCCAGCCCTGCAGCACACTCCACCCCTCACCTGCCCCCAGGGCCCAGGGGTGGGCACCCATCACCCCACACAGAAGGAACCCCACGGAGGTGGTCCCCAGGCCTCGGCCTCACGGGGCGGGCGGGGCGGGGCCCCGGTGGGAAGGCAGGTCCCCACCCGGGCAGCCCCACGCACCTGGAGCCTGGTCTCACCTGCGTCCTCGGCCTCGTCGTCCCCATCTTCATCATCCCCTGAGGACGGAGCATCTGTAACGCAGGGAAGAGGGCGATGCGGGGAGCGCCCTGCAGCCAAGCAGGGCCCTCACGGCGCCGGGGCTCCCAGCGCCTCCCCGACCGGAGCGTCGCACCCTCGCCAGTACCTGTCACGCGCACGCTGAAGAGGCACAGCAGCCGCTGGGAGAGGCGCTGGCGGCAGCTGTAGGCCCCGGCGTCCTCGTGGGAGGCGTTGAGCACCTGTAGCCGCTGTGGCCCTAGCAGGACACGGGCCGAGGGCGCCAGGCCCACGCCGTCCTTCACCCAGACGGTGGGCTCCGCGGGCACCCCTGCCGGCGAGCGGCAGCTCAGCTCCACGGTGTCCCCGCTGCCAAAGGCCCGCTCCTGCGGGCTAGGCTCGGGGCCTGGGGCTTCTGCAGGCAAGACGGGGATGTGAGGCGGGTGTCCCCACGCAGCCCCGGAGGCACCGGGCCATCTGGGGCCTGGAGGCAGGGACCGGGGAAGCAGTCTTGCCAGCCGTCCCGCAGGGCGGGCCGGGGCGGGGATGACCACCAGCGGTGCCAGGGCCGACCCTCCTATGTTGGCAACCCGCAAGGAGACGGGTAGGGGGCCACGCCAGCCAAACGCTGCACGGTCAGGGGACACTCCGGCGTGTCGTGGAGCATTCTTCCTGCTCTTTTTCCAGCCACTTGGAAATGTTTAAGATCCACGCTGACCTCACAGGTTCAGCATGGCGGGAGGTGGGCGTGCGTGCGTGGCCGACCTCATGGGGACGTCAAGTGGGGATGACATGGGGAAGGGACAAGGCAACTCATCCCAGGAGGGGGTGGGACCTGAGAACAGATACTGCCCAGCATACAAGGGCGCACCCCAAACTTCCCAGAACGTCTGGGTGCTGAGACGGGAAAGGCCGGCCTCGGGTGGAGGCCCTTGAGGGCCTGGCCGCTCTACACGCCTACCCAGAAGGGAGCATCTTGGACCTAAACCAGCCTCGGCAGTGAGCACCAGAAAAGGGATCAGAAATGCATGCAAGTGTGGAACCGGGTCTGGCTGGTGGGGTGAAGGGACTGAGGACCCCACGTTATAGACAGGGACGCGGATGGGAGGAGGAGGAGGAGGAGGGCTCCAGGCTCGGCCGGCGGAGGGGCCAACATAGGGCCCCCAGGCCAGGCGGGCAGCCCCGGCCCACCTCCCCAGCAGGTGCCAAGAAGCTGGGCTGGGGGTTCCTTGCGGATGTCCGCTAGGCCCCCGGGCCCTCCCCCTGCCCAGCGCCTACCCAGATCCCAAGGGGCCAACAAGGCCCAAGACCCAGGGGCCGACCACCCGGCCAGGTCTAGCTGCCAGGCGGACAGTACCCGGCAGCCTGGGCTTCGGGCCCGGGACAGGGCTGGGTGGCCCCGCCGCACAGACCCAGCTGGGTTCGCCACACCCTTACTTGTCATTCTGCCGACGCGTGGCCTAGATTCGAGGCCCAGCTGCCCACTCTGGCCACGCCAGCTCCTCAGACAGGCCCCACTCAGCCTGCCCACCTCAGAGGCCCACCGGCTCAGGGCCCACCAGGGGGGTCCTTCAACCGTCTGTGGCATCTGCATCCCCTGGGCCCCCAGTCAGGGGCTCCTGGCCTAACGGGCAGCCCCCAGTCCCAGCCACGGTGCCGTGTGGGGACCACCCAGGGCTGGGAGCCGGCTGAGGCCCCCCAGAAGGCCAAGAACAGGCAGGCTGTGGCCGCCTCGGCCTCAGGCCCCGGCCCAAGGCCAACAGTGGGTGGTTCCGGGTTGGTCTGGGAGGCGACGGCAAGTCAAGCCACCCGCACAAGTATCTGCTTCAACCCGGTCCAGCAGGGGCTGGGAGGACTCAGATGGACCCCAGGCCGGACTCGCTGGCAGCCATCGCTGCTCGGGGGGCAGGGGGAGGCAGGGCCTGGACCCAGCCGAGGGCCAGCCTCTGACCTGCCCACCATCCTGCCCCACCACATGGCCGCGGACCTGGGCAGGGACGATGGTGGCATCACTCCTTCCTGCAGGTCCAGCCCACCAGGCCCACCCTGCGCCACAGGGGACCCCGGGGAGACCAGGAGGGGCCAAGAGGGTGGTCAGGTAGGGAGACACAGAGTGACGGACAGGACGCAGCGGGCACTCTGCCTGGTGGGGGGGGCACGTGCTGGGGACTACTCAGCCCCCTGTCCCCAAGGACCTCAGGAAAAGCCTTCCTTGATCCACACAAGGGGGCCTTCCCACACCCGCACAGCCACAGGGGCCACACCTGGCGGACAACAAACGTCCTTTGTGCCTGGTGGGTGCCCGGGTGCCACGTGCCAGCGTCTGTCCCCGAGGGTGCACAGCACCTGCTCCCGCATGCACCCCCAAACCCTAAGCTCAGTGAGGGGCGCCAAGGGGTTCCACGCCCTACATGAGCCACACCAGGCCCTCCTCTGGCCCCGTCTCCCAGGCCCAGAATCCCCGTGACCCTGCCACTCACCACCCGTGACTGTTTCCCCCACTGTCGGAACAGGGAGGCCACCCAAGTAGAGGACTTGAGACCCACTCTGCCCTGGGGCGTAAGGACTGCGGTCCACCCGGCCAGGGCTGGGGCCCGTCTGCGGCGAGGGCCGCGGCCTCTGCTGGGGGACTTGCTCCTGGTTCGGGGTCACTTCAGGTTTGGAGTCACCACAGTTGTTCCGTCGCTCAGTCCTGTCTGACTCTTTGTGACCCCAAAGCCTGCAGCACACCAGGCACCCCTGTCCTTCACCGTCTCCTGGAGTGTGCTCAAACTCACGTCCTACAGCTCCTGTCTCTTATACACATCTCACGGCCACCCCGGCACCCACGGCCACCCCAACACCCACGGCCACCCTGACACCCACGGCCACCCTGCACCCACGGCCACCCTGACACCCACGGCCACCCTGCACCCACAGTCACGCTGGCACCCACGGACACCAACACCCACGGCCACCCTGACACGCACGCCACCCCTTCTGCCCGGGCGATCCCAGGTGCCTCCCATTCGCCTGACCCCATCTGCTGCCCCCGCCCTGGTTCACCCACGGGCGGGAGTGACCACAAGCCTGGCTCCCCCAGCCCTAGCCACACCAGCCCCCCGGGTGCTCCTGGAGCCCCGGCCCCCAGCCCTGCAGCACACTCCACCCCTCACCTGCCCCCAGGGCCCAGGGGTGGGCACCCATCACCCCACACAGAAGGAACCCCACGGAGGTGGTCCCCAGGCCTCGGCCTCACGGGGCGGGCGGGGCGGGGCCCCGGTGGGAAGGCAGGTCCCCACCCGGGCAGCCCCACGCACCTGGAGCCTGGTCTCACCTGCGTCCTCGGCCTCGTCGTCCCCATCTTCATCATCCCCTGAGGACGGAGCATCTGTAACGCAGGGAAGAGGGCGATGCGGGGAGCGCCCTGCAGCCAAGCAGGGCCCTCACGGCGCCGGGGCTCCCAGCGCCTCCCCGACCGGAGCGTCGCACCCTCGCCAGTACCTGTCACGCGCACGCTGAAGAGGCACAGCAGCCGCTGGGAGAGGCGCTGGCGGCAGCTGTAGGCCCCGGCGTCCTCGTGGGAGGCGTTGAGCACCTGTAGCCGCTGTGGCCCTAGCAGGACACGGGCCGAGGGCGCCAGGCCCACGCCGTCCTTCACCCAGACGGTGGGCTCCGCGGGCACCCCTGCCGGCGAGCGGCAGCTCAGCTCCACGGTGTCCCCGCTGCCAAAGGCCCGCTCCTGCGGGCTAGGCTCGGGGCCTGGGGCTTCTGCAGGCAAGACGGGGATGTGAGGCGGGTGTCCCCACGCAGCCCCGGAGGCACCGGGCCATCTGGGGCCTGGAGGCAGGGACCGGGGAAGCAGTCTTGCCAGCCGTCCCGCAGGGCGGGCCGGGGCGGGGATGACCACCAGCGGTGCCAGGGCCGACCCTCCTATGTTGGCAACCCGCAAGGAGACGGGTAGGGGGCCACGCCAGCCAAACGCTGCACGGTCAGGGGACACTCCGGCGTGTCGTGGAGCATTCTTCCTGCTCTTTTTCCAGCCACTTGGAAATGTTTAAGATCCACGCTGACCTCACAGGTTCAGCATGGCGGGAGGTGGGCGTGCGTGCGTGGCCGACCTCATGGGGACGTCAAGTGGGGATGACATGGGGAAGGGACAAGGCAACTCATCCCAGGAGGGGGTGGGACCTGAGAACAGATACTGCCCAGCATACAAGGGCGCACCCCAAACTTCCCAGAACGTCTGGGTGCTGAGACGGGAAAGGCCGGCCTCGGGTGGAGGCCCTTGAGGGCCTGGCCGCTCTACACGCCTACCCAGAAGGGAGCATCTTGGACCTAAACCAGCCTCGGCAGTGAGCACCAGAAAAGGGATCAGAAATGCATGCAAGTGTGGAACCGGGTCTGGCTGGTGGGGTGAAGGGACTGAGGACCCCACGTTATAGACAGGGACGCGGATGGGAGGAGGAGGAGGAGGAGGGCTCCAGGCTCGGCCGGCGGAGGGGCCAACATAGGGCCCCCAGGCCAGGCGGGCAGCCCCGGCCCACCTCCCCAGCAGGTGCCAAGAAGCTGGGCTGGGGGTTCCTTGCGGATGTCCGCTAGGCCCCCGGGCCCTCCCCCTGCCCAGCGCCTACCCAGATCCCAAGGGGCCAACAAGGCCCAAGACCCAGGGGCCGACCACCCGGCCAGGTCTAGCTGCCAGGCGGACAGTACCCGGCAGCCTGGGCTTCGGGCCCGGGACAGGGCTGGGTGGCCCCGCCGCACAGACCCAGCTGGGTTCGCCACACCCTTACTTGTCATTCTGCCGACGCGTGGCCTAGATTCGAGGCCCAGCTGCCCACTCTGGCCACGCCAGCTCCTCAGACAGGCCCCACTCAGCCTGCCCACCTCAGAGGCCCACCGGCTCAGGGCCCACCAGGGGGGTCCTTCAACCGTCTGTGGCATCTGCATCCCCTGGGCCCCCAGTCAGGGGCTCCTGGCCTAACGGGCAGCCCCCAGTCCCAGCCACGGTGCCGTGTGGGGACCACCCAGGGCTGGGAGCCGGCTGAGGCCCCCCAGAAGGCCAAGAACAGGCAGGCTGTGGCCGCCTCGGCCTCAGGCCCCGGCCCAAGGCCAACAGTGGGTGGTTCCGGGTTGGTCTGGGAGGCGACGGCAAGTCAAGCCACCCGCACAAGTATCTGCTTCAACCCGGTCCAGCAGGGGCTGGGAGGACTCAGATGGACCCCAGGCCGGACTCGCTGGCAGCCATCGCTGCTCGGGGGGCAGGGGGAGGCAGGGCCTGGACCCAGCCGAGGGCCAGCCTCTGACCTGCCCACCATCCTGCCCCACCACATGGCCGCGGACCTGGGCAGGGACGATGGTGGCATCACTCCTTCCTGCAGGTCCAGCCCACCAGGCCCACCCTGCGCCACAGGGGACCCCGGGGAGACCAGGAGGGGCCAAGAGGGTGGTCAGGTAGGGAGACACAGAGTGACGGACAGGACGCAGCGGGCACTATGCCTGGTGGGGGGGGCACGTGCTGGGGACTACTCAGCCCCCTGTCCCCAAGGACCTCAGGAAAAGCCTTCCTTGATCCACACAAGGGGGCCTTCCCACACCCGCACAGCCACAGGGGCCACACCTGGCGGACAACAAACGTCCTTTGTGCCTGGTGGGTGCCCGGGTGCCACGTGCCAGCGTCTGTCCCCGAGGGTGCACAGCACCTGCTCCCGCATGCACCCCCAAACCCTAAGCTCAGTGAGGGGCGCCAAGGGGTTCCACGCCCTACATGAGCCACACCAGGCCCTCCTCTGGCCCCGTCTCCCAGGCCCAGAATCCCCGTGACCCTGCCACTCACCACCCGTGACTGTTTCCCCCACTGTCGGAACAGGGAGGCCACCCAAGTAGAGGACTTGAGACCCACTCTGCCCTGGGGCGTAAGGACTGCGGTCCACCCGGCCAGGGCTGGGGCCCGTCTGCGGCGAGGGCCGCGGCCTCTGCTGGGGGACTTGCTCCTGGTTCGGGGTCACTTCAGGTTTGGAGTCACCACAGTTGTTCCGTCGCTCAGTCCTGTCTGACTCTTTGTGACCCCAAAGCCTGCAGCACACCAGGCACCCCTGTCCTTCACCGTCTCCTGGAGTGTGCTCAAACTCACGTCCTACAGCTCACTCACTCACTACAGCTGAGGCCCCCTCAATGCACGGGGTCTGCCCGGGGTGGGGGAGACCAGGAGAACGAGGACTGAATTCAGACCTGACTCAAAGGAGCCCCCTGGAGCCGCTGGAGGAGAAGAGCCCTCAGGTCCTGGACGCACAAAGCTCTCCACCACCAGGTACATGCTTTAAACAGCCCAGAGGGCAGCCCACAGGGGCCCAGAAGTCAGGGCCCTTCCCCCCCGAAACAATCTGAAAGGTTTTGGTAACAGTTAGAAAAAGGGTGGGACCCTGAAGTCAGGGCCCTTCCCCCACAAAACAATCTGAAAGGTTTGGTAACAAAGTTAGGAAAAGGGTGGGACCCTAAAAGAATCTGAAAGGTTTGGTAACAAAGTTAGAAAAAGAAAAGGGTGGGATTCCGAGGCCTGACTAATTCGGAGGCTAATGAGGGTTTACAGGATTATCCAGCTTAATCCTCCTACAAGGGGCCACCAGGACTCCTGGACTGGCAAGGAAACTGAGGCTGCGGGCAAGCACCCGGACCTGAGGCAGGCAGGCAGGCCCTGGGGCCCAGCAGAGCCTGGGGTGAAGGACCCGCCCCCCCAGAGAGACTCCCCACCACAAGCCTTCATTCACTTGTAAATCACTCATGCCAGCCAGGCCACCCCCTCCCCCAAACCGCTGCCTGGGCACTATGTCCCCACCTCCTCCCGGCTTCTCTCTGGGCCCAACTGTAAAATGGGGTGTGCCGGGCCCCAGATAGGGCCCCAAGTGGGACTTGAAGGCCTGGGGGGGAGGGCAGGGACGCTCTGCAGCTCCACGCAGGGGCTCAGAGGCCAGAAGTCCAGCCTTGGGCTCAGCCCAGGTTAATGAATCACCCAGAGGCCCATGGGGCTCAAAGTCCAGCCCTGCCAGGGAGCAGGCAGGGAAGGTGCCACCAGGGCCTTCCTGAGAGGTGCCCTGCGCCCGCAAGGACCCCTCCCTGCCCCAGTAGGGGCCCCTGCCCAGGCCCTCACTGAGAACGTGGTTCCACGTGGAGAGGAAGGCTCCCGGGGTGGCCGGGGCAGTCCTGCTGCGGAACCTCCTCCACTGTCCTTGACCTTTGCCGGCTCCAGCGCCATAACTTCTGGTCCTGGGAGAGAGCCAGGCTGGGACCTTTGTAAATTTCACGAGGCCTCTGCAGCGCCTTCAGAAACCGGATGAAGTTTATTGATCTTTCAGCTCTCTACCTGTTTCACCGACTATCCTGCGGAAGCAGGGGCCCGGTCCTCAGTCTTTCCAACCCAGGCCCGCATCTGGTGGGGACGCCGGCAGTCCGTTAAAGGGGGGCCGGGGGGGGCGGTGGGGGCCGCTGCCCGCCCCCCCCTGCTCCGCAGGGGGTCCAGGAGGCCTGGGCCCCGTCCCCCGCCCCTCCCCCGGGGCTAGTTGACATTCCCCAGCCGTAGGGAGTAATATCTTTATCTGAATGCGAATGCTAATTCGGCCCCCCTACCCCCCGCGGCCGCCTATTCGGCGCCCCTGGAAGCGGGGGCCGCCCTAGCAGGCGCTAAAAGCGCGCGCTGACCTCCCGACGGCCTCTGTCACGCCGCTGAATGACACGCACATTCAAGCGCCGGGCCCACTTTCATTCATAAAAAAATGACATTGTTCCGGGAGGCCGCCGCCGCCGCCGCCGCCGCAGGAAGGGGCGCGGGGGGCTCGGGGAGGGGCGGGCCGCCATCTGCCTGCGTCCAGCCCGCGGCCGCCGCCTCCCTGGCACCGCGCGCCCGCAGTCGTCCGGCTCACACCTCCCCGCGAGGCCGGGCCGCCATCAATGCGCGTCTGTGGCCGCGCCGAGGTACAAAGGAGCGGCTGTTCGGGTCCCGCCCGGGTGGGGCGTGAGCTCACCGGGCGAAGGCCTCCCTCTGCGCGGCCGCCCGGCCGGGGACCGGGGTGCGCGCAGCCCGTCGCACGCGCCGACCCTCTCCAGCGCCCCAAAGTCGTCGTTCTCCAGGGGGGCGGGCTCCCTACGGCCGCCCCCCGGGCCTCCCCTCTCTGCACGGCCGCCACCGGGAGCCTGGCAGAGCGCGTGCTGGGCGTGGGCACTCGGAGCGCTCGGCCGGGGGGTGGTGCGCGCTTGCACCTCTGGGGGCCCGGCGCGTGTGCGGGGCGGGGCCCGGGGCCAAGACGTGCTTCAGACTCTCCGCTGCCCGCGCCCCACTGGCCCTTCCTGCCGATCCTAGACGTCCCGCCGAACCCTGGTGCCGCCCGGGCATTCGCGCTAACCACTCGCTAGCCCGGCCTGGCGCCCCAGGGGGCAGCCATGTTAACTCACGGGGCGTGAGACACGCCGCCCGGGCATTCGCGCTAACCACTCGCCAGCCCGGCCTGGCGCCCCGAGGGGCAGCCATGTCAACTCACGGGGCCTGCGAGCTGGGATGGGGAGAGCGGAGGCACTAGAAGGTGTCACCTGGACGCGCAGGCCACTGAAGGGCTGCGGCCCGGCCGCAGGCTGACGTACTTTCATACCCTCCCTCCAAAGTCCAGAGTCCGCTTTGGCTGCAGCTGGCCACGAACTGGGGCCCGAAGGGGGCTGGGGAAGCGGCACTGACAGCAGGAACTTTCGGTCAGTGCGGCCCCCGCAGAACAATGGGAATCGTGGAGACGCAGCCCCCAAGCCCTCCTGACCGCGCCCGGGGGGCAGGCTGCGCCCGGCTGGGGAGCGGCGGGGGGGCGGGGAGCGCGGATGCCACCGCGGTGCCCAGCTCGCCGCCACAGCCTCGTACTTGGGTGGCAGCCCTGCGGCTCTAGGCGCTCCACAAACTGCCGCGCCAGCTCTGGCCCCGATCCCCGGGGAGGGCGGGCGGCAGAAACCCGGACGCCGGCCCCGCGATGCCAGCGCAGAGCGTACCCTGGGGCCCACTCAGACATCCAACGCCCCACACCCACCTCGCCGTCCCGGGTCCCCGCGTACCTGCCGCTGCTCTCCGCGCAATGCGGGGCTCCACGCCCGGGGACCCGAGGACGGCGCCGGTCATGACCGCCACTGCCACGCAAAACGCGAGGGCGCGAGCCGGGGCGCCCATCGCGGGGGCGGGGGAGGCGGCGTCCTCAGGCCGCGCGCGCCAGCATGCTGCCCCCCGTGGCCCGGCTCTAGCGCCGGCGGGAGGAGGGCGCCGCCGCGGAGTCTGCGGGAGGAAGCAGGCAACTCGTTACGCGGGCGGGCCGTGGCGCGCAGGGGCGAAGGCGGCGGTGGCCGGGCTCCCGCGCCCCGGCCCCTCCGATCCCCGGCCAGATGTGTATAAGAGACAGACCTGATGGTGCCGTTGGAGACAGGCTGCAGTGGAGGGACCACTTCAAACCATGGGCAGCACCAAAGGTACCAGCCACCACGGGGGGAGGGTGTGTGGTGAAGGGCAGGATGGGGCCTCCAAAAGGGAGATCCGCTCCTGGAGCCTGGGAATGCAACCTTATTTGGAAAAAGAGTCTTTTACAGTCATTAAATTAAGCTCATGAGATCAAGAGCTCAGCCTGGATTATCTGGGTGGCCCTTCATCCAAAGACAAGTGTCCTTATAACACGGAAGAAAAACCATGTGGCTATGGAGGGGGAGACTGGGGTGGATGCAGCCACAAGCCAAGGACAGCCAGGAGCCACCAGTGGCAGCAAGAAGTGGGAAGGACCCTCGCCTGGAGTCTGAGATGGGGCTGGGGGCAGCCCCACTGACACCTTGATTCCAGACTGCTGGCCCCTAGAACTGGGAGAGACTACATTTCAGCCAACCGGTTTGTGGGAATTTGTCCAGCAGCCCTGGGAAGGGAATCCAGGGTGTCGAGCACCCAGAGGTCAACCAGGGGCCCTCGCTGGAGGAAGTGGGGGCTCACGGCCCACTCTGGCGGCCACAGTGGGGGTGCCCTCTGCCCTCGCCTGCTAGCAGTGCTCACAGGCCAGACCCACATGGAAGCGGATGGTGCCCCTGGCCAGTCCGGGGGATGCGGGCTTGACCAGAGCAGGCAACCAAGGCAGCACACAGCAGAGGCGGGCACAGAGCAGTCGGCCTTTCTGTCAGCAAGTCCAAGCTTGCTCTGCTCGCTGCGCGGCAGCCCAGTGAACCAGAGACGAGGGGCTGAGANAACCGCCGCCGCCGCCGCCGCCCAGGGCTCCCGGGCCGCCTGGCGCCGGCCGCCGCCTCCCCACCGCGGTCCCTCCTCCCCCTTCCCTCCCTGGCTGCAGCAGAGCCCTCCCAGGGCGGCGACGGCGGCGGCGGCAAACTTTCCAGAGCGGGAAGCCTGAGCCCCGGCCGGGCCCCACCGCAGACACCGCTTGGGATCCGAGCCCGCCGCGCGCTCCGGACCCCTCGCGCCCGCCGGGTCCCCACGCACCGACCTGGCGGCCCCGGGCGCCCGACTCGCTGAGCGCGGCTCCCGATCGCGCCCGCCGCGCGCCGGCCCAGCGCCTGCGCCTCGTCCCTCCGGCCGTCCGCTCGGCAGTGCTTGGTGCGCCTGGCCGAGCTGGACCGCGCGGCGTCAGCTGCCGCCGTCAGCTGCCCGCGCCGCCGCCGCCGCCGCCGCCACCGCGCACTGAGCCCGGGCATCCAGGCGCGCGGCAGCCAGTGGGGGCCGGCCCGCTCCCGCCCCGCCCCGCCCCGGCCACGCCCGCCCCTGCTCGCGGGGCGCGGGGAAACGCCCCTCCCCTGGGGCGGTCCGGGGGCGGGGTCGCGGCCGGCCTGGCCCCTGCCCGCGGAGGGGATTAGAGGGGGCGGGGCGGGGGCGCCCGGCGGTCTCGGAGGGCGTGGGAGCCGGCTCCTCCGCGAGGCCCCCAGTCTCACCGTCGGGCCCCCCCGCACAGAGAAGCCGAGCGCGGGTTTCTCTGCACAGCGCGCTGTCCCGGTGGCCACCGGGCCGCCGACCAGGGGCTCAGGCCCGGGGAAGGCTGGGTGGAGAGGGCTCGTAGAGAGGGGTGGTCTCTGCGGGTGAGACTTGTCAGCGAGGCTTCACCGAGACGGAGCCGCACGGGCTAGGCCCCGGGGCGTGAGCAGCCCAGAAAGCCTGGAACCAAGGCCAGTTCGGCCTGCCGCCTGGGGTTGGGATGCTAGGGGCCTGCACTCCCGGGAGCTGGGGGCCTACTGCTCCATTTATGAAGCGCCTGCTGCATGCTCGCAGAGCTCAGCTGCCTCAGTTCCCGGCCAGAGCGGCTCCCCAGGCACACGCCACCCCAGGGAGGAGTTTGGAGACAGGGTGCTCGCTGCACATGAGAATGGAGGGCGGGGCGGGGCGGCCCGGGTGCGGGACCCTGACTCTGGGGCTCTGAGGAAGGCCGCGGTGGGGAGCTGGTGGCAAAGCCTGAGAAGCCTGGAGTGGGGGGAGGGGGACCTGCAGGAGCAAGACAGGGGAGAAGGTGACCCCCGGGCCTGCCTCTGGGGCCCCCAGCCCAGCACCTCTGGCTTCTCAGACTCCGTGTGCCCATCAGCAAATTGGTCGAGGAGAGTGCCTCTGACCTGCTGCTCCGGCCATCCTGCTGTTCCAGGTGCAGCCTGGAGACTCACTGGCCTTTGGGGCTAGACCTTGAGACCCTGAAGTGTCTCAGGGAAAAGTCAAGTCTGACTCTATGTTGGAGCTATTTGTTTGACTTGCTTGCCATTCCTTTTTTTTTTTTTTTTTTTTAATTACAATCATACAGAATGGCCTGCCTTGGAGAATCCTGCTCCTCTGCCTGTTAAAAAGTGCCTTGGTTGAGAACCCTGTCCACCTTCCTCCAGATGGCAGGGAGGAAGAAATCAACACATCATGCTGCCTAAGGCTTGCCATTCTAGGAGGTATTTGCAACATTCGTGGACTTTTTCCTTTGCTTCCTCACCTCCCCCCATCCCTGATCTGTGAAAGAAGCTGGCATCCAGGCCCCAGTGAGGTCGCTGTTGTGAGACGTTAGTCTGCCACCTTCTCAGCCCCTCGTCTCTGGTTCACTGGGCTGCCGCGCAGCGAGCAGAGCAAGCTTGGACTTGCTGACAGAAAGGCCGACTGCTCTGTGCCCGCCTCTGCTGTGTGCTGCCTTGGTTGCCTGCTCTGGTCAAGCCCGCATCCCCCGGACTGGCCAGGGGCACCATCCGCTTCCATGTGGGTCTGGCCTGTGAGCACTGCTAGCAGGCGAGGGCAGAGGGCACCCCCACTGTGGCCGCCAGAGTGGGCCGTGAGCCCCCACTTCCTCCAGCGAGGGCCCCTGGTTGACCTCTGGGTGCTCGACACCCTGGATTCCCTTCCCAGGGCTGCTGGACAAATTCCCACAAACCGGTTGGCTGAAATGTAGTCTCTCCCAGTTCTAGGGGCCAGCAGTCTGGAATCAAGGTGTCAGTGGGGCTGCCCCCAGCCCCATCTCAGACTCCAGGCGAGGGTCCTTCCCACTTCTTGCTGCCACTGGTGGCTCCTGGCTGTCCTTGGCTTGTGGCTGCATCCACCCCAGTCTCCCCCTCCATAGCCACATGGTTTTTCTTCCGTGTTATAAGGACACTTGTCTTTGGATGAAGGGCCACCCAGATAATCCAGGCTGAGCTCTTGATCTCATGAGCTTAATTTAATGACTGTAAAAGACTCTTTTTCCAAATAAGGTTGCATTCCCAGGCTCCAGGAGCGGATCTCCCTTTTGGAGGCCCCATCCTGCCCTTCACCACACACCCTCCCCCCGTGGTGGCTGGTACCTTTGGTGCTGCCCATGGTTTGAAGTGGTCCCTCCACTGCAGCCTGTCTCCAACGGCACCATCAGGTGGCATCTAGGTCAGAGTTCAGGAGCATTTTCGTGACTCTTGGCAGAGGAGTCTGCCAGATTGCTTCCAGAGGGTCTGATGCTGCTCTTGCCAGCCCCGGAGGAGTCGCTGCCCACTTGGCCCCACCCTTGTCACCAGGGGAGGGCACTGCTCAAAGGCATTTTTATTATTCTTGACAAAATAATTTTATTTGTTCACAATTATTGTTTCCAAGTCAGCACATTCAGCTGGAGCAAGCTGTCCCACGGGACCTTCTTCAGACAGCAGGCGTGCCCCCATGCCGGTTCCCCGGGATGGCCAATGGAGGCGGCCTCCAAAGTGCCCCTGGTAGCCGGGGTTTCATCACAGCCTGTTGACAGGGCATCTCCCCCGAGACCCCCTGCAGCTCGGCCGGGCTGAGTCTTCCTCAGGCCCACTGGAGCCCAGGGCTTGCTGTTGACCTCTCCCTGCCCACTCCCCACCCCCCAAACACCGACCCTGACCTCCCAAGGACCACAGCACGGGGAAGGAAGGTGGGTGTGGAGGCTGAGGGCAGCCGGGCCCAGCCCAGCCCGGTGGGTGAGTCAGAGCTGGGCGGCCCTGCGTGCTGGGGCTTGTGCGGGTGAGCGGGCCGCCGTGGGCCCTGGGTGCGGATCCCAGCCGGCTGTTAGCACCCAGCCCCCCCCCTCCGCCACTCGTCACCCCCCAGCCTGGCCTGGGCTGACGCTGGGTTCACGGCGCCAAGGTGCACTCAGCTCAGGGGAGTTTCAGTCCCCGCCCTACCTGCATCCACAGCTCTCCTGCCCACTGTGGCCGCCACAGTGCCCAACAGGCACCCGTCAAGGCCAGAGCTAAGCCAGGGGCCCAGGGCAGGTGAGCCCCAGCCAGAGCCTCCCGCTTAGCCCCCTCAGGGACTCGGGCCCAGGGAGGGGCTGCCGTGGACTCGGGGCTGGGCTGGGGGAGACAGACGCCTTCAGATGTCCAGTGCCCAGCTTCTCTTCCAGGAGGCTCTGGGGACCCCCCCGCAGGGGCGGTTCAATCTCTGAGCTCCCCCCTTCTCCCAGCACACGTCTCCACCGTCTTGGAAGTCACTGCCACCCCTGCCTGCTGTCAGGGCCCAGGAGCTGGGCCCCAGGGCTCAGAGCAGGTCAACAAGGGATGAGCAGGGTCCCCTGGGAAGCCCTGGCGGGCTGGGCTGAACTAGGTCCCTCCCCGCAAGGAAAAACAAGCGGACCTGAGAGAGGTCGTGTCTGACTCTGTGTGACCGATGGACTATAGCTCGCCAGGCTCCTCTGTCCGTGGAATCCTCCAGGCAAGAATACTGGAGTGGACAGCCATTCCCTCCTCCAGGGGATCTTCCCAACCCAGGGATCAAATGTGGCCTCCTGCACTGCAGGCAGATTCTTTACCAGCTGAGCCACCAGGGAAGCCCTGTTGTACATCGTGGGTGATTTCTGCCTTTTAAATTCATTCTCAGAAAATAAAAAAGCACAGTTGACTTGCTCGTTATAGCAGAGATTTTAAAGAACATGGAAAAGAGGAGGAATTCCAAGGTGTGCTGGCCAACACTAACTGTTGTACAAGGTCCTTAATTTTAGCTCCGAGCTTCCTGGCAGGCTGAGGAAAAAGGGCAACACCGTGAATCATGTGCTGTCGGAGGCTGTCTTCTCGGATGTGCGCTGACAGCGCCGGTGCAGACATTCCTGCCCGTGGTTCACGCTGAATGCTAGACCTCAAGTCCTGACTTCAGGTTTGGAAAATGTGGTTGCTCCCAGATGAGCGATAAAAGGGCAGTGCTGTCTGTAGGCAGGAGGGTGACAGTGGGAGGGGGTGGCGTGGGTTCTCCTGGGTGCCGTCCCAGCTAGGGGGAGGGGGCCAGGGGAGGTCTATCCCCCAACCCCTACTGGAACCTGGCACAGAGGGCTGCCTCAAAGCACACAAGGGCAGGAGGTGCTGGCTGGAGGAGAGTCTGGCCGGAGAGGGCCAGCCCGGCTGTGGTGGTGGCCCCCGGCGGGGTAGGCTGGGGAAGGAGGACAGTGCAGAAGGACCCGCTGCTGGCCAGGGAGGGGTTAAGGCCTCCACAGCTCCCGGGGCTGGCGGGGGCCAGGCCGGTAGCCGCTGAGCAGCTCAGAAATCTATTTTCCTAAGCACTTGGCATTTGCCTGAAACCTCAAGTGTATTTTCCCTAAGTTTTATTTTTTCTTTGACCCCAAACTCTGGTAAATTTAAGGGAAATTTAATTATGGTGTTTTGGGTCCATTTACACTTAAACCTTCTCAGCATTTTTTCCAGGACCCTTTTGGAGTTCAGCACGTCTTGGGAGCCTTCTAAATGAGCGTTTTTATTATTATTATTTTCTGAAAAGGCTTTACTCCCCCTGCCCCCACCCCCCAGGACCAGCCTTCCTGCCAAGAATAAACAAGGCTGACTCCACAGGCTCCGGCTGAATTAGGAATCCATCCCCGGCCGCCAGGCCAGCCCCACAGCACGTCACACCCTCCTCCCTCGGCCAGGCAGCCTTTGCCCTCTGAGCAATGCCCCTTCCCCTGGGTTCTGTTGACCCTCCCGGGAGGGGGTGTCACCTGCTCTGGGAGCCTCAGCCACACGCCCTCCTGGGGCGGGGGGACCTCGATTCCTTGCTCTTGGCCCTGCCAGTCCCTGCACAGGTCACCCACGGACCAGCCTCCGCCTGCTGCCATCCAGAACCCAGGAGTTCAGAGTGGCCACAGGATCCCACAGGCGACGGTGGCCTCAGCGTCTGTGGCTAGAGGCTATGGCACTGTCTGGTCCAGGCCGGGGCCAGGACATGCCCCCCCAGGAGGCAGACTGGGGCGCCCCACAACCTGTGGACCTGGGAACAGAAGGACTGAATTTGGGGGTGATGTGGCCCCTGGCAAAGATCCCACGGGGCCAACTGCTCACACCGGCTGCAGCATCAGTCTTGTGTGACGGGGGGACCCTGGGGGTGGAGAGCCACAGCGGGGCCACCCAGGGTGTGGAGCTGCAGCTGGCAGAGCCTCCCTGGGGACGCAGTGGCCCGGTGCAGCTGCCCACTGCGGGGAGGTCTCCTGGCCCTGGGGGAGGCGCGTGTTCCTTGCGCGGTGTGGCCCTGGGGGTTCTGGGAGAGAAGGCTGTGGCTGGACTCTGCCAACCCCAGACCCCATGGCCTCCCATCTCCCCCTGTGGCCACTGGGAAAGAGGGATGGGAGTGGTGGTCCCCGGGACCCCTTCCCAAGCCCAGGTGTTGGGGCTTTAAGGAAAGGGAAGGTACTTTGTGAGGGGTCTTGCCCAGGAACATGCTCCTGTGGGAAACCTGCTCTAGTCTCACACCCACCCCCCAGGGAACCGGGGCTTCTCTGGGTCCCCCCAGGCCTTGAGCACCCCCGGGCCCTGCTCCCTGGATGCTTGGAGCCCCAGGAGCCGTGGTGCACACGGGCTCTGGGAGGCACGTATTTAAGCTGAAGAGCTGCCTGAGCGGCCAGCACTGCCCCGTTTTACAGAAGGGTACACTGAGGCACCGTGGCATGGAGCGCCTCCCCGGGGTCTGTCCCACACTCTGCTGAGCGCTCGCTCAGAGCCAGGCCAGGCGGTCCTCCCAGAGGGGGATCTTTCAGGGCTGGGGGGGCAGGATGCCCTGGCCTCCTCCTCGCCCCCACCCCAGGCCCCAGCCTCCGGGGGCTCCTCTGCCTGACAGCCAGCCCTCCGGGGCCGAGTCCAGGGGCCAGCGGGGCGGGTGCTGCTGGCGGGTGTGCCTCCTGCCTGTGTTGTGTCTGAGGGCCACCTCTGCCCATGCTGGCCCCTCCCAGCACTCAGAGGCCCCCTAATAGAGACATCTTTGAGGGGCCTCCTGAAGCCCCCCGCCCCTGCCTGCCTGCCCCAGAGCCCAAGTCCGCTGACAACTTTATTGTCCGCCCAGGCTGGCCTGCAGGCACTGAGGGCGTGGTCCAGATAGACCTGGGGGACGCTGACGGCCGACCACCGCCCAGGCAGAGGGCAGAGGGCGGCTGAGTGAGATAAACAACCCCACCCGCCCCACCACCCCACGCCCGCAGGGCCACGCCCGTACCTGTGCCCATGCTGCCCTGCGCCCAGCTGAGACCGGGCCACCCACCAGCCCACCGTCAGGGAGTGGCTTCCCGGGACCCTAGGCTCGGGGTGAAAGTGGGTGGGGCGCCTCCCGGCCTGGTGAGGCCCCCAAAGCTCTGGCCGACGTAGCCCCAGGCTCCCCTCCCGCTGCCACATTGCTCCAGGGAGCACCCCCAGGGCTCGGCCCGGGCCAACCCTGCCCCAGTTTCCAGCCACAGCTGCCCTGAGGACCTCCCAGGGCCAGGGTCAGCCTCGAGCCAGACTGGTTGGGGGCGGAGTGCCCCAGGCCAAGGTTATCTCAGGATGAGGGTCTGGGTTGTCTCAGCTCAGATCAAAGAGCCTTATCTGGCCAGTGCTCCCTGCCCATCCCACCAGCCTCCAGTCCTGCCTCCCAGCCCAACCCTCCCCAACCCCGCTTCAGACGCCTCCCAGGCCGTCCAGCATAGCCCTTATCCACAGCCCCGCAGGGCCCTGGTCTCCAAGGAGGCCCTGACTAGCTTCCCCACGCGCGTGGCCAAGGAGCGCCCTGCCAGTCAGCACTGGAGGGCCATGGGGCTCACACATGTGGGCTCACGTGCATGTGTGCATGTGTGCGCGTATGTGCGTGTGCATGTGCGTGTGTGCATGCATGTGTGCGACTCTTTGCGACCTTATGGACTGTAGCCCACCAGGCTCCTCTGTCCATGGGATTCTCCAAGCAAGAATACTGGAGTGGGTTGCTACTTCCTCCTCCAGGGGATCTTCCTGGCCCTGAGATTGAACCTGTGTCTGCTGCTGCTGCTGCTGCTGCTGAGTCACTTCAGTCGTGTCCGACTCTGTGCGACCCCATAGACAGCAGCCCACCAGGCTCCCCTGTCCCTGGGATTCTCCAGGCAAGAACACTGGAGTGGGTTGCCATTTCCTTCTCCAATGCATGAAAGTGAAAAGTGAAAGTGAAGACACACAGTCGTGTCTGACTCTTAGCGACCCCGTGGACTGCAGCCCACCAGGCTCCTCCGTCCATGGGATTTTCCAGGCAAGAGTACTGGAGTGGAGTGCCATTGCCTTCTCCTGCGGCTTCTGAGTCTCCTGCATTGCAGACAGATTCTTTACCCACTTAGCCACCTGGGAAGCCCCCTACTGAGGTTGCAGAGAGCAATGGATCTTCAAAACCAAGAGCTGGTGGAAAGCCTCAGACATCCCCTGGTTCCCACGCCTTCGACCCTGCCCTAACCCTGTCCAGCCCCGGCCTGTCCACCCTCACTGCCAGGACACCAGGACCCTTAGTCCAGCCCCCAGAACAGGACAGCCCCCCCCAGGGGTCACAGGCCGTGGCAGGAGCCCTCCCCCCAGCTCCCTGTGACTCTGCAGTGCCCACTCCTGGGAGGCCCCTGGATACTCGGCCTTGCGGACTTGGGGCTCATGCACGCTCACATACACCACGCAGCCCAGACGCTTCCCATAAATTGCTCCAGGGATTGCAGGCTGCTCTCTACTTTAAGCTCACAGAACTGGTACTGCCGGAAATGCAGCTTGTTAGGCAGGCGGAGACTCGACGGGGGCTGGCCCATGCCCCCGGGCCTCTCTCTCAGGCCCTCCCACCCCCAGATGACCCTCAGCAGCAGGGGGCCAGGCCCACAACCACCTGCTGCTTTGCCACAGGCTGCCGAAGGTCCTCACCTGCAAGGTGCCCTCCGCCCCCGCCCAGACCCACCTTGGCTCTGTGGGCTCCTGAGGGGTGCGCGGCCTGTTCATGCAGTGAGGACGGCAAAGGGGAGAAGAGCCGCGGCCCAAGGTGACTGGGCAGGCCAGGGGTGGGCTGGCCCCTGTCCCTTCCTGTGCCCCTGCAGTCCCGCCATAGAGGGGGCCCCCCCAGAACCAGGTGGACCCCCACCAGCAGCCAGCTGACTCAGAGACCTGGGCCGAGCCCCTGGGGATAGAGGCTGGAGGTTTCTGGGATGTACGTTTGTGACCCACGGGGCTGGCGCTGAGGGGTCAGGGGCTGTCCCGGGGGAAAGTTGTGGCACGCAGGCCAGTGTGTGCCAGCCTGTGCCCTGGCAGACCTTGCTAGTCAACTGCAGCCCCGTCTCTGCTGCCACAGCGCGGTCTCAGCCCCTGTCCTCCAGACGGCTGCCCCCACTCGGGGACCGGAAACCCACTGCCGAGTCTGCCTGCAGCCCCCCACGGCCGGGCCTGGAAAGGCCTCAGCCGGGCCCGCTCCCCCACGCCTCCCTGCCCCCACCCCAGGTCTTCCTCTGTCCTGGGCTCCTGGGAGTCCCCCTTATTCAAGGTGCGGAGCCTGAGGTGACCGGGGGACAGAGTCCGGCTGAGTCTCCTGAGCCCTTGCCAACCTGGCATTGGGCGCTGGGACGGGAGACCTCTGGCCCTGAGGAAGCAAGCCCTGCGGCCCCAAGAAAGGCGAGGGCTCTCGGGCCAGAAGGAGCTGCGGGGCTGGAGCCGGCTGCCTGCCCTCCCTCGCGGCTCGCAGTGGAGCCTAGGGGACAGCTGGCCACGAGTGGGGCTTCCTCTCTGCTCAGGTGGGGCTCCCACAGCCCCCCCGGGCTGAGCAGCAGACCCTGGCCGCGTGCGGCTGCCAGCTGCTGCCAGCTGGGGTTGGGGCCGGCCGGCAAGGCCACGTCTGTCTTGCCAGGTGGGGGCAGGATTAGCAGAGCACAGCGGCCCACTGATGGTGTCCCGAACAAAGCCGTCTTCCCGGCGGCAACCGCCAGGCCCCGGGGCCCACCGAGCCCCCAGCCACCCGCCTCCAGCCAGGGCCCTGCCCTCCGGGAGCACCCAGGCAGGGCAGACCTCAGCGAGCCCAGTGGGACGCCAGGTGTGTCCCCTGCTCAGGGCAGGACGCGTCACCAAGTCCAGCACTCTGGCCTCCGCTGGGAGCCCTCGGGAGCAGAAAGGGCACCCCTCCTCCTAGGAGGCAGCTCAGGCTCAGGGAAGAGCCCGGGTCCTCACACTTGCAGACAGGTGGCCTGGGTGCTCGTACGGGGGAGGGCAGGGTCTGGGCTGGCCAGCTGGAAGAACACAGAGTGGCTCAGAGCCGCCCCACCCCGGGTCCAGGGCCATCCTGGTGAGGACTACGACTCCAGGCCGGAGGGCGGAGGCTCTGCTGGGGCTGAGGGGGCGGGGGGCTTGGGTCCCTATCCAGGCACTGGGGCTGAGACAGAAGGAAATCGCATCTGCGGAAGCAGGCCCAAGGGTGTCTGTTGTGCAGGTTTGAGCTTCAAGCTGCTGAGAAAACACACCTTTCTCACAGTGGATTTATTTAGGCCAAGGAAAAAGAAACGTCCCTAAGCCTGTTTGTCGTCCAGCCGCTCGGTCGTGTCTGACTGTGGCCGCATGGACTGCAGCACACCAGACCTCCCCGTCACCAGCCCCCGGAGCTCCACACTCACGTCCGTCAGGGCGGTGATGCCATCCACCCATCTCATCCTCGGTCGTCCCCTTCTCCTCCTGCCCCCAATCTTTCCCAGCATCAGGGTCTTTTCCAATGAGTCAGCTCTTCGCATCAGGTGGCCAAAGTACTGAAGCTTCAGCGTCAACCTCGGTCCTTCCAGTGAATATTCAGGGCTGATCTCCTTCAGAATGGACTGGTTGGATCTCCTTGCAGTCCAAGGGACTCTCAAGAGTCTCCCCAACACCACAGTTCAAAAGCACCAATTCTTCAGCACTCAGCTTTCTTTATAGTCCAACTCTCACATCCGTACATGACCACTGGAAAAACCATAGCCTTGACTAGACGGACCTTTGTTGGCAAAGTAACGTCTCTCCTTTTCAATATGCTGTCTAGGTTGGTGATAGCTTTTCTTCTAAGGAGCAAGCGTCTTTTAATTTCAAGGCTGCACTCACTGTCCCCAGTGATTTTGGAGCCCAAG
>SJYX01014726.1:562407-581425 GCA_006410675.1 Oreotragus oreotragus | reverse complement strand
AAAAAAAAATTTTTTTTAGATGGTATGCTATGTAATTCAGGATATAAAGTATGATACGAAATAAATGAGTTTAAAATTTATATAATTAGTTTGAAACTAGCAGGGAGCTTCCCTGGCGGTTCAGTGGTAAAAAATCCACCTGCCAGTGCAGGAGTCATGAGTTTGATCCCTGATCCCAGAAGCTCCCACATGCCTCAGAGCAGCTAAGCCCGCCCCCACAGCTACTGAGCCTGTGCTCTAGAGCTATGTGCCAACTACCGAAGCCCGTGCCTCCTAGAGCCCGCACCCTGCACCAAGAGAAGCTGCCTCAACGAGAAGCTTGCGCATTGCAACGAGAGAAAAGCCCCTGACAGCAACAAAGACCCAATACAGCCAAGATAAATACATACATACATATCATGTAAAAATAAAAGCTAGCAGTTACCAAAATGCCCTTCAGGAGTTGAATGCACAAATAAATTGTGATATATTCCTGTCATGGAGTATTACATAGCAACAAGAATAAACAGTCTGCAGCTATACACAAAAATATGAGTGGCTATCACAAAGATAATAGTCAAAGAGTGAAGCCAAATACAAGTGGAGCATTTATAGGAAGTAAAAAACAGGCTAAATTAATGTATGCTATTAGAAGTCATAATAATGGTTACCCTAGAGGCAGTGATTTTCAACAGGGTATAATTTGACCCACAAGGGATATTGGCAATGTCTGGAAAGACACTTTTGGGTGTCTTACTGGGAAGGAGGGTTGCTACTGGCAGCTAGTGGCTAAAGCCCAGGGGTGTGGCTAAACATCCAGCGATACACAGGACAGCTCCCCACAGCAAGAACTGTCCAGCCTGAAACCTCAGTAATACTGAGGTTGAGAAGCCCTACCAACTATAGGGACAGTGGTAACATTCTGGTTTTTGATCTGCATGCTGTTCACACAAATGTGTGCAACTGGAAAACTCATCAAGTGACACACATATGGTATGTATATTCGTCTACAGGTATACTGTCTCTTAATAAAAAGCTTAAAAAGTGTTAAAAAGCTACCTAAGATTTAGAAAAACTCGAATTAACAAAAATACATGCTAGGACTCAATTAATCCTAGGACTCTACTAAACCTAGATTTAGTAGAAAACAGAAAAACAAAACAACTGACATTTTACAGAAAAGCTTAAATTTTAATGATAAAACAGTGTGACTATTTCACTCATCAAATCTTGTACTAAACATCAAGATTTAGAATGTACTCTAAAATGGCAACCACAACTTCAAAAAAAAGCATCATGCACTAATAAAAAATGCATGAATGTTTTATTTACCAGAAAATCCTGGTGATCTGTAGATAGGAATCTAGCCAAGTCACTTAGAATCAGGATTTGTATTGTCAGCACCTGCAGAGACCAAAGAAGAAAACAGCCTCTTAAAGAATGCCTCCGTGCCTCTTGCTGGGACTTTCTCTGCAGCTTGCACATATGCAGACTCTCCTGCTCCGTGACAGTTGGTTTGCAAACTGGGGCCTGCGTACATAGGGCAAGGAGGGACTGAAAAAAGAGGAAGACCGTTCTAGATTAGTAGTTGGCAGGTTTAACAAGCAAGGTAACTTACTTAGGAGGCTTGTCTTGGCAGCTCAAGACGAGTAGATCTCAGGTCTCATCTGCTTGCCAGAATGTTAAAAGTTTATACAGAAGCCTTAACTGGGCTCAGTCATGTCAACTATCCAGATGGTCTCAACACCTTATGCTCTTAAGGCTGTATCCTTGAAACAGCTCCTGGTATGGGAATGCTGGGCAGAACAAACATTCCAAGGTCAGGCCCAACTTGAGCCTCAACGCCACATCCTCTCAATGGCCTTCTCCAACAAGGATGGGGTCTTTTGCTCCTTGAAATTTACAAAGTTTTTCACAGCATGAATTATCCTCAACATGGTTATTTGAATGAGAAAGTCTATTTTGGTCATTTTGTCCACATTTCACATTTGTGTGTTGGGTGTGTCTTTTTAATTCAATGGCCTCCAATCAAGGGAGGCCTCATGGCAGAATGTAGGTCCCCAGACTGTGGACCCCAATCCAGAGGGAAGGAGGTATTGGGAGGAGGTAAGTGTACTTTGCACAGGAAAAGGACATGAAAACTGTGGCCAGATGATGGACACGTGGATGGAGATTATTTATAAAATGGCCATAACAATTTCCCGCCCTATATCGAGGCCTCCGTGCGATGTGACTTGATAGCTATTTCTACACCGAGATGAAGTTGATTTCTTCACTGCTCTAAATCTGAACTAGACTTGAGACTTATTTTGACAACTAGAATGTGGTGGGGAGCCTGAGGCCATCCCAGTTGAGAGTCTAGTCTTCAAGAGGCCCTGCATGCTACTGCTCACTTTTCTGGAACCATACCTCTGCCATGTGAATAAGCCCGGGCTAGTTCGCTGGATGATAAGAGGCCACATGGACTAGACACAAGGCATCCCCAGTGAGGCCATCCTAGCCCAGCCAGGCCCGGCTCATCCAGGGGCTGCACATTCATGTACGGAGTGAGTCCAGTCAAGACCAGAAAAACCATGTAGCTGAGCCCAGCTCACATTGTTGTTCAATCACTAAGTCGTGTCTGACTCTTGTGATCCCATGAACTGCAGCGAGCCAAGCTTCCTTGTCCTTCACTATCTCCCCAAAGTTTGCTCCAACTCCTCCACTGAGTCGGTGATGCCATCCAACCATCTCATCCTCTTTCACTCCCTTCTCCTCCTTCCCTGAATCTTTCCCAGAAACCCTGATGGGGTTTTTCCAATGAGTTGGCTCTTCGCATCAGGTGGCCACAGTATTGGAGCTTTAGCACCAGTCCTTCCAATGAATATTCAGACTTGATTTCTTTTAGGGTTGACTGGCGTGCTACAGTCCGTGGGGTCACAAAGAGTCGGACATGACTGAACGACTGAACTGAACTGAGGGTTGACTGGTTTGATCTCTTTGTTGTTCAAGGGACTCTGAAGAGTCTTATCCAGCACCAAAATTCAAAAGCATCAATTCTTTGGTGCTCAGCCTTCTTTATGGTCCAACTCTCACATCTGTACATGACTACTGGAAAAACCATAGCTTTGACTGTATGGACTTTTCTCAGAAAAGTGATGTCTCTGCTTTTTAATATGCTATCTAGGTTTGTCATAGCTTTCCTTCCAAGGAGCTCACAATGGCAGCCCATAGAATCATAAACTAAATAATTTGAAATGATTTCTTATGCAGCACATGCCTTTGTTCCCAGAAAGATGGCTGTAAGCAGCTCTGGCATTTATTCTATTCATGTCAGGTCTGGTTTTATTAATAGTCCCTCTTTTTCAATAGTGGAGTGAAAGTCCCTCAACAGAGTATCAGTGATCTTGCTTGGGCAATTAGTTCTACCACTGTGGCCAGGGTTGAAACATGTAGTGGCCACACCTGGGTCCTTCATAGAGGACTGTGAGAAAGTGACAGTTGGCAAAACATAAAATAATAATAATGTTCAATGCGTGATAGGCTCTGTATCTCACTGCCTCTAATGTGAGAATTTGGCTGCTGTGATGTTTCCCACTGATTGATCATTCACTGCTGTGTAGATTCTGCCATCATCACGGCACCAGAGCAAATTCACTCATTACTTTATTCTACTTGCATAATTTGAAACATAGAAGACCTTGAGGAAAAAAAGTCCATTAAGAGCGAATTTTGTATTTTGGATGCTTTAGTATTTGTATTTCTGGATATCTTATCTCCTACCATATATTAGGCCTGAAACATACCAGAGCTCTTCATTTCTCCCCAGAGTAAAGGAGGGATGTGTTGGCCAATATTTTGCTCTCATATGTTATAGAATGAGATGCATCCATTTTTATCTAAAGAAGGACACTAAGCAAAATGTGAAGAAATGTTGCTAATCCTTGAATAAGTGTAGAAAGAATCAACGGATAATGGCCAAAAGAACACTAGTTCCTTTAATCTTATTTAATAAGCCCTGTTTTCAAGCATTTTGATTTTCTCTAGCTGACTTGCGGATGTGCTTGACTTGAATTCATTTACCTTCAAAAATAATGAAGATTAGGAGGTGGACATGGTATGTGAGTGGAAAATCCAATGGACAGAACTAACAGGGTTTAATAATTTTTCAGCAGAGGAAGACTGTTTGAGTTCCTGCTAAAACACTGGTCTTATGATGGGTAATTCACCAGATCATCCCCGTGAGTAAACCATTCAGGAATGAACCATAATATATTCACAGGATGGGCTAGTCTGCAACTGTTAAAGTAGTGCTTCTAAGGAATATTAATTGACATGGATAAGTGTACATAATTCTTGGCCAAGTGAAAAATATTTCTAGACGTATATTATGTCATATGTATGTATATGTATATGAAATGAAATATGACCACTGTAGTTTCTAAAGACAAATAATTTGAACATATTTCTCCCTTTAATGCCTCTTTATGTTTTACAGCCTCCCAATATTATAAAGTGTTACTTTTGTAATTATGAAATATAAAAATGAAAATGAAAAATATGTCAATTAACTATTGTAGTACTACATAGATAATCATGCTGTCAAAATATATGCAACCAGAATAAAACAGTTCTCTAGCTCCGCAAGATGTGTCCCTCTTGTATGAATTTTGAAATCAATACCTGCAGTCTGATGGCGATATTCTTCTGCGGACTGCCAGATCTAAGTGAAACTCAATAATTACTGACATCTACAGAATGTCCCCTATATGCCAGACCTTGTTCTAAATAGTTCACATGCTTAAACCCACGTGATACTCATAACATCCTACGAGGTAGTTACTATTATTACTACTTTATACATGAGAAAATTGAAGCACAGAGATTTCAGTTAAGATGGGGTGAAGTCAGACTCCAGAGTTCTTGCTCATGACTGTTCTACAGTTGTCTCCTGTCTTGTGAGAGAGGACATTCCGGGTATGCTCATCTTGAAAAGGAAGGGCTTCTCAGAGAGAAAAGCAGAACTGTGAGTGCAGAGTTCAAGTAGTCATAAGAAGGCCTTGAACTCCTTCCCTTTGTCTCTTCAGAGAAGTTCATCTTGAATTTTAAGGATAGCTGAAGGGGGGTGTGGAAAGAGACTGCAGCACAAACTCTGCCTTATAGGATCCCATTTGTAATAGTTGAGACACAGTGTGTGTGTTAGTTGCTCAGTCATCTGACCCTTTGTGACCCCATGGACTGCAGCCTGCCAGGCTCCTCTGTCCATGGAATCCTCCAGGCAAGAATACTGGAGTGGGTGGCTATTTCCTTCTCCAGGGGATCTTTCCGACCCAGGGATCGAAGCCACGCATCTTGCATGGTGGGCAGATTCTTTACCATCTGGGCCACTAGGGAAGAACATACAGTACAAGTGTCCAAACTGATCTCATAAGACACTGTCCACAGAATACTGGTTATACACCACAACAAAAGACGCTATGCTTTGGTAAACTTGAGAATCAGTGGATGAGGAAGAGCTAGAGGTCTGCTACAGGACTTCTCAGAGCCTTTGGTATGCTCATGTTATGTTTTAGTATCTATGGAGTATGTATAGTATACACCGTTTTCCAACTTTGTTCAACCACAAAGCATCTTTCTCATGGAACATCCTCTAAAGTTCCCCAAGTTAATATTTTGTGGAACAAAATTTGGGAAACATTGGTCTCAAATAATAGTACTCTGTTTATTATAATTTTCATTTTCCTCTGATCTTTTTTTTAAAAAACCTTATCTCAAGTGTCCTCTGGAGATAAGGAAAGGATTTGTATCCCTGTTTGGATATGTTTACTAGAGGGAAGGTAGCAATCTGTTGAGGTCAACATGATAGATAGAGCCACGAGCACCTACAGGAAACAAACTTTGGTGACAGAATAGAATGATGTTTAAAACGTCACCCAGTCCTCCATCTCTCTCTCTCCTTGTATAACAAACCCTGGGAGCCTTTTTGTTAATGAAGCAGTGTTTCCTTCCAGTAATATTAATTGAACTTGGTTCACTGAATTGTAGGACTTCCTTAATGCTACATGCAGTTACCATATGGAAGAGCTCATCATTAGAGATTAAAGTCAAAGGACTTGATGGCCAAGTATTCTTTATCCATTCCTCTGTGGATGGACATTTAGGTTGCTTCCATGTCCTGGCTATTGAAAATACTGTTGCAGTAAACATTGGGATGCATGTATCTTTTGGAATTGTTTTTTTCCAGGTATATGCTGAAGAGTGGGATTGCGACATCATATATTACCTGTATGTGTAGCTTTTAAGAAACCTCTGCACTGTTCTGTACCAATCCACATCCCCATCAACAGTATAAGAGGGTTCCCTTTTCTCTGCACCTTCTCCAGCATTTATTGCTCATAAGTTTATTGAAAATGGCTATTCTGACTGATGTGTTGTAAAGCAACTATACTGCAATAAAAAATTTTAAAAAGACACAATGGCCATTACATAGGAATAATGCTACATTCTCATTTATCATATGGCAAAGAAATAAGAGAACTTCAAATAACTCAAATGTCAGTGTGGATAGCCCTTCCCAGAGCCTGTTTCCTGCTCATCTGAAAAAATGTTGTAGAGTCTGTAGTGTGTTTCAGTTTTAAGGTCATGCATGGAAAGATGTTGAAAATTCATGTTAGAAGGGGACTGCCAGGTAAATTACAACTAGGAGCATCACTGTTACTAGCTGATAAATATTCAAAAATGATTTTATAATTGCCTTAAAATTGCAATAGTGGTTTATTCTCAGAAAGTGGAGACAGAAAAAAAAATAGCAAAGGGAAAGCATAGAAAATCACTAAAATAACTGCCAGATGAGCTTAGTGAGTTAGGTCATCCTAGATCATCCAGCCATCAGTCAACCTGCTTCCTGAATGGACCCAGCAATACAAGTTGAGCCAGCCCAATTCAAAGAACCACTCAGCCAACCCATAGAATGATGAGCTAAATAAATGCTTCCTGTTTTAAGTTGCTAAATTCTGAGATGATTTGTTATACAACAACTAACTAATCAGTATTTGTGGCATGGTGAGGATCTGGGGTCTTTCCCTTGATGACTGAACCCCACTCTGGCTCTTAAGGTCATCACTGATCCTCTGAATTTCAGACAAATCCTGCATCAGGTCCTGTGGCAAACCACCTCATATCCGCTGCAGCAGCATTGCCCAGTCCCTCCCAGCAGTGGCCTCTACAAACTTGCTTGCTCTCAACTCCTGGTACCTTCCATAGTCTTTCACAGGGAGTGTATAGAGATTTATGAATTCCTTCTCTCCTGGATAAGGGTGCCACCTCCTGCTCTTTCTCACATTCAGTCTGCCACAACTTCATTTCTATTTGGCAGCAGCTGCTCTGGGTTGCCAGATGGGATCCAAGTGAGGCTGTCTCTTTCTAGAATTCCAGATGGGGCTGTGGAAATAAGTTGAGACCATGTAAATAAGAATCCACCATCACCAGTGTTCGGTAGAATCAAGGCAGGCTGGAGTATAGAAAAGCTTCATGCTAAAACAAAAAAGGAAAGCTTTAAGAATGTGCTGACTGAAGGCTTTACTGGCATAGGAAATCTGGCTGCAGGCTAACTGGAAGTGGGAACGCAACGTGGTTGGTTTGGAAAGCATATTTGGCTTTCTCTGGTTGGTCCTCGGTTGGAAGCTTGAGCAAAAAATAGAAAAGGTGGCAATTATTAGCTTAGTGCTAATTGTTCTATGCCATTTGCTATAGAGTTTGTGTTTTCCCTCCCTGAACTGGCTGCTGCAGAGGTTATAAGTCAATATTCTACTGTCCTATTTACTGCACCAGTCATTGTCTATTTGTATATGCAGCCTCTCAGTCCCCACTTCATTTCTATTTGGCAGCAGCTGCTCTGGGTTGCCAGATGGGATCCAAGTGAGGCTGTCTCTTTCTAGAATTCCAGATGGGGCTGTGGAAATAAGTTGAGACCATGTAAATAAGAATCCACCATCACCAGTGTTCGGTAGAATCAAGGCAGGCTGGAGTATAGAAAAGCTTCATGCTAAAACAAAAAAGGAAAGCTTTAAGAATGTGCTGACTGAAGGCTTTACTGGCATAGGAAATCTGGCTGCAGGCTAACTGGAAGTGGGAACGCAACGTGGTTGGTTTGGAAAGCATATTTGGCTTTCTCTGGTTGGTCCTCGGTTGGAAGCTTGAGCAAAAAATAGAAAAGGTGGCAATTATTAGCTTAGTGCTAATTGTTCTATGCCATTTGCTATAGAGTTTGTGTTTTCCCTCCCTGAACTGGCTGCTGCAGAGGTTATAAGTCAATATTCTACTGTCCTATTTACTGCACCAGTCATTGTCTATTTGTATATGCAGCCTCTCAGTCCCCTTCTTGGTCGTCCTTTCACTTGCATGATGTTCAGACCAATTTCAGGAAAGGCTACGTATCCAGAGTGTCACTGTTTGGCGATTGTTCAATTGTCTCCACGGTCAACTGTATTGTAAGATCATCCTGACCTTTTTGTTGTTGTAGCATCACGGTGATTTGCTGGCAAGAGAGCAATTTATCCAGTTATGATCCTGGATAAAATGCCTTAGGCCAGTATCATGATCTCTGGCAAAGACAAGAATAATTAACAGTCCCTATAAGACAAGATGTCTTAGAACCAAGAACCAAATGCCCAACCTAGGCCAAGTGAATGAATCCCACTGGCCACGAAAAAAGCCAAGTAGTTTTTTTCTGAAGGCACTGTATCGCCTGTTCTACTTTGCCTGTTTCATTAATCTAAGTAGAGCAAGAAGTGTTAGCAATGGCACAGATGCCTCCGTGACTAGCCAACAAGAAATCTAGAGCTGTGCAACTGTTCATCACTAACTTGTGCCAATGAGTTAAGATCAGTCTGTATTTCATTTAGGATGGAGATGGTGATGCTAATAACTTCTGCCAAAGTTAATAAGCTTCTTAGAGTACTTTCTACTTGAATGATTCACACCACTGGGAACACTGCTCTGATTGTTCACATAAACAATTAGTCAGTAATCTCCCCAGTTGGAATGCTTGAATCATCAAGGGTAGGCTCATTTGGGAACTTGCATCTGAGCTGGAATTTTCTAAGTTGGTGATATATCGAATTAGGGTTTCCTGTAGAGACAAGTCCTGAAGAGCTTGAGGCATTATTTTTTTCTGAAGGCACTGTATCGCCTGTTCTACTTTGCCTGTTTCATTAATCTAAGTAGAGCAAGAAGTGTTAGCAATGGCACAGATGCCTCCGTGACTAGCCAACAAGAAATCTAGAGCTGTGCAACTGTTCATCACTAACTTGTGCCAGTGAGTTAAGATCAGTCTGTATTTCATTTAGGATGGAGATGGTGATGCTAATAACTTCTGCCAAAGTTAATAAGCTTCTTAGAGTACTTTCTACTTGAATGATTCACACCACTGGGAACACTGCTCTGATTGTTCACATAAACAATTAGTCAGTAATCTCCCCAGTTGGAATGCTTGAATCATCAAGGGTAGGCTCATTTGGGAACTTGCATCTGAGCTGGAATTTTCTAAGTTGGTGATATATCGAATTAGGGTTTCCTGTAGAGACAAGTCCTGAAGAGCTTGAGGCATTCGTCTGGGGAAAACAAGATCAGACATCCCGGTTGCAAGGGAAGTGGTACCCAGTAGGGAGCACGTGGAAATCCAGGAGAAAAGGACTGAGTTACAGGTTTAGATCTCTATGAATCTCTTCCAGGTGACAAATAGCTGGCTCATCATTCCATAAAGGTTGCTGAATGCAAATGTAGAACCATCTGTAATAATTGGTTCTTTTTCTTCAAGAGAGAACACTACCAAATTCACTTGTTGATTTAAGTTCATTTCATTATGTAGATGCAAAGGCCATTGGCCATGATTCCCTATGATCTTGCTCGATGAGATTGGAATTGTCCAGAGGTTTTTATCATGATGATCATGGTGATGGATGAAATATACAGCAGCCAGTAAGATTCAGGTTAGTGGTGACTATCTGGGTGTTAGAAAGTGTGCTTTGATCTAAAAATTGTAATAAAAAGGAGAAAAGGGGCCAGGAGGGATGGACAACCAGGTAGAAAATGAGAAGACTAAACGAGTAGATGAATAACAAACTAGGAATTAGTCTGGGGTCTTAGCACCATACCTTGGGCAGAAGCTGTCTACTGTCCTAAGTCATCCGCATATTCCAGAGGTCCTACGTCAACTGTTTACTTCAAAAGGTTGGCTGTGAGTAGAGGATTTCTGAGAATCCTAAAGGTAAGGTCCCTTATTAGAACAGCCTGCCAGCTTGTCAGCTATCTGGAATTCTGAATTAAGACTGACTCCCTGGAGTTTCACCACTGCATTTGTTGTTACAGTACCTGAGGAGGTCCTTTCCAATGAAGTTCAAGGGTAGGTTTTCTCTGATGTCCCTTCTAATACATGAAATCTCCTGGTTTCAGATCATGAGGAGGCTGAGGCTGTGTAGGAAGATGTTGCAGGAAGGTAGGTTTAACCTGTTGATGATAAGATTGAGTGCATGAGTCCCTTGCAACATTTTGCCATCTCTGCACGCAGCTGAGTAGAATACCAGAGGTGAAATTTTGAAAGGCATGGGTCTTCCAGTTACCAGATCGGAGGGGGATGACTGGTGTGTCCCCAAGGGAGTAGATGGTATGGCCATAATCTCTTACAGTTTCATATTTTCTCTGTGTGCCTGATTAAATTATCATCTACTTGAATTTTATTGAGAATGCTTTGGGTATGGCTCTTTTGAAATGGCGACCCACTCCTGTATTCTTGCCTGGAAAATCCCATGGAGGGAGGAGCCTGGGATGCTACAGTCCGTGGGGTCACAAAGAGTCAGACACGACTGAGTGACTTCACTTTCTTTTGACTCTTGAGTTTATTGTCAACAGAGGGACTCTACAAATCCCTTTCTGCGTTAGTTCAGTCAGGTTTTGCCATCCAGGATCGAATATATGAGATTTTAACCAACATGTGTACAAGTTAGCATAGTTCAAGTAACCCTGAGACATACGTATCCAAAGGAAGTCTAAATTCTACAAATAGCAGCTGGCCTTGTCTGGGTTAGGGGAATTCTGAATTATAACTGCTAATTCAGCTCAAGTCCAAGGCATACCTGATTCATGGGCAGGATGAAGTTTTAGAAGCAATAGGTACATGGGGTTTTAGGAGAGTTGGTAGGAAAAGGGAGGGGGTCCGGACAAGGGAATGAAGAGGGAAGAGTTGACAGATGTGTGGAGATCAGAAGGATAAGGGGGAGGCGGGAGAGCTGGATACAAGGAAGCAACTGGAGGACAGAGTGGGAGATTTTATTCAGGAAACAAGTCTAGTTTGTTGTTGCTTAAGTTTGTCAGATTGCTTTTAGCTTTGGTCAAAGCATCTTTCAGTGAGGCAACTTTTGGATCAGAATTTCATTTGGAGGCCTCTGCATGAAAAAATACTGCCCATTAAAACTGAGAAATCCTAGTCCTTTATTTCCTAAGATGTCTCTCAAATGAACAATTTTGTTCAAGCCAAGTGTTCCCGGGGTGGCTACTGAAAATTCAAATCATCATGAAGTCATGCTACTTAGAACAATAGGTACAAAAATTAGGACTGTAACAAGAGTTCAGCAGAAAGGAGGAGCGTCTTCCGGAGGAGGGGGAGAGGACTGTGACTTAAATGATCCTTTGAGAGCAGCAACAGTGAATCCAAGCGATGCGTGTGCACCTGTTAGACCCCCCCACCCCAACCCCCACCTGATGGTTGGCTGCCTTTGACCACAGGTGGAAAACCAAAGAGAACATTCTCTTGGGATAAATGCCAAGCTCACAGAACAAGCAAACGCTATAGAAGAAGGACCACAGCTAGTTCTGTTTGCAACTTGGCAAAATTTGCTTAACTGGACTCTGGTTTGCTGAGAACCACAAATTTAAGTTTACAGGTCCCATGTGTGTGTTCTACACCGTGATTCTTCTTCATACACGTGGGACACTTTAAGACAACACGGTGCAAAACAGAACCACCAAAGAGAGCAGCATGGGTTGGAAAAGAATGACCTGGTTCCACCAAGGAAGCCAGCCAAACGGGGATCACTAACAAAACCTAGGCACCAATGAGCAAACGTCTGAGGGATTCAACACAGAGACGGCAGGGTTCAGGCACAGGGCTGTCTTGCAACTGGGGAGAACATGACAAGCCACAAGCAGCCCCTGTGGGTTTTGAGTCTGGCTGAAGGTTGGGGTCTATACTGATGAGCAACGCAGAAATGTCTGGGTGAGAGCTTTAGGAAAACTGTGGGAATAAACGAAGACCACCAAATGAGAACAAATAGAAGTTTTTTATTTAGAGCTTGTGGTTGGGAGAAATTTAAAGACCAGTAAGGGACTAGGAAAGCTTTATAATGAGAAAAAGGGAAGTCTTCACTCTAATTAGTGGCTGTTGGCATAGCGAAGCTGAAAGTGGGTTAACTAGGAGCAGGGCAGCCTGTATGATTCATCCGGGTGCATATTTGGGTTTCTCTCTGGAGAAGGAAATGGCAACCCATTCCAGTAGCCTTGCCTGGATAATCCCATGGACGGAGGAGCGTTGTAGGCTACAGTCCGTGGGGTCGCAAAGAGTTGCACACGACTGAGCGACTTCACTTTAATTGGAAAGGTCAGGTTTCATTCCAGTCCCAAGAAAGGCAATGTCAAAGAATGTTCAAACTACTGCACAATTGCACTCATCTCATATGATAGCAAAGTAATGCTCAAAATTCTCCAAACTAGTCTTTAACAGCACGCGAACTGAGAAATTCCAGATGTTCAAGCTGGATTTAGAAAAGGTAAAGGACCCAGAGATAAAATTGCCAACATCCGTCAGATCATAGAAAAAGCAAGAGAATTCCAGAAAAACATCTGCTTCTGCTTCATTGACTATGCTAAAGCCTTTGTGTAGATCACAACAAACTGGAAAATTCTTCAAGAGGTGGGAATACTAGACCACCTTTCCTCCCTCCTGAGAAATCTGTAGCCAGGTCAGAAAGCAACAGTTAGAGGCAGATATGGGACAACAGACTGGTTCCAAATTGGGAAAGGAGTACATCAAGGCTGTATATTGTCACCCTGCTTATTTACCTTAGATGCAGAATATATCATATGAATTGCTGGGCTGAATGAAGCACAAACTGGAGTCAAAATTGCTGGGAAAAATATCAATAATCTCAGATATGCAGATGACACCACCCTTAGGGCAGAGAGCAAGGAGGAATTAAAGAACCTCTTGATGAAACTGAAAGAGGAGAGTGAAAAAGCTGGCTTAAAATTCAACATTCAAAAAGCTAAAATCATGGCATCTAGTCCCATCACTTCATGGTAAATAGACAGGGAAACAATGGAAGCAGTGAGAGACTTTATTTTCTTGGGTCCAAAATCACTGCAGATGGTGACTGCAGCCATGAAATTAAAAGACGCCTGCTCCTTGGAAAAAAGTTATGACAAACATATACAGCATATTAAAAAGCAGAGACATTACTTTGCTGACCAAGGTCCATTTAGTCAAAGTTATGGTTTTTCCAGTAGTCATGTGTGGATGTGAGAGTTGGACTATAAACAAAGCGGAGCACTGAAGAATTGATGCTTTTGAACTGTGGTGTGGGAGAAAACTCTTGAGAGTCCCTTGGACTGCAAGGAGATCCAACCAGTCCATCCTAAAGGAAATCAATCCCAAATATTCATTGGAAGGACTGATGCTGAAGCTGAAGTTCCAATACTTTGGCTAACCTGATGTGAAGAGCTGACTCAGTGGAAAAGACCTTGATGCTGGGAAAGTTTGAAGGCAGGAGGAGAAGGGGACAACAGATGAGATGGTTGGGTGGTATCACCAACTTGATGGACATGAGCCTGAGCTGGTTCTGGGAGCTGGTGATGGACAAGGAGGCCTGGCGTGCTGCAGTCCGTGGGGTCACAAAGAGTCAGACACGACTGAGTGACTGAACTGAACTAATTGGAAACAGGGGCTAAAAAATAAGAAAGCTGGTAGCCACTGATCAAGCTCACCGAGTCCTGACTGCTACAGAAGTCGTGGCCTGCCTTCCTGTGCTGGTTGCTGGAGAAGTCAAGGGTCAGAGTCCTGTCATCATATGTGGGCTGGCTGTTGTCCATTTGTATTCCGTGTCTCAGAGGTTCAGCTCTGCTAGCTCCTGGAAGCAGCAGGGTCCATCACAAAGGTGCTTTCACTTCCATTTTCTCACCACCCTCCCACATTTCTGAAAGGGCCGAGAAAAGATTCAGCCTGAGATCCTTGGGAGAGTCAAACAGTGTTTTTCCAGGGTATTCACATTCCTTCCAAATTACTCTCTTCCCCTTCTGCAAGAGAGAGTGCTTCTTTTTTTCCCTCTCTTCCTACAGAGTAGGAGCTCCCCCTACATTAAGTCCTCTTTTCCCTCGCCCTTAGAAATGTTTCTGTTCTGAGTAGGATCCACGTTTCTGTCTCCTGGAGCCAGAAGCCTCTGGGCTCTTTCTTAAGGGTGGTGGTGATGCTGGTGGAAGGGGGAGTGCCGAGACCAGAAACACCTTCCAGCACAGCAATCAGCCTACAGATTCTTCACTTCTGGAAGGAACTTTAAAAAACATGAAAATTCAGGTCACCTGATTAACATACATCGGTATGAATATTCAGCATGCATAGAAGTCTCTGAACAGTTCTGCATTGTGAATGTAGTGTAAATTTTCCCTGGCATCTTCGTTCATTCAGTACATATTTATCCAGCACTTTCCTTGTGCTCGGCTCCGTTCAGGGCACTTGGAGATATTTGAGAACAAAGCAAAGAGCTCTGTCCTCCTATATAGCTTACATTCCGGAAGGGGAAGGCAAACAATAAACAGGAAACAGAAAAAGAAAGTTAATAGTGTGTTAAAGGGTGACAAGTCCTGTGGAATAAAGAAAATGCAGAGCAGGGTAGGGAGGATCAAGCAGAGGGAAAGAGGGCGGCTTCATCTATCACCTTTTCTTTGGTGATGCCTGCCTTTGCCATGTCAATAGCAACCTTATTGCTAAGTCTCAGTGAATAAAATCAAGACAATTAAACCAACCCTCAGGGTTTGAGCGTTGTTATGAAGGAGATGCACGCTCACACAGAGAGGGCCCAGGCTAAGTTTGTGGGTATTACTGCTAATTTTATTAATCCTTAGCTTAGCTGCAAGCTGAGTCAGCTGCCAAGGATCTGAACTGATTTGGGATTCAGAAAAACAGTGTATCTGATTTGGCTATAGAAGTTATAACCAACTCTGGGCTTCCTCTTAGGGACCCAATTTATAGTAAGAAAAATCCTAACAGGAGAGAATCACAAATCAAGACATTGTAAGTCAGTAACCATCATATATGCCTGTAAAATAATACTGTTATTATCAGTACCTATCAGCAGCATCAGGATCCCTTATTAGATGCCCTAGTCAGTAAATGACAAATTTTCTATTATTACATCTACATTGTCCTTCCAAGATAGAATCAACTTGACTACAGAAAGCAGCAAAGCTTTTTAAAAGCTGTTATTTAGTAGCAAACAAATAGCTGTATAATAAAACATTAACTGTTCTAAAAAAAAATGGAAATAGTTCTAAAAAAAGGAAAATAATGTTCTAGAAACAAATTCTTTTCTCTGCATTTCTATTTCTATTTAGTCCAGTATGGAGATGTTTCATAACTCAAGATATACATTTGGCCATATGTTTTTTATTTTTCTAATTCATCACTGAAGAGCAGAAAATTCAATATTTCCAGTTTGAAGTTTTTCACCCACCTTGAGTTGTTGAAAGATGTGAGTGTACCCTTAGCCCAGCCAGGTCCATCTTGTTCCCTCATTCAACAAACAAACTAGATGTGCGGCACGGTACTCTCCTCTCTCCGTATCTCAGGGTGGGCCTGTTGAGGGCTGGGCCTGTGTGGCTTGGTTTGTGTAAACTTTGGTGTGAATATAAGCTTTCACTTCTCTCGGATAAATGCCCGAGGTGAAGGTACTGGGTTCTATGATAGGTCTGATTTTAGGTTAGTTCTTTCTTTGATAGGCAAGATGTGGATTTATTAATATAGGATGATTGTGAGAGATACAAGCCAGCAGGCAAGGGGGGCTCTGCCCCAAGATGAAGTGGGCTGTGTGTGTGCACAGGTGTTCATTTGTGTCTGACTCTCTGGGACTCCGTGGACTGATGCCCACCCAGCTCCTCTGTCCACGGGATTTCCCAGGCAAGAATACTAGAGTGGGTTGCCATTTCCGCCTCCACTGATTTTAGTTTTAAAACAAATAGCCAAACTCTTTTCCAGAGTGGTTGCTCCATTTTACATTCCAACCAGCAGTGCCTAAATGATACGATTCTCTCTCCCCCCGCCCAGCATTAGGTGTCACTGGTTTTTAATCTTACCCATTCTGATAGGTGGGGCCTCCCTCATCGCTGAGTTGGTAAAGAATCTGCCTGTAATGCAGGAGACTCTGATTTGATTCCTGGGTTGGGAAGATCCGCTGGAGAAGTGATAGGCTACCCACTCCAGCATTCTTGGGCTTCCCTTACGGTTCAGCTGGTAAGAATCTGCCTGCAATGTGGGAGACCTGGGTTTGATCCCTGGGTTGGGAAGATCCCCTGGAGAAGGGAAAGGCTGCCCACTCTGGTATTCTGGCCTGCTGAATTCCATGGACTATGCAAAGAGTCGGACACGACTGAGCAACTTTCACTTTCACTATTCTGATAGGTATGTAGTGATATCTTATACAGCTCTACTTTACAGTTTCCTAATTGCTAATGATGTCGAGCATCTCTTCATGTGTGTATTTGCCAACTACATATACTAATATCTTGATGTATTTTGCCCATTTTAAAATTGGATTATTTGTGGGTTTATATTGCCAAATGTTGAGAGCTCTTTACATATTCTAGATACAAGTCCTTTTCAAATGTTATATGTCAAATGTTCCAGGTACCCAGAGGAAACAAAGATGTGACGTGGTCCCAGTCTCAATGCATTTCCAGTCTAGTTGAGAAGACTGGAGATACATCCAGATAACTAATATTACCTAACAAGGGCTAAGTGGCATTAAAGAGGGAGAGATACATTTTTTGGAAAATCAGATAGCATGCTTTGGCTGATAGGGAAATAGTAGGTGAAGGGCTCTCCATTTCTATGCCAGAGAATGCCACATAGCATAGAAATTTCCCTTACAAGTTAACTTTTACCCAGCTTAATAATTACAATTTTTAGATAACTAATGTTCAAGCTGGTTTTAGAAAAGGCAGAGGAACCAGAGATCAAATTGCCAACATCCACTGGATCANTTGAAGGCAGGAGGAGAAGGGGACAACAGATGAGATGGTTGGGTGGTATCACCAACTTGATGGACATGAGCCTGAGCTGGTTCTGGGAGCTGGTGATGGACAAGGAGGCCTGGCGTGCTGCAGTCCGTGGGGTCACAAAGAGTCAGACACGACTGAGTGACTGAACTGAACTAATTGGAAACAGGGGCTAAAAAATAAGAAAGCTGGTAGCCACTGATCAAGCTCACCGAGTCCTGACTGCTACAGAAGTCGTGGCCTGCCTTCCTGTGCTGGTTGCTGGAGAAGTCAAGGGTCAGAGTCCTGTCATCATATGTAGGCTGGCTGTTGTCCATTTGTATTCCGTGTCTCAGAGGTTCAGCTCTGCTAGCTCCTGGAAGCAGCAGGGTCCATCACAAAGGTGCTTTCACTTCCATTTTCTCACCACCCTCCCACATTTCTGAAAGGGCCGAGAAAAGATTCAGCCTGAGATCCTTGGGAGAGTCAAACAGTGTTTTTCCAGGGTATTCACATTCCTTCCAAATTACTCTCTTCCCCTTCTGCAAGAGAGAGTGCTTCTTTTTTTCCCTCTCTTCCTACAGAGTAGGAGCTCCCCCTACATTAAGTCCTCTTTTCCCTCGCCCTTAGAAATGTTTCTGTTCTGAGTAGGATCCACGTTTCTGTCTCCTGGAGCCAGAAGCCTCTGGGCTCTTTCTTAAGGGTGGTGGTGATGCTGGTGGAAGGGGGAGTGCCGAGACCAGAAACACCTTCCAGCACAGCAATCAGCCTACAGATTCTTCACTTCTGGAAGGAACTTTAAAAAACATGAAAATTCAGGTCACCTGATTAACATACATCGGTATGAATATTCAGCATGCATAGAAGTCTCTGAACAGTTCTGCATTGTGAATGTAGTGTAAATTTTCCCTGGCATCTTCGTTCATTCAGTACATATTTATCCAGCACTTTCCTTGTGCTCGGCTCCGTTCAGGGCACTTGGAGATATTTGAGAACAAAGCAAAGAGCTCTGTCCTCCTATATAGCTTACATTCCGGAAGGGGAAGGCAAACAATAAACAGGAAACAGAAAAAGAAAGTTAATAGTGTGTTAAAGGGTGACAAGTCCTGTGGAATAAAGAAAATGCAGAGCAGGGTAGGGAGGATCAAGCAGAGGGAAAGAGGGCGGCTTCATCTATCACCTTTTCTTTGGTGATGCCTGCCTTTGCCATGTCAATAGCAACCTTATTGCTAAGTCTCAGTGAATAAAATCAAGACAATTAAACCAACCCTCAGGGTTTGAGCGTTGTTATGAAGGAGATGCACGCTCACACAGAGAGGGCCCAGGCTAAGTTTGTGGGTATTACTGCTAATTTTATTAATCCTTAGCTTAGCTGCAAGCTGAGTCAGCTGCCAAGGATCTGAACTGATTTGGGATTCAGAAAAACAGTGTATCTGATTTGGCTATAGAAGTTATAACCAACTCTGGGCTTCCTCTTAGGGACCCAATTTATAGTAAGAAAAATCCTAACAGGAGAGAATCACAAATCAAGACATTGTAAGTCAGTAACCATCATATATGCCTGTAAAATAATACTGTTATTATCAGTACCTATCAGCAGCATCAGGATCCCTTATTAGATGCCCTAGTCAGTAAATGACAAATTTTCTATTATTACATCTACATTGTCCTTCCAAGATAGAATCAACTTGACTACAGAAAGCAGCAAAGCTTTTTAAAAGCTGTTATTTAGTAGCAAACAAATAGCTGTATAATAAAACATTAA
>SJYX01014726.1:541419-553743 GCA_006410675.1 Oreotragus oreotragus | reverse complement strand
CACCATCCACATCTGTGGTTTGTCTCTATGGGTTGAAAGCTGGCTGCCCTCTATGGGTCTGGGGGATGTGTCTGGAGTTGGGAGTTGAGTCTGGGGGTGGGGCGAAGCATGTGTGTGAGGGCGGGGGGCGGGGTGCTGTTTCTGTGGAGATGGTGTGTATCTCTGTGGCAGGATTCCTCTTTGTGGTCTAGATGTTGTGTGTGGAGGCAGAGGGGGAATGGTCTGCTCCAGGATCTGAAAAGTCAGCTGCTAACCACCCTCAGCAATTTAAGCTAACAGTGGTATTGATTGTGTCCTGTCTCCTTCCTCCCTGTCCAGAGGGACAGAAGGAGAGCTCGTCTGTGGCCATGGCCCTTACAACAATTCATACACAGACTGAAGCGCCTCGTGGAGAGCTAGGCATGCCCCTCATTTTGCCTTCCTGGTTATTATTGTGTTTGTCTCAAAGGCAAGGTAAGGAGAGTTGACTGAATGGTCAGACCTTTCTGGGATACTATCATCTCAGAAAACTGCACAGATCTGAAGATTTTCACAAACTGAACACACCTGTGTAACAAGTGCCCAGATTAAGACCTAGAATATTCCCAGCTTCCAGATTATCCCCTGCGGAAACTATCAGTTCCCTTCCCCTGAAGGTAAACCACCATCCTGCTTAGGTTTGTCAGATCAGTTTTGTTTTTTATTCCTATTATTATTGATCATTTTAGTTTCAAAGCCATCATTTTAGTTTCAAAACCGCTCGATGGTTTTCACCTTTTTTAAAAAAAATATATGCAAACCAAAGGTAATTATACCTAAGCTAGTCCAAAAAACTCGAAGGAAGAATTTGGTCTTAAGATCTGGGTGGAATCTGATCTGGTTGTCCCCGGACAATCTGATCATCAGTTCTTGGGTGATGTAACAATCTCAGCCCCACATATAACAGTGCTGACGCTGAGGACGGTTTATTCATAGACCGTATTTGACTAATGCAAATCCAAAATTGATAATAAAATATGAATAAAGAAAAGATATGAGTGAATTCATCTGACATATGAAAACAGAAGTATTTTGAATTCCTCAAAGTTAAAAGTTGGTGAAGAAGCACCGAATTTCAAGACCGAGTGAATCATGAGCTGTTTGTGCTGTTGCCGCATGGTGGCGCCACATTGGCGGGGTAACTGACATACCCACCATCCTTTCCGAAATCCTCGGAAAGGAGTCCCAGGAATAAAATTCCTCAGGATCTCCAAGTGACTCACAAATACTGTGGTTTTTCCTCTATCTGGCAGACAGGCCTCCTCTCTGGTGCCTGTTACTAAGTCTTTGAATAGACTCCTTCCCAGCTTTTGAGAAGGGTGACTTGTGGGTTAGAGGCAGCTATGTGATGGAGGTGTGGACCTGAGACACTAATGCGTTCTCTTTTACTATGAAGCTGCAGTATGTCTTTGGAATTCTAAAGGGGTCAACCAAAAAGCTAACTTAGGTGCGCTGTGATCCTTTTGGTCTCATTTCATCCCAGAATTCTTCCAAGGGTGTGAGATAAGGAGTTCTTTATCTTGAGTCAGACAGCTCTCTTAACAGAGCACTGTCTATGGTGAACTCGGTAGAATCGATAAGCCAAACTGCTGCTAGAAAAAGTGCCCCGTGTTCCACAGGGAGGGGGTTCAAGTCACAGGGGAACCCCCTCGGGGCTAGGTGTGTTGGGTCCAGCTGTGGAGAGGGCTAAGGGGACCCATTTAGCACCCTCCTCCCATCCACTGCCTTTTCACCATCAGTGTGACTGAGGCTCTGCTCAGAAGACCTTGTTCACGGGATGGCTGCTGTGCCTTTGATTGCTGAGATGCTGAGTGTCTGCGCATGCTGGACACTGTGTATGTATTCACTTACCATCCCAAGCAAGAGGAGAGTGATGTTCTCATTTCATTGTGAAGGCTCTTCAGCCTTCACACTGTGTGAGCCAGAGTGAAGACTGAGAGCCAGGCTCTCAGACAACTTCCCTCGCTGAGCTGTACCCTCTGCAGGGTGAGAGGGGTCTTGCATAATTCTCCTGTCCTCTCTGGCCCCTGGTGTAGCAGGTTGTAACTTCTTGTTACAGCTTCTTGTAGTAGCTTCTTGAGTCCAAGTATGGGACTGCCATAAATAGAAACTTCTCTGCTGAGTGAGGGGGAAATCCACACAGTGAAGGATGGGGATTTGGAGCTGAGTCCGTGCAGCTAAGTGTGTGCCTGTCAGAATGTGTAGCCTCATTTTGTGTTTAAAATGTTATGTACACGGAAATAAGACTCACAGATGTAAAAACCCAAACTTACAGTTACCAAAAGGGAAACTGTGAGGGAAGATAAAGTAGGAATTTAGGATTAACAGATACATAAGTGAAAGTGAAGCCGCTCAGTCGTGCCCGACTCTTTGTGACCCCATGGACAGAAGCCTGCACCAAGCTCCTCTGTCCATGGGATTTTCTAGGCAAGCGTACTGGAGTGGGTTGCCGTTTTCTTCTCCAGGGAACCTTCCTGACCCAGGGATTGAACCCAGGTCTCCCGCACTGTAGACAGACGCTTTACCGCCTGAGCCACCAGGGAAGTCAGGGAGATAACATGCTGCTGCTGCTGCTGCTGCTGCTGCTGCTGCTAAGTCACCTCAGTCGTGTCCGACTCTGTGCGACCCCACAGACGGCAGCCCACCAGGCTCCTCTGTCCCTGGGATTCTGGAGGCAAGAACACTGGAGTGGGTTGCCATTTCCTTCTCCAATGCATGAAAGTGAAACGTCAAAGTGAAGTCGCTCAGTCATGTCCGACTCTTAGCGACCCCATGGGCTGCAGCCAACCAGGCTCCTCCGTCCATGGGATTTTCCAGGCAAGAGTATTGGAGTGAGGGGCCATTGCCTTATATACAAAATAGATAAACAGCAAGGACCTACTACTGTATAGCCCAGGGAACTATATTCAATACCTGTCATAAGCTATAATGGAAAAGAATCTGAAAAGGAATATATATATTTGTGTGTGTGCGTATATGTGTCTGTATACCTGAATCACTCTGCTATACACCTGAAATGAATACAACATTGTAAATCTACTATACTTCATTTATAAAAACAGATGCTCTCAGAAGAACTCCATGTTTACCTGGAGGATTGAAGGTGGAAGGGAGACATGCATAGAGGACTATTTGTGTCTATCCTTTAATAGAATGATGTATTAAAAATTAAAAGAATTAACTTTCTTGGTAGTCCAGTGGTTAAGACCCCGTGCTCCCGATGCAGCAGTCCTGGATTCGATCCCTGGTCAGGGAACTAGATCCTGCATGCCACAGCTAGAGATCCTGCATGCCACAGCTAGAGATCCTGCATGCCACAATTAAAGATCCCGTGTGCCAGAGCTAAGACCTGGTGCAGCCGAACAAATAAAAATAAATATAAAAAGCCACAAACAGATACATTATACAAAATTATAGGTTTCCTTGGTGGCTCAGTGGTAAAGAATCTGCCTGCCAATACAGGAGACACAGGTTCAAGCCCTGATCCCAGAAGCTCCCACATGCCTCAGAGCAGCTAAGCCCGCTCCCCACAGCTACTGAGCCTGTGCTTTAGAGCTATGTGCCAACTACCGAAGCCCGTGCCTCCTAGCCCGTGCCCTGCACCAAGAGAAGCCACCTCAAGGAGAAGCCTGCGCGCCACACCTAGCGGCTAGCCCCTGCTTACCACAACCTGAGAAAATCTGTTTTGCTCTTGTCAAAAGTATTGCAGGGAATATTTTTGATAGGCTCTTGTAGAAATGTACAGGAGTGTGTCTAAGGTATATATCCCTAGGAGTTGAGTAACTGGCTGATAGGATATACTTGCATAACCTTCTTGCTGTTACTTCAGCCCTTTGAGGTTTTGCAAGTTGCCCTTTAGAGCTGCTGTATCACTCTACACTCCCACCAACACCGTCCTGGAGTTCTTTGTATGCCTGTATCTTTGGCTATGCCTGACATTAATTAGATGTTTTAATTTTGGTTAATTTGATAAGCATGCAATGTATTTCACTGTTCTTTTGCATTTCCCTTAGAGAGCTTTTAATAATGATTTGATTTGTTTCTATATGTCACCATTTTTTAGTAAATAAAACTTTTAGATCTTAAAACTCATTTGACGTTTATATTTCTGTACTGTGTGAGGCAGGGATCTAATGTTTTCCATGTTGAAAACCATTACCATATTATCACTGAATATTTAACTATTTTCTCATTTATTTTGTTGCCACCTCTGCCATATACCTATTTTGGTGTGTGTGTGTGTGGTTTTTTTTTTTTTTTTTTTCGATCTTTTTCTTAACTCTGTTCTATTAATCTTTCTGTGATTCCTGAGCCAATATCACTTTCATTTAATTATTAAAGTTTTACAATAAATCTTCCCTTCTTACCCTTTTTCTTCAAAATTGTCTTGGTTATTCTTGATCCTCTAGGCTTCAGATGAGTTTTAGGATCTATCTTAAATATCACTACCTATGAAAAATACTATTATCACAATTTGGTAAAATAGAAAATGAAAACATGTTTTCTTGTTTCTTTTTCTTCAAATATAGTGCTAATCAAGCTTTATTTCTCATTATTTGGTCTGAAATTTTGGTCCCCATCTTAAGTAGGTTTACTCTAAGTAACTCCTCTGTGGTACCAAAGATCCTAGAATAATAAGGATCAGATGAATATAATTCTTTTAAACACACATGAGAATTTTTTAAACTCAACATAATGTGAGCAGCATTAATGTCAATGATTTTTCTTCTGAGTCATTATTTTATCCTCTTAATAATCCCTTTCATCTGTGTACTGTAATTTAGTCAACAAAATCATTCTTTTAAAACATTAAGCACTTTATAATTATAGCCGAATCTTTGCACACATTTTTGTTTTCTTAGGATGAATTATTTTGTCAAAATTTACTAACTTTTCTTTAAATATTTGATACGTATTGCCAAATAACCCTCTAGGAAAGTGTATAAATTTGTGTTGCTACTGGTAGTGTCTGAGTGGGCCAGATCCCCAGGCCTTGTTAGTGACAGACATAATTATTCATCAGCTTTGTTAATTTCATAGGCAAAGGGAAAAAAAGAATCTTATTTTTACTTTGCTTTTCTTTTCTAGTGGGACAGAATATACTTTCATGTTTATTCATAGCCCACTTTGCTACAAAATTTTCCATAAGGGTGGTTTCTTTTACTTTCTGTGAAAGAATCTTGCATTATCACTTAGTATTTTTGAGAGAACAATCGGATTCTTTTATACAGGTTATGTTCGTATTTTTAAACTATTAAACATCATTCCATTGTATGAAAATACCGTATTTTACAAATCTGTCTCCGCCATGATGGATTTTAGCTTGTTTCTGTACTTCTTCTGTGGCTATGACACAGATGTGTACAGTAAATATCTTTGAAATGTGTTCATGCACACCGAAAGAAATTCTTGAGAATATATGCCTAAAAGTAGAACTGAAGGGTCATATGTATAATATAAACTTACATATTTACACATGTAATATACGTATATTACATATTTATATATAAACTTGACCACCTGCCGCCAAATTGCTCCCCAAATGGTTATACTCACTTAAACATCCCTAGCAGTGTGTATGATAGTATCTGTCACTTTAAGGAAATAATAATAATAATAGAGAAGTAGGAACAAAGATGCTAAACTGAAAAGTATGTGTTTGTAGTGTATATAAATACCAAGTTCATTTAGAAATCTCAGAGTTCTTTTTTACCTTTTCATTTTGAATCCTGCATCATATAAATGATTAAGTATATAAGTCATAAACATCAGGTAAATATTTACTTGGCTTAGGAGACGAGTTTAAAAGGTGAGTGATTTTTGCAGTGCCATTATTTGGGGCAGTCTATAAAATGGGGTGAGCGCTTGACAACCCGAAAAGCACCTCCGCCCAGCTCTTTGCCTCTCCACCCCGGGCAGGCGCTCTAGCCTTCATCTCCTCTTTTAAAATTTTGGTAAGCCTGAGATAATAATGTACCATTAACACCACGTTGCTAATGACCTTATGTGATCGGTTACTAGTGACCATAAGACCAGAACAGCCTGAAACCACCAGATGGTTCTTGAGGAAAAGGCTCAAAGACAGATTTATTTGGGGACGGGCTGGTTACTTTACTGCCAGAAACCGCGCTCACTTCAGACTTAACTCTGAGAATCGATTCTGCGTTTGTGTAGACAGTCAGGAGAGTTTGATGCAACTGCCTAAAACAAATGCTGTTTGAAAACCGCTTTTGGTGTTGTATTCAACCATGTGTTATTTGCCCCCATTACCTTCCCGAGGTAAATATGAGTTAAATTTTTTGGTGTATGTTTATATATCATCAGCTGAGAAAAGAAACCCACTCCATGGAAAGTCCTTCTGTGGCTATGAAACTGCCTAAAACAAATGCTGTTTGAAAACCGCTTTTGGTGTTGTATTCAACCATGTGTTATTTGCCCCCATTACCTTCCCGAGGTAAATATGAGTTAAATTTTTTGGTGTATGTTTATATATCATCAGCTGAGAAAAGAAACCCACTCCATGGAAAGTCCTTCTGTGGCTATGATTTACAGCGTAATGCCACCGATGTGACAGATATGTGATCTGCAGCTGGGATGCACAAATCCATCCTGTGAGCTGACAGTTTAATCTCACTGAGCAGACACTTGGGAGAAGAACAGAAGAAAGTGAGAGAGGGAAAGAGGGCTGCCTACAAGACAGAGGTCATGGCCCCCTCTAGATCCATGTTCCCAGGATCTAGTGTGGCTATTTGCCAAAGTCTCCAAATAATCCCACACTGACTCACAGCTCAGATGATTGTTATCCTATATAGTTCCCCCTTTTTGGTATGAAATTTAACTACCAAAAGTATAGCAGGTCATTTCCTAGGCTTGGAAGCCTGGATATTCCTGGAGAAAAGAAAAATGACCCAAGCCCCTTTACCTAAAAAAAAAAAAAAGACTTCTATCAGGTTAGACGTATTCGTCACGAAGGTCGGGGTTTCGAGAAGGATTGGAGGGGTACTTTTGGAAACAGAGCTAGTAGTTAAATGAAAATAAACACACCGAGCCGGAACCTCTTAGACCGTCCAAGACAAAAACACAAACACAATATATTTACACCAAAACAACAAAACGAAAGAAACTTTTCGTTAAATAACTAGTAATCCCTGAAACTAAATGATCTTACTGTACATTCGTCTCATAGACTCTAAGTAGAGAAAGAAAATACCGATTAATCTTCTTTTTAGAATTTACGACAAAATTACCTTAGAAACAACTTTTGGATGATCTTTAGGCAGTCACCCAGAAAGTCGAGGTGGGTGCCAAGTCACTTCCAACCCACGGAGAGGGTCCTGACGTCTAGAACGTCACACCCACGGACGGTGGGGGGTGGGGCGGGGGTAGGAGACACGAGGGTCTAGACTTAGGAAGGAGGGTGTCGAAGGTCCATGGACTACGAACAAGAATGGTGACGGGGGTGGGGACGAAAGACGGAGTCAAGGGGAGGGGAGTCTGATCACGACCACCACCTACGACTTCATTACGATTATAAAGGGGAAGAGAAGGTATTTACTAGGTTTTCGTTGTTGCTTTTACTCTTTTGGTTTGTAGTGAAAACCGTTTAAACCCTCTACCAACCTTCTACCTTCTCCACGGTCTTTTTCACTCTAGTTCAACCCCACGTACCCCTCTCCGTGCCTCTACACGGATGCATGTTGTCAAGAACACTTCTCGGGAAGGCGGGGGCTCTCCTGGGGCACCACACTCAAGTGCCTGCTAAGCCCCAGTGGGGTGATGCCACCTGGTCCATCTCACCAGGGTTGTTACAGGCTCTTTTCAGACTTTACAAAGAAGGAACTTCTCACCTGTGTCATTATTTTGCATTATATTTATTCTCTGTCTCATCCTTATTACCTTCCTTATACTTTCTTTGCTTTGTTCTTTTTCTCATCTCTTAAATGTACACGATCACTCATTTAATTCCAACTTTTCTTCTTTTACATGTATGCATTTAGCACAATAAATTTCCAAGTATTGCTTTAGCCATATTTGTATTCCACATGTTTTCATATGCAGTGTTTTATTACTGTCCACATATAGATTTTTAACATTTTCATAATGATCTTTTTCTTTGGGTTATGACTTATTTATAAGCTTTTATTTCAATTTATCTTTTAATTTCCAGAACCTGTTAGCAATTATTTTTTCTTTAATTCTATCTTTATTCTAGTTTAACATTTTTAATAATATCTACTTTAATTTTCTATTTTAGATAACATTTTAATTTTTTCTCTATTTTTTATTAAAATTTTTTTCTAGTTTAAATATTCTGTTTTAATAATGATTAGAGAATATGATCTACATTATTCCAATTCTTTGAAATTTTTTGAGACTTGTGGCCTGGTACATAGTTTTCACAAATGTTCTATATTTCTATGAAGTTATTGGTTTGCAGTAATCCATATATTTTCATTAGCTTAAACTAGTTAATTGTGGTATTCAAATCTTCCATCTTCATTACTCATTTTTTTGAAGTTTGATTAGTCAGTTACTGAGGGAGAAATATAGAGAATTTTTCAGTTTAATCTTATGCTTTTTCAGTTTTTGCTTTGTATTTTTTTGAAGCATTATGTTATTAGATGTATTATAGTTTAACTTTTTCCTGGTCAGTCACGCATATGTCATTATGAAACAACCCTCTTAATCTCTAGCAATGTTCTTGTTTCTAGGTCTGGGAAGAACAAATATCATATAATATCACTTATATGTGGAATCCAAAAGAAATGAAACAAATGAACTTATTTATGGAACAGAAATAGACTCACAGAAAACAAACTTATGGTGACCAGAGAGGATACTTGCAGGTGGGGGATGAATTGGGGCCTTTGGGATTAACAGATACACACTGCAGAAACAAGGATCTACTGTATATCACAGGGCACTACACTCAGTATCTTGTAATAAACCAGAACCTGAAAAAATATATATATGTGTGTGTAAAACTGAATCACTTTCCTCTTTATCTGAAACCCTGTAAATCAACTATACGTCAATANATATCACAGGGCACTACACTCAGTATCTTGTAATAAACCAGAACCTGAAAAAATATATATATGTGTGTGTGTGTAAAACTGAATCACTTTCCTCTTTACCTGAAACCCTAAATCAACTATACATCAATAAAAAATAAATCATTAAAAATAGACCTGTTTCTGATAGAGCTATACCAGCTTTCTTTTACTTCAGTCAGTTCAGTTCAGTCGCTCAGTCGTGTCCGATGCTTTGCGACCCCATGAATCGCAGCATGCCAGGCCTCCCTGTCCATCACCATCTCCCGGAGTTCACTCAGACTCACGTCCATCGAGTCCGTGATGCCATCCAGCCATCTCATCCTCTGTCGTCCCCTTCTTCTCCTGCCCCCAATCCCTCCCAGCATCAGAGTCTTTTCAAATGAGTCAGCTCTTCACATCAGGTGGTCAAAATATTGGAGCTTCAGCTTCAGCATCAGTCCTTCCAATGAATATTCAGGACTGATCTCCTTTAGGATGGACTGATTGGATCTCCTTGCAGCTGTCTCTTATACACATCTAGATGTGTATAAGAGACAGCATAGTCGTCCCCTTCTTCTCCTGCCCCCAATCCCTCCCAGCATCAGAGTCTTTTCAAATGAGTCAGCTCTTCACATCAGGTGGTCAAAATATTGGAGCTTCAGCTTCAGCATCAGTCCTTCCAATGAATATTCAGGACTGATCTCCTTTAGGATGGACTGATTGGATCTCCTTGCAGTCCAAGGGACTCTCAAGAGTCTTCTCCAACACCACAGTTCAAAAGCATCAATTCTTCGGCGCTCAGCCTTCTTCACAGTCCAACTCTCACATCCATACATGACCACAGGAAAAACCATAGCCTTGACTGGACGGACCTCAGTCGACAAAGTAATGTCTCTGTTTTTGAATATACTATCCAGGTTGGTCATAACTTTTCTTCCAAGGAGTAAGTTGCCTTTCTTATCATTTTCTTATCCTTTCACCGTCAACAGTTCTGTACATTTTTATTTCACTTATATAAATAGAAACAGTTATAAAGAGCATAAAGCAATACAGTTTGCTTTATTTTTCCAATCTGTAAGTTTTAACATGAAAGTTATGTTCATTTACAATGCTACTATTAATATATTTGGATTTACTATTTTACTTTGTTCTCTTGATTGAAAATACTTGGTTATTTTATCTAATTGCTTCTTGTATTAATTTAGATTCTCTTTCCTACCCCACGTCACATTTCCCTCATCTCCATAGTCAAAAGCTTTACACTCTGTTTCTATTTACTTGTATTTATTATATGATAATTTTAGCATATATATTTACCTTAACAAAATACGAACTGAATCAGTCATTCTGTCCTCCTGAGCAATTCAAGGACTTTATACTTAAAATTCTGATCACTCTGCAAAATTTATATGTTAACATTGTCTGGTGTTTTAGTCAGACTTTTTAAAAACTCCATTTATTTATTTTTTCCATAATGTAAGCAATTTGTTGACACCATGATTCTACTTGTCTTCCAGTTTTCATTGTTTCATTTTAAGAGTTTATCTAACGATCTGATTATTATCATTTTGCAGTAATCTATGTTTTCATTATGGGTGATTCGAGTTCCTTTTCTGTGTATTCATTGTTCTGAGTTTCATGGTTCTTTTTAATTATCTCCCTCAGGATTTTCTGGGCTTCATTCATGTGAGAATTGATGTCTAGTTAATGTTCTGGAAAGTTCTCAATCATTATTTCTTTGAATATTGCTTTTCCTCATTCTCTACTCCTGGAACTCTAATTAGATATGTGGAATCTTTCTCCTGCATCATCTCTGTCTTTTAATCTCTGTCCCATGTTTTTCTTCCTTTCTCAGTGCTGCATTTGAGTTATGATTTCAGCCCTGTCTACCAGTTCACCTCTCTTCTCTGTTCTGAGGAATAGACATAATTTTAACATAAAGTGGTGCCCCCATTGAACCAACACAAATAAGACTTTTCAGGGGTAGGCCTGTTGGCATCTGTGCCAATTTTGCCATTCACATGGCCTCACTATTTTGTTGTTGTTCTTCAACTAGATGCCTGAAAATGTGTCTCAGGGGCCTTAATATTATTAACCTTAAACGTAGTCATTTTATTTCTGGGAATCTAGCTGAAGGGGGGAAAATCCTTAATGTGGAAAACCCTTTATGCACAAAGATGTTTATCGAGTTTTTTATGAAGTAGTCCAGAATTGAAACTAACCCAGAGGTTCACCACTAGGAACAGGTCAACAGGTATATCCACTTGATACAATATAATGGAGCCATTAGGAGTGAGACTTGAAAGTGATCTTGCTAATATGAAAAAAAAAATACTGGAGATAAGAGTTTAGCAGAAATGGATGTATAGCATACTTCTCTGTATAATGAGATATAAATGACAACAGTCCTTACAGAGAGTGGGGGGAATGAGACTTAAATGAACCAATGGGTTAGCACTAGTTGTACTTGTTTGATGATGTCAGGTGACTAATTTTCTTCTATGATATTATCATATCTTTCAAATGTCCATAAATGGGAATTTGAGGTACTGAAAACTACACAAAAGCTCTAGAGGAAAAAGAATGAGGTGGGCAGACAGTGGTTAGAGGTTCTTACTGATGAGTGCCTGGCTGGGATTATTCCCCTTCAGGAAGTGTTTTGCAGAATTGAGGGTCCAGAAGCAAGACCCGGTAAAGAGATGGCTCAGGAAAAGGGCCCTGGCCAGATCAGGTTGAAGGAGTACAAGCTGATGGAGACCCCATGTCCCGTCCCTGGCTGTGGAAATTTAGAGCAGGGCCACGTGCTTTTTTTTCTGGTTTCTCCTTTGGCACTTCTCTGGGTCCATTTAGGTACCAAGCAGTGCTTGCTGACTTTAGAATCAGTGGGCAGAGACTATAGCAAATTCCACTGGCCACATTATAGACTATTTCCACTATACTTTTAGTGCATTACCTTTGGATTTTTGAGAAAAAAATGAAGACAGTTTGGCTGGGAGGGTGTGGAGAAAAGGGGACCCTCTTATACTGTTGGTGGGAATGCATATTGATGCATCCACTATGAAGAACAGCATGGAGGTTTTTCAAAAAACTAGAGGTGGCATATGATCCAGCAACCCCACACCTGGGCGAATATCCGGACAGAACTGTAACTCAGAAAGATACATGCACCTTTGTGTTTGTATCAGCACTGTTTACAATGGCCAGGACATAGAAACAACCTAAATGTCCATCAATAGACGAATGGATGAAGATGTGTGTGTGTGTGTGTGTG
>SJYX01014726.1:520089-539039 GCA_006410675.1 Oreotragus oreotragus | reverse complement strand
TGTGTGTGTGTGTGTGTGTGTGTGTGTGTGTGTGTGTGTGTGTGGTGAAATATTACTTGGCCATGAAAAAGAATGAAATGATGCCATTTGCAGCAACATGGATGCACCTAGAGATTATCATACTAAGAAAAGTAAGTCAGAAAGACAAATACCATATCACTTATATGAGGAATCTGAAATATGACACAAATAAATTTATCTATGAAACAGACTCATAGACATGAAGAATAGATTTGTGACTGCCAAGGGGGAGATGGGCAGAGGAGCGAAGGACTGGGAGTTTGTGACTAGCAAATGCAAACTATGATGTATAGAATGGACAAACAAGGATATACAGGGAATTATATTCATTATCCTGTGATAAACCGTAATGGAAAAGGACGTGAAAAAGAAGATACATATGACTGAGTCAGTTTGCTATACAACAGAAATTAATACAACATTGGAAATCAACTATACTTCAATAAAATTTTTAAAAATGAAGACAATTCATTTTCCCTTTCTATTCAAATTGAATTAAATACCCATGGGCATTACTACTCAATGCTCAACTACCTTCGCTGACATCCTTCTCAAATCCTGAACCACTTTATTTAAAATAAAGCAGTAGCTTTTTGGTTATCTTCTGCTTTAGAGTTCTGTAATCTTGTCTATAGATTTCTAAAACACACCTTTAATGATCTTTGAAGTATCTAACTTTAATTAAAAAGAAGCATATGTTTCTGAACCTCCTGTGGATGGGAGGACATATTACTGAAGTATAACTGGGTTGGTGAAACTCGCCGTGGAGCAGGGTAATGTTAAAGATCATTAAACACTTTCCCTCCTGCCATGGTGTTGAATTGTAGATTTTTTTTTTTTTTTTTGCCTAGAGCAACTTTGCTCTCTTCTTTTTTAATCTATACAATAGGACATTATCTAGGATCAAATCTCTTTTTAATGTTATTGCTTACTTATCTTTGACTATAACCACAGTTTGAAAGGCCTACTAGCTAAGCACAATATTTCATTGTGTTTCTATTTGAAACTATTTTCATTTTGAAAAATGTACACTGCAGTCCAGTTCAAACATTTATTTCAACTTTCCCTATATTGAGGCTTCAAAAAAGAAGAAAGACACCTATTTATTCCACTTGGGCCTGGGGTCATTGCAGACACCACAGCATTTAAAAAGATCAGATCAGAGAGGTGTTTTGAAGATCACCTAGTTCAGAGGTAGAAAACTGGTGGATCAAAAGTCATCGGTAGGTCTTCCCTTGAGCTCACCAGGTGATGTGGTACACCAGTGAGATGAGTGGATTCCATGGATGGAAGTCCATGGCCAAACTTCATATGCTGTAAATGAGTTTCTTGGTCAATCACAACGTGCTGGGCGGGGGGAGCTGTGACCCCCAAGTATTCTGTAAGTGATGGGTAAAGGTTCAGGCAGAGATGGGAAGTGCATCCACATGTAGTCCAGGAAGGACTCACTACCCACTCCATGACGGAAGGCCTAGTGTAATCACTGCCAGCAGGCGGTTGGCTGGATTCCCCCCCTCCGCATCCAGGGGAGGGGCTCAGCACTGGTTTCTGCTGTCAGGAAGATGTGTCCCCAGACATTGGTGACAGGCAGATTAGGCCTGCAAAGAGGAAGTGTGTGCAATTGCACCCACGGGTAGCCACGTTGTTGGACCCTCCTGCCATGTTCACTGCATACAAGGACTCACTGAATAAACACAGGGGAATAGCCTTCCTCACCTGATAACTGAGAACTTCTGCAGAGATACTCAAATGCCATCACACTCGGGTCCTCAGAAAGGCCTCCACACCCCTTCTCCTCAGACCTCCTCCTCACTGATCTCCCAGTTCTGTTCTCTCCCAGGCTGTCGTTCTGCTGGCTACTGTCAGTGAACTGATGTCAGGCCCGTTCTTCCAGACATCTCCTGGTCCAGACAAAGTGGAAGATCAATACGCGGCTTGGAATCCTGCCCACCAGCAGGAGGACCCTCACTGCTGTCTTTCAGAGCCACCGGGAGTGCGGCTGTAACGCTACAGCTGTCCGCTTCCGGTTGGTGTCAGGGATGCTTTACAGAATCATGCACGAATCCAGACTGAGGCTTTTCCTCTCACGCTGGTTGATCATCAAGAACTTCCCGTGAGGATCTAGGTGTGGACTGAGAGAGCGGCGACAAAGCAGACACAGGAGATGGGGAGAAGTCTGAGTCACCCGCTCATGCGACTTAAACCTTCTGGAACTGATTGGGCCTGATTTCTTATATAGCATTTCCACTTGACAGTGGGTCCATACTGTTCATGCAGAGCCTAACAAGAGGCTCAAAACTGTCTTCTCCTGGGCACATGGTCACTTGATGTCCTGTAGTTAGGCATTCAATACCAGGGCCCGGTAGCCAGCAGGAGCTAATTCTCAAACGGAGACCAGTTTCCTGTGGAGGAGGGTGGCGGTCTGCCCTGACACCCTTGAAAGCCTCTGTGGTGCTCCTCCTAGAGCTTCCCTGAGGCCCTGGATGGCATCTGTGTTTGCTGTAGGCACTTTGATGCCATTGGATCTGTTGGGTCCTGCATAAACCAAGAGACAGCCTCTGGCAGTACTGCCTGGCCTTGCGACAGAGCCGTCTCTTGCTCTGGGCCCCTCTTGAAACTGGATGGTGACAGTTTACTTAGTAAATGGCTGAGAGCAGCACACGTATGTTTCCACGTGTCATCTTCAAAACCCAAATTCTTTAAGATGTTATCTCCATTTCTTTGTCTTTCTTTCGCATATTGAGGCCATTGTTGATTCATGTATAGCCTATATCTTTGAATTTCAAAGTCCTTTATTGAGGTTTAGACACTGAGTAGGCATTTTGGATAATCTTAATCTGACACAAAATAGCTGGCACTTTCTAGCACCCCTGTGGCAGGACCTGGTGAGACTTGGCACAGGTTCTTTTTGATAGGCTGCTCTCAAATCAATCTGAATGTTGAGTTTTAAGCCAACTAAGATCATGGCTTCTGGTCCCATCACTTCATGGCAAATAGATTGGGAAAAAGTGGATTCAGTGGCAGATTGTATTTTCTTGAGCTCCAAAATCACTGCAGATGGTGAATGCTGCCACAAAATTAAAAGATGCTTGCTCCTTGGAAGAAAAGCTATGACAAACCTAGACAGTATAAGTGGCGACATTACTTTGCCAACAAAGGTCCTTATAATCAAAGCAATGGTTTTTTCCAATAGTCATGTATGGATGTAAGAGTTGGGCCATAAAAAGGCTGAACGTCCAAGAAGTGATGCTTTCAAATTGTGCTAGAGAAGGCTCTTTGGATTGTACGGAGATCAAACCAGTCAGTCCTAAAGGAAATCAACCCTAAATATTCACTGGAAAGATTGATGCTGAAGCTGAAGCTCCAATACTTTGGCCACCTGATGTGAAGAACTGCCTCATTGGAAAAGAGCCTGATGCTCGGAAAGATTGAGAGCAGGAGAAGGGGGCAACAGAGGATGAGACGGTTAGATAGCACCACCGACTCAATGGACATGAGTGTGAGCGAATTCCGGGAGACAGTGAAAGACAGGGAAGCCTGGTGTGCTGCAGTTCCCGGGGTCACAAAGAGTCGGACGTGACTTAGCAACTGAACAGCAAGAGATCAATCAACAAACCAATGCCGTCAACTCATGAGTAACCACTGAGCGGGCCACTTGTGACAAAGGACAAAGAAGACTGGTCTCCCTTTAGGTAGTTATCGTCCAGATGCCCGATGAACCCCCATGGCAGGGCCCAGCCTAGAAAGGCCGTGTGTACTCGTCCTTATTGCCGAGAACAGCAGAGCCTGCCCCTCCTGCCAGATGCCATCTTGGGAAGGAGGGAGAGGGAAGGAGCTGCCCACTGGGAGTTGAACTTTGACCTGCCTGAATATTTTCCAAGAGGAAAAAGTTTAACCTAGGAGTAAACAGGCAGCTTTGAGTCATCGTCTCTGTTTTCTTCTCAACTTCGAGCTCCCACCTGGAGCACGACAGCGGCTTCAGCTGCCTGCCTCTGTGCCTGTCCGTCTCCACCCGGCTTCCCATCCTGTGACCCTGCTGCCGCCTAGCCACTTCAGTCGTGTCCGACTCCGCGTGACCCCATGGACTGTAGCCCGCCAGGCCCCTCTGTCCATGGGATTCTCCAGGCAAAAGTGCTGCAGTGGGTTGCCACGCTTTCCTCCAGGTGGGCTTCCTGGGCCAGGGATCGAACTGGGTCTCCTGCACTGCAGACAGACTCTTTACTGCTGAGCCCAAATGTTGGATCTCAGGTTGCGCGCTTATTTAGGACTCTGCAGTGACTCCCAGGGCCCTCAGGAGAAGTCAGTGCTCTTTAACAAGGCTTCACAGACGCCATCTGCAACCCTGCAGCAGACACGCTGAACCAATGCAAGCATGTCGCCAAGGGAAGCCTCCCTCAGCCTGGATACCTACCAACCCTTGCCCGTCCTGGCCAGGGCCCAGACAAGACCAACGCCAGGACGTCGCTCCATCTCTGGCTCCTGCCCTCTCTCTTCCCCAGTCTAGGGGCAATGGCTCCCGGCTCATTCCTGAGGTAGCCCTCACCACTTTGTGTCTGATTGTCCTTTATTTCTAGTTGTCCCAGCCTCACTCAGTAAAGGTGTACACAGTGCTCAACCCAAGTCCTGAGATAAGTTCCACTGTAACCCTCTGAGGGTTGCATACTACAGACCCAGGCTCTGCAGCTGTTATTTGCTTTCACTGTAATTGTGCTGTTTAGATATAAATTGATACTTCTAAGTAAGTACTTGATAATAATTTGCTCTCTTTAGAAGGTAAATATTCTCCTTTTCTCACCTACTATAATTTTATCTTAATCCCTTTGTTTTGAGAATAGTACATTTTAGCATTCTGCGTGATCACAAATTTGGAACTGATGAAGTCTGAATTAGTGAAGCTTTAGTGTCCATTTTTTCACAGACTTATGTGCTCAAGTTTGAAATGCAGCCAGTTGCCAACTCCTATCTTGACACACTTTTATTACAGTCAGAAGAAATCTACCAGATTTTATATAACAGAGGAAGCAGAGAGCATCATTATCTAGTTGAAACTGAAAGGGAAATTCTTAGTGGGCTGAAGAGCTGTGTATTTTTATCAAGTGTTCATTAGCTGTCCTCTGTGCAGGGGATCAACATGAAAATACCCAAAGGATGGGAAGCAGACAGACCAAAAAGTCCAAAAGGCAAAGAGGCATCACAGGGCTGCCACTGTGACCAAAGGCTCAGGAAACAAAAGTAGGGGATTGTAGGCACTGCTCTGACTCAAGATGGCAGAGAAATGCACTGAGCTCTTCTATAGACCTATCAGTTTGGTCGTTGCAGATGAGGACAGAAAATTGCAATCAAGGTATATAAACCAGGTCATTTTATTTGCCAATAACGTAATAGGTGTATGTGTCTATATTTGCCAGAGTTTCCAGAAAAACAGAACCAATAGGGTATGTGTGTCTATATGTGTGTGTGTGTGTACATATGTATCACATAAAAGATTTATTATAAGAAATTGGATCACATGATTATATAGGCTCACAAATCCAAAGATGGGGAGCTGGAGACCCAGGAGAGGCAGTGACTTAGTTTCGGTCTGAGCCCGGAGCCTGAGAACCAGTGGCGTGATTTCAGCATGGAGGCAAGAGTGAAGCCCCCCTTGTGAACTTGTGGAGCGTACCTGGGCTACTGGGAAGCACACAGGAAGAATCTGACTGCTGTGCAGCTTTCACTTTAGATCAGGTTTTCTCAGCCTTGGCATTATTTACACTTTGGAATAGATGAGCTGTCCTGTGCATTATTGGATGTTTAGTAGCAATGCCTGGCCACTACCCACTAGATGCCAGTAGAAACAATTAAAAATCTGCCCAGACCTTGGTGATTATCTCCTGGGAGGCAGGATAGGGTACTCAGTTGAGAACAGCTGGTTTAGATTTCCATTTTATGTCCCCTCCACCCTTCTCTCCTGCTAACTCCATCCACTCTGTGCTCAGCGGCTGGGTAGGTATGTGTGTGTCCATCTAATACCATCTGAGACATCTCCCAATACCTGCTGCTAGCGGAGGCTACCAAAGTAGCCCCCACACTTTTACCCTACTTACCTCTGCCTAAGTTTCACCAAGATCCAATAGGTAGAAAACGCCATCAGATCGCAAATGGAGGGGGATAATGAGATCTTCCAACCTCCCACTAATTCTCAACTTCTAGAACTGCTCTCATTTGCCAAAAATAAAATTATAGTGTTAATTCTGTTTGATGGGGAAGGAAGTTTTGCCTAAAATAGCATCAACCTGGAGTCTCCATGAGGTATCAGGAGGGTCAGTAGTTCAGATGGATCTCGTCGGGCTTATAGGAGCTGGTGCCTGGCAGTCTCAGAGTAATGGCATTCAGACTACAGGAAGTCATGGGTTCCCTCTTACACTGTTGGTGGGAAAGGAAACTGGTACAGCCACTATGGAGAACAGTATGCAGGTTCCTTAGAAAGCTAAACATAGAACTACCATATGATTTGGCAATCCCATTCCTGGGAATATATCCAGAGAAAACCATACATGTTGATTTGTGTATATTGATCTTGCATCTTGCAAGTTTGCTGATCTCAGTTTTTTGGTTTTAATTGGTTTTGTTTATGTGTATTCCTTTGAATTTTCTATATGGGACTATGTGTTCTCTGAATAGATATGGTCCCAATTTCCTTCCTAATTTGGATGCTTGTTAGTCCTTTTTCTTGCCTAACTGGCCTGGCTAGAACCTCTAGTACTATACTGAAGAGAAGTGGCAAGAGTGGCAATCTTGTATTCATGACATCTGAGAGGAAAGCATCCATTCTTTCACATTAAGTATGATGTTGGCTGTTTTTTGTAGATAGCCTTAATCCAAGAAAGTTCCCTTCTATGAAGCAACTGGCAAGGGATTAATCTCCAAAATATACAGACAGCTCATGCGGTTCAGTATTAAAAAAAAAATCCAATCAAAAAAATGGGTGGAAGATCTACATAGACATTTCTCCAAGGACATGCAGATGGCTACAAAGCACAGGGAAAGATGCTCAACACCACTCATTCTTAGAGAAATGCACATCAAAACTACAATGTATTACCTCACACCAGTCAGAATAGCCATCATCTAAAAATCTATGAACAATAAACACTGAAGGGGATGCAGGGAAAAGGGAACCCTCCTATACAGTTGGTGGGAATATAAATTGTTGCAGATGCTATGAAGGACATATGGAGGCTCCCTAGAAAGCTAAACACAGAACTACCATATGATCCAGCAATGCCATTCCTAGGCATATATCTAGAGAAAACTGTAATTCAAAAAGATACATGTACCCCAGTGTTCACTGCAGCACTGTTTACAATAGCCAGGTCATAGCAATCTAAATGTCCACTGATGGAGGGGTGAATAAAGAAGACGTGGTAATACATGCAATGGAATATTACTCACCTATAAAAAAGAATGAAATAACGCCATTTGCAGCAACATGGATGAACCTAGAGACTGTCATACTGAGTGAAGTAAGTCAGACAGGGAGAGCCAAATATCATATGATGTAGGTTATATGTGGAATCTAGGATAATGGTGCAAATGAGCTTATTTACAGAACAGAAATAAGAGTCACAGATGGAGAAAACATACATATGGTTACCAAGGGGAAGAGGGGATGGAGGAATAAATTGGGAGACTGGGATTTACATATACACACTACTATACATAAAACAGATAACTAATAAGGACATGCCATGTATCACAGGGAACTCTACTAAATATTCTGTCAGTTCAGCTCAGTTCAGTCGCTCAGTCATGTCAGACTCTCTGCGACCCCATGAATCGCAGCACGCCAGGCCTCCCTGTCCATCACCATCTCCCGGAGTTCACTCAGACTCACGTCCATCGAGTCTGTGATGCCATCCAGCCATCTCATCCTCGGTCGTCCCCTTCTCCTCCTGCCCCCAATCCCTCCCAGCATCAGAGTCTTTTCCAATGAGTCAACTCTTCGCATGAGGTGGCCAAAGTACTGGAGTTTCAGCTTTAGCATCAGTCCTTCCAAAGAAATCCCAGGGTTGATCTCCTTCAGAATGGACTGGTTGGATCTCCTTGCAGTCCAAGGGACTCTCAGGAGTAATGACCTATATAGGAAAATAATCTAAAAAAGAATGGATATAGGTATATGTATAACTGATTCACCTTGCTCTACAGCAGAAACACAACATTGTAACTCATCTATTTTCCAATAAAACTTAATTTAAAAAAGAAAGCTCCCTTCTATTCCTGTATCAGAAAGTGTATTGGATATTATCAAACACTTTTCTGTATTTATTAAGAAGATGATGGGATCTTTGCCCTTTATATTCTATTAACATGCTACATTACATTGATTGATTTTCACATGTTCAACCAACCTTGCATTCGTGCCATAAATCCGTCTTTGTTATGGTGTACCTAATCCTTTTTTTTGTATGTGCTGGATCTTGTTTGCTTATATGTTGTTGGGGATTTTTTCACCTGTATTCATAAGGGATATTGGTTTATAGGTTTATTTTATTGTGATATCCTTGTTTGCTTTTCGTATCAGGATAATACTGGCTTCTTAAAATGGATTAAGAAGTATTTCCTCCTATTCTACTTTTGGGGGAAGGGTTGGTGTTAATTTTTCTTTTTTTAATGTTTGATTTTCTTTGTGGAAGCTTGTATTATTAATTCAATATCTTTACTAGTTATAAATATATATGTAATTTCTATTTCTTCTTGAGTCAGTTTTGTGTGCTGTCTAGAATTTTTTTCTTTTTCATTTCATCTAGGTTATCTAAATTTCTGGCATACAACTGTTCACAGTATTCCTTTATAATCCTTCTTATTTTTGTAAGGTCAGTATTGGCCCTCTTTAATTCTTGGTTTTAGTAATTTGAATCTTATGTTTTTTTTTTTCTTGATCAGTCTTGCCAAAGATTTGTCAATTTTGTTGATCTTTTCAAAGAGCTGACTTTGGATTTTATTTTCTCTGTATTGTTTTTCTATTCCATTGGTTTCCTCTCTGGTCTTTATTATTTACTTCCTTCTGCTTACTTGGGTTCAGTTTGCTTTCCTTTTTTAAAAATCATTTAAGGTAGAAGATAAGGTTACAGATTTGTCATGGTTCCTTTTTAATATAGGTGTTTATATCTATAAATTTCCCCTTAAGCACTACTTTAGCTGCATTCCATAAGTTTTGATATATGGGTTTTCATTTTTATTTATCTCAAGGTATTTTCTTATTTCTCTTGACCCCTTGATTATTTTTGTACATTGTTTAATTTCCATATACATGTGAATATACCAAATTTCTTTATTAATTTCTAATTTCCTTCCATTGTAATTAGAGAATATATTTTATATTATTCAATTCCTTTAAATGTATTGAGATTTATTTTACAACTAATGTATGGTCTATCTGGAGAATATTCTGTGTGTACTTAAGAATGCATGTTCTGCCGTCAGGTAGAGAGTTCTGTAGCTGTCTGTAAGAGCTATGTAGATTATAATATGGGTTAACTTTTCTATATCCTTGCTGATGTTTTGCTAATTGCTCTATTATTGAAGGTTGATATAGAAATCTCTTATATTGCTGAATTGTCCATTTCTTTTTTTAAATTCTGTCAGTCTTTGCTGAATAGACTTCCTTTAGTATTTCTTGTAAAGCAGGTCAGTTACTAATGTATGGTCTATCTGGAGAATATTCTGTGTGTACTTAAGAATGCATGTTCTGCCGTCAGGTAGAGAGTTCTGTAGCTGTCTGTAAGAGCTATGTAGATTATAATATGGGTTAACTTTTCTATATCCTTGCTGATGTTTTGCTAATTGCTCTATTATTGAAGGTTGATATAGAAATCTCTAATATTGCTGAATTGTCCATTTCTTTTTTTAAATTCTGTCAGTCTTTGCTGAATAGACTTCCTTTAGTATTTCTTGTAAAGCAGGTCAGTTTGGTGGTAAAACCTCTCCATTTTCGCTTATCTGGAATGTCTTGTCTTAATTTATCCTTAATTTTTGAAGGATACTTTTCTGGATACAGAATTCTTGGATAATAATCCTTTTCTTTCAGTTCTTTGAATATATCATCTCTTCGCCTTTTGACTTCAATTATTCCTGATAAGAAGTTAGCAACTGATCTTACTGAAGATCCTTTGTGTGTGATGAATCATTTTTATCTTGTTACCATCAAGACTCTGCATTTTATTTGACTTTTGTTTGACTATGATGTGTCTAGATGTGCATTCTTTGAATTTTTCCTGCATAGAGTTTGTTGGAGTTTCCCAGTTGGCTCAGTGGTAAAGAAGCCACCTGCTAGGGCAGGAGACACAGCTTTGACCCCTGGGTCGGGAAGAGTCCCTGGGAAATGAGGGGGCCACCTACTCCAGCATCCGTGCCTGAGAAATCCCATAGGCAGAGGAGCCTGACAGGCTATAGTTCACGGAGTTGCAAGAGTCTGACATGACATAGCAGCTAAACAACAACGAAGAGTTTGTGGAGCTTCCTGAATGAGAAGACTAACAACACCTTTCATCACATTTGGAAAGTTACCATAGTTTATTCGCCATTTCTCTATTCCTTTTTCTTCCTCCTGTAAATATCATTCCCAGGAGAGAGATGTAACACCCCTGGTCCAATCAGCTATGCCCTGTTGGTATGACCGTGTCTTCTCTGGGCCTTTCCTGTGTACAGGTAAAGAATGAGTCTCAGAGAGGGGGCTATTCGTGGCAGGGATAACCCCCTCGAAGGTGAAGGAATGAACGTGATTCTACAGCCCAAGCGCCACTTACTCCAAAGAAGCCGCAATGCAAGTACATCTCAGACCACTGTGCTTTTCTTTATTTCCCTCCCAGGCCAAGTTCTTTTCTTTCTTTCTTTTTTTTAACCACCTGATAACAAGAGTCTTAAATGGGACAGCCCTAACATTTTGATTCCTTTGTAGAAGTAAGAAATTTCTCTTCAGCGCTAGTCAAGATCTAGTGATGGTCAAAGAGGGAAGCCCCAGCTTAAATATTTACCCTTTATTGTTTCTAGGACTTTGGATATTCCAAGTTAATCTCTTTACCTCTCTCTGTGTATCAGGTACATCGCACACACACATACACACACACACATACACACACACACACAGTGGATTTGTAAAGATTCCATTAATGCATTTGTCCTTTATCCATCTGTTCTAGGTTCCTTTCTAGAATGTCACTTGTGTAAACACTGACCCTCCACGATGAACTTCCCATTGTGTGTGTATCTCATATTCTTGGAATGTCTGTTTTGTTTTGTTGTTTCATTTGCAAGGTTTGTGCTACCTAGTTTCCTATGGAATTATCTGGATCCTCCCTCTAGTTGTTCTGTTCCAGAACCGCGTAGACAATTCTACCTTTATTTTGGTTTTATATGTGTAAAGTTGTATCCATCTGCTTTCCTTTTTAAGTCCTCAGCTTCTTCTAAAGCTCATATAACTCTGTAGTTTCCTATGATAACTGCATTTTAAAAACCCGAGCTAAATCAATTCAGTAATTATATTACAGTAGCTACTGTAGTTTGTCATCATGGGATGGACTTACGGCAATAATTCTCAAATAGTCATTTCTTTGGATGTGAAGAGGCAGTTGTTATTAAAGAAAGAGATAGCTGCAGACACATGCATTTGACAAATACAGAGTTAAACACAGACTGGCTCTTCAGTGACAGACTTCTTAGAGGCTCTGATAAGCTTATATGCACTGTGCATCCCCAAGAGGGCAATACAGTGTGAGGCACTCCTCTCTAGTTTATTTCATCTCTGAGCTCTCCTTTCTCAGAACACTCAGAACAGGAACAGTGACCTGAGAAATACAGGTTAGGGAAATGGTGATGTAATTAAACCTTAGAAGTTTATTAATTTTCTCATTATTAAATTTTAAAATGTATTCTCTCTGCTACCTTCATATTTGAGTATAAACCAGAGAAATCCAGGAGTGGGAGGACCAGGTCTGAAAGTCAGAGCATCTGAACCAGTTTTGTGTCTGGGAAATCTTTTCCCTCTGGGCTTACACTCCCCCATCTATAAATGAAAGAGTCAAACCTATGTGACCTCTGACTCATGGACGTTGAGGCTTTTCCAGCCCTACTGATGTTCTTTCTCCCGTGATGCAGGAAATCTAATTGTGTTCACTGTAAAAAAGGGAAGACGCTTTTATTATCTCCCCCAAAGGCTTTCTCATTGTTCTCTGTCTTATCCATTTACAGCTACTTTGTTTATTTCTCTGCAGAAACCATTTATGCCTCTTGAGTCCTGATCACTTAGATTTGATATGATCAAAGTCGCCACTTCTGTCTTGTCCAAACTGGGCATCTTAGAATCTCACTTTGAATTCTCAGAACTCAAAAGCCAGTGAAGTGAAGGGGGCAGACCTATCACCTTCTGCGAGACTCCAAAGTGCCGTTATCACCTTTAATGAGGTGTTTTAAAGGGAGAAGTCAGTCTGCATGTTCCCTGTGCTTCCAGATGTGTTTCTTCCTGCTCGTCGGAAAACTAGAAGATGGCAGCTAAGAAGCCTCCCCTTTCTTGAGCAGCCCAGCGGTGGGGTCTTATTCCTGATTCACTGCCTCAGACCAGCAGGTGCTCCAGGCTCTCTTCCCACCCACATGTGATTATCCCCAGCCAGATCTTCTCTCTCCTTCACAGAGGGCCCATTTTGTTCTGTATTGTTTTATCACATTCATTCTTAAAAATAAATATATGTGTTCTTGGTTTTCTGTGCTTTTGAACTTTGTATAAAGATAAGTCATGCAGTTTGCATGCTGTACATGCATATACCTGTGGCTTGTCTGTCTCAGCAGCACGTTTTGTTAGAGATTCATGGATGTGGAATATACCTTTCGGTTCAGTTCAGTCGCTCAGTCGTGTCCGACTCTTTGTGACCCCATGAATCGCAGCACGCCAGGCCTCCCTGTCCATCACCAACTCCCGGAGTTCACTCAGACTCACATCCATCGAGTCCGTGATGCCATCCAGCCATCTCATCCTCGGTCGTCCCCTTCTCCTCCTGCCTCCATATACCTTTAGGATGTTCTTTTTCACTGCAGTGGAGTATTCCATTGGTATGAAACAAGCATATACACTATTTGTTTAACCTTCTTCCTGTTTATGATTGTTTGAAATGGTTTACAGGTTTTACTTATTTATGTTTTTTGCTNTCTCCTCCTGCCTCCATATACCTTTAGGATGTTCTTTTTCACTGCAGTGGAGTATTCCATTGGTATGAAACAAGCATATACACTATTTGTTTAACCTTCTTCCTGTTTATGATTGTTTGAAATGGTTTACAGGTTTTACTTATTTATATTTTTTGCTCTTTTGAATGTTACTGTTACTAATGTTCTTCTGTTAGGATGAGCTATGTGAAATAGGAGTTTTTATGCTGCTGCTGCTAAGTCACTTCAGTCATGTCCGACTCTGTGTGGCCTCATAGACAGCAGCCCACCAGGCTCCCCCGTCTCTGGGATTCTCCAGGCAAGAACACTGGAGTGGGTTTGCCATTTCCTTCTCCAGGAGTTTTTATAGGTTCCCATTTATTTCATACGATTCAACCCAATTCCTATCTGTTGGTGCATATTTGCAAGATGATGTCTGAGAAATATACCTACAGAAATGCTGAGGTACATGCATCTTCAATTTTGAAAATGAGGCCTGTGTTACAAAGAGACTGCACCAGTTTGTACTCACTGTATCAAAATTGTCCCACCTCCTGGCAACACTGGATAAAGACAGTTTAGGTGTGTATGAAATATGGTTTCAACTGCAGTTCTATAACCACCATGAAAGTAGCATCTTTGTGTATGTGTATCTGCTATGTCTGTTTCTTCTGTATAAAAATGTGGAAGTGACTTCAGAACTGGATAAGGCTAGCACATGGAAGAGTTTTGAGCTGGATGTTGGAAAAAGTCTAGGTTTCCCTTAGGAGACTGTTAGTAGAAAGAAAGAAAGGGAAGTCACTCAGTCGTGTCCGACTCTTTGCGACCCCATGGACTGTAGCCTACTAGGCTCCTCCGTCCATGGGATTGTCCAGGCAAGAGTACTGGAGTGGGGTGCCATTTACTTCTCCAGGGGATCTCCCCAACCCAGGGATCAAACTTGGGTCTCCCGTATTGTAGGCAGACACTTTAACCTCTGACCAAGCAGCTCACAATTGATCTGCTGTTAGTAGAAATATGAATGTTAAAGGTGATTATAGTGAGGACTTGAGAAGAAAAGAGGAGAGATGGAGAGAAAGCTTCTCTTATATTAGAGAACGCATATATCTTCATGAACAAAAAGTTGATAGAAATATGAATGTTAGCGGTGTCTGCTGAGCTTTCAGGAAGTAATGAGAAATATATAATTGGAAACTGAAGGAAAGGCATTCTTGGTTATAAAGTGGCAGACCATTTGGTCTCATAGTGCTCCAGTGTTTTATGTAAAGGAGAACTTGTCAGTGACTATGGACTTGGATAGTTACCTGAGAATTCTAAACTAAGTATTAAAGACTGGTTTATGCTTGCTGCTATAATGAGACATGAGAGTAGAGAGGTAAATTGAAGACAGAATTGCTCCACAAAAGGAACCCAAACTTGCAGATTTGGAAAATTCTCAGTGTACTCATACTGCAAAAATGAGAAAGTCTGTCTATAGAGAGCAAGCAGCGTGTGACTGGACAACCATTTGCTTATGAGATTAGACTGTGGCTCACAGACCCAATCAACCATTGCAGCAGAAACCGGAAACAGAGACGCTGTTACCCAGGACAGATCTGTAGAGGGTCTTCCTGTCTGATGGCTTGGCCCCCTGAGAACTGAATAGAAGCTGACAAAGTTTTGGAGAATTTACATCGACAGAAACACTGCCTGCTTAAACTAAATAGAGAGGATAACTGAGGGAAGGCTGCTGGACTTCTGAGAGGCCACAGGATGGGCCGGTAGAGCTATCTGGCTGCCGACACGCATCATCCATCAGGAAAAGGGAAGAATGATCCTGGAGACAAAACAGAGGTCTGCAGGGGTGTCACCATGGCCTGGGGAGGGCGCTGTCCCTCCCCAGTTACTGAGAGTGGGCCACGCTGCTGTGGCTACACCCAGGGCCAAGCGGGTGAGCCCGCCGCCCTGCTGCACTCGGAGGATAGAGCACGCAGCCGACGAGAGCTATCCTTGAGCCGTAAACAAACGAAACAGGAGACTCATAAATGTATGGAACAAACTGATGGTTGCTGAAGGAGAGGGGGTGGAGGAAACAGATGAATTGGCGAAGGGAATTACGAGGTATCAACCATTGCAGCAGAAACCGGAAACAGAGACGCTGTTACCCAGGACAGATCTGTAGAGGGTCTTCCTGTCTGATGGCTTGGCCCCCTGAGAACTGAATAGAAGCTGACAAAGTTTTGGAGAATTTACATCGACAGAAACACTGCCTGCTTAAACTAAATAGAGACAGGATAACTGAGGGAAGGCTGCTGGACTTCTGAGAGGCCACAGGATGGGCCGGTAGAGCTATCTGGCTGCCGACACGCATCATCCATCAGGAAAAGGGAAGAATGATCCTGGAGACAAAACAGAGGTCTGCAGGGGTGTCACCATGGCCTGGGGAGGGCGCTGTCCCTCCCCAGTTACTGAGAGTGGGCCACGCTGCTGTGGCTACACCCAGGGCCAAGCGGGTGAGCCCGCCGCCCTGCTGCACTCAGAGGATAGAGCACGCAGCCGACGAGAGCTATCCTTGAGCCGTAAACAAACGAAACAGGAGACTCATAAATGTATGGAACAAACTGATGGTTGCTGAAGGAGAGGGGGTGGAGGAAACAGATGAATTGGCGAAGGGAATTACGAGGTACTAACCTCCAATTATAAAATAAAGAAGTCACAGGAATGTAAGTACACATAGGGATAAAAATATTAAAAATAAACAAATAATAGATTAGGCATGAAAAAAGGACACATGGGGAATATAGTCAATAATACTGTAACAACTTTGGATGGTAACCGGACTTGTTGTGGTGATTATTTCATAATGTTGAAAAATATCGAATCACCGTGTGGTACAGCTGAAACTAATATAGTATAGTATGTCAAGTATAACTTAATAAAAAAAAAAAAACCTAATGGAATTTGCCCTGCTTTCAGACTTGCTTGAGATCTAAGCCTTCTTTCTCCTTTCCAGCCTCTCCCCGCTAGAACGGAATGTCTCTCCAATGCCTGCCCCACTACTCTACTCTGATAGCAGATAACTTGTGTGCTTCCACAGGTTCACAGGGGGAAGGATTTTTGCCTCAGGATGAATCACCTATACCTAATGGAGATGATAATGAGATGAGATTTTGGACTTTGAGTTGATGCTGGAATAGGTTAAGACTTTTGTGGCTGTTGGGATGAAGTGATTGTAATGTACGTGTGAGAAGGACGGGCTATCTGGGGGAGGAGGGTGCAAAGGGGGAAGAGTTATAGGCTGAGACAAATTCATATGTTGGAGTCCTAATCTGAGCACCTCAGATTTTTACTGTATTTGGAGACAGAATATCTAAAGTGGCAGTTAAGTTAAAATGATGGTATTAGAGTGGACCCTAATCCAATGCAATTGGTAATCCTTATAAGAAGGAAAAATTAAGACATAGGTGTGCACAGAGGGAACCCCATGGGAAGAAACAGGCAGAAGATGACCATCTGTAAATCACGGAGATGGACTTCAGGAGAAGTCAACTCTGCCAACATCCTGATCTCAGACTTCTAGCCTTTAAAACTGGGAGAAAATACATTTCTTTTATCTAAGCCACCTCATCTGTGATGCTCTGTTACTAGACAGCTGTTACACCTACGTGTATGCCAATACCACTCAGTCTTGATTAATGTAGCTTTATAATAAAGACATTCAGTGGTAAGAGTGGTCATTCTTGCCATTTTCCTGATCTTAGGGGGAAACAGTCTTTCATCACTGAATTTGATGCTAATTGTAGTTTTTTATTTTTTTAATGCCTTTTATATGATGGAGGGAATATTCTCTAGTCTTAGTTTTCAGAGGGTTTCTACCATGAATGGGCACTGAAGTTTGTCAAATGCTTCTTCTGTATTTCTTGAAATGATCGGATGATTTTTCCCTTTTATTCTACTAATGTAGTGGGTTACTCTGATTTTTGAATGCTGAACCACCTTACTTGCTTAGATAAAACTCACTTGGTTATGGTATGTAATAATGCTTTTGAAATCTTGCTGCATTGGTTCCACAGATATTTTTGTGGAGAATGTTTGAATTTATGTTTGTGACGCCCTTCAATTCTGGGTACTTTTCTGGAATTATTTAATTTTACCACTGGGTACAACCATTCACTAAAAATTATTATTTTTTTTAATGTGGTTTCCCATAATTTTTAGGTATGCACCTCTGGGGAGGTGTTTCTTTGAAATATATTTTCTGGTGCTAAGAAAATGTCTAAAAGTATTATTTTACTTTTTTTTTTGCAGAAGAGAGTTTATCAATTTCTAGTTTGTATTTTAGTCATGTGATAAAAGCTTCAGGAGATATAGAGGATATTTTTTAAAGTATTGATTCTCTTATCTTGCAATTATGTGTAATATTTACAATTTGAGACCTCAAATCATAGAACTTGAGGAGTTTTGGATATTGTCTTTTGGCGTTTTGCAGAAATTTCAGCAGATCTCATGTACACCTCATTTTATTGAAAAGAATAATTTATTGGTTTTTTTTTTTCCCTAATTTAAGAACTGGGATAAATAACAGTGTTGATGATCAGTTACCGTCTCTTTTTCTCTGCAGCCTTGCTGAAGTTGTCTCCAAATATTTGCTGAGTATGAGAGCAGAGCAGGAAACCACCTTATATAAACACTGTTTCATTCTGTTTAATAACAACATTGGTTGATTTGATCCACGGAGAACTTCTTTCCTGCCCTCAATTTGTGGCCTCTCCTCTGATTTCTCAGGTCTTGTCTCATCGTCTGTGTGTGGTGTTAAATCATGGGGAGGAAGCTGGACCTGTCTGGTCTGACCGACGATGAAACGGACCACGTTCTCCAGGTGATCCAGCGAGACTTCCATCTCCGAAAAAAAGAGGAAGAGCGTCTCAGGTGAGATGCTATTTTGCACCTGGGTACCTTGAACCACGTGGGGACAAATGAAACAGGCTTCCTGAGGTTCCTTGCTGTCAGCCCTGTGTTCAAAGTGTTTATGTCATGTAAACACATGTAAAAAGAATGTCCTTCCCTCTGCAGTCAGGCTGACTAGCCTCACTGCCGGGCATCACAAGGTCAGCTCGGAAATGTGACGGTTCACGCTGGCAGTCAACACTGTTGTTCGGCTGCTCACCTGGTACATTATTAGCTGTAGAATGGATGGAGTTTGTGATGACAGTAGCTGCTTTGAGCTTGCTCCTGGCTTTTATTTTCTTGTCCAGGTATTCTTGAAAAATAACCAAAGTGTTACACAAATGGGAGAATTAGACTCATAGCTGTATACTCTTCTGTTAGAGCCCTCCGCTTCCATGGCACAGAAAGGGAGCTCTGAAGACCTGGTTCAGGGAAAGTGATCTCCAGGCTGGGATGGAAATACCTGGCTCAACCTTGCCCCCTCATTTTATAGAAGGGAGAACTGAGACCCGGGGTGGGGGTGGGGGGTGCTTCTGACTCCTCTGCAGCTGATATTTTCTCGTGGGATGTTCTTGGAAGTACTGTGCTGGCTAAATTTGGAAGAAGTCAGAGTGATGGCAATGCGGTCATGTGCTGGGGTTTGTGTGTTAGAACCTGATGGCAAGCCCTCATGAGCTCCCGTCCTCCATAAACCTGTTTTTATGTTTGAATTTTTTTAAGGTTTCTTTTTTTTTTTAATGTGGACCATTTTTTAAAGTCTTTATCGAATTTGTTACAATATTATTTCTGTTTTATGTTTTGGGTTTCTTTTTTTTTTTTTTTTTTTT
>SJYX01014726.1:483053-519937 GCA_006410675.1 Oreotragus oreotragus | reverse complement strand
TTTTTTTTTTTTTTTTTGGCTGCAAGGCATGTGGGATCTTAGTTCCCCAACCAAGGATCAAACTCGTATGCCCTGCGTTAGAAGGTGAAATCTTCAATACTGGCCCTCCAGGCAGAGCCCCACAAACCCGTTCTCTCTCGGGATCTCACAGGTTTGTCAGGGTACTGTCTCCTTCCTTGGCCATTGAGCTCAAAACCTGTCTTTATAATTCCTCCCTGACTTGGTTCTCACGCAGGCTGGGGCCAGACCTTGCTGTTTCTGCCTCCTCAGCATCTCTCCCAACCCCTTTCCAATCCAGCTTTCGTGACTCTTCATCCCAGTCACTGCAGTAACTTTCTCTATGATCCTCTCTCTACTTCTCCAGACTGGTGCCCCATTTCAGTTTGAATCATGCCCTTTCTCACTCTGCTTTAAATTGACATGGGTTGTTTCCTTTTCCCCTTGGAGTTTCTCAGTCTTTCTGTTTCTGTAGAAGAGTAACCCCCATTTCCTGTAAGCACCCTCGTGTAATTAACTTTATTTCTACCATGTTTTTTTCCCCCATATTGTATATATTCAATAGGTGCTTGTTAGACGGAAGACAAGAAATATGTTAAATAGTTAGTTGATTTAAAAACCATGTGCCAACGAAACAGACTATGAATCAGTGGAATTCTGAGAATAGAGAGCTAAAAAGTAACCCACAGACCTCTGGTTAATTAATCTTTGACAAAGGAAGCAAGAATATACAATGAGAAAAAGAGTCTCTACAGTTGGGAAAGTTGGGTAGCCACATGTAAACTGAAATTAGAACATACCCTCACACTATACACAAAATAAACTCAAAATGACTTAAAGACTTAAATATAAGATATGGTACATAAGATTCCTAGAAGAGGATCATACGCAAAACATTCTCTGACATAAATCATACCAATGTTTTCCTAGGTCAGTCTCCCAAGGCAATAGAAATAAAAACAAAAATAAACAAATGGGACCTAATCAAACTTAGAAGCTTTTCCACAGCAAAGGAAACCATAAACAAAATGAAGACAACCTATAGAATAGGAGAAAATATTTGCCAGTGATGTGACTGACAGGTGTATATTTCCAAAATATACAAATAGCTCATACAACTCAACAACAAAAAACAACTCAATTGAAAAATGAGCAGAAGGCATTAATAGACATTTCTCCAAAGAAATAATATAAATGGCCAATGGGCACTTGAAAAGATGGTCAACATTGCTAATTATTCAGTTCAGTTCAGTCACTCAGTCGTGTCCAACTCTTTGAGACCCCATGAATCGCAGAACGCCAGGCCTCCCTGTCCGTCACCATCTCCCGAAGTTCACTCAGACTCACATCCATCGAGTCAGTGATGCCATCCAGTCATCTCGTCCTCTGTCGTCCCCTTCTCCTCCTGCCCTCAATCCCTCCCAGCATCAGACTCTTTTCCAATGAGTCAACTCTTCGCATGAGGTGGCCAAAGTACTGGAGTTTCAGCTTTAGCATCATTCCTTCCAAAGAAATCCCAGGGCTGATCTACTTCAGAATGGATTGGTTAGATCTCCTGCAGTCCAAGGGACTCTCAAGAGTCTTCTGCATCATCACAGTTCAAAAGCATCAATTCTTCGGTGCTCAGCCCTCTTCACAGTCCAACTCTCACATCCATACATGACCACAGGAAAAACCATAGCCTTGACTAGACGGACCTTAGTCGGCAAAGTAATGTTTCTGCTTTTGAATATGCTATCTAGGTTGGTCATAACTTTTCTTCCAAGGAACGCAAATCAAAACTACAATGTGTATCAACTCACACTGATCAGAATGACCATCATTAGAAAGTCTACAGATAACAAATCCTGGAGAGGATGTGGAAGAAAGGAACTCTCTCACACTGTTGGGGAATGTAAGTTGTTCCAGCCACTGCGGAAAGTAGTATTCTCAGAAAACTAAGAATAGAATTACTGTATGTCCAGCAACCCCACTCCTGGAATATATCCAGACAAAACTCAATCCAAGATGATACAAGCACCCGTTCCTAGCAATACTATTCAAAATAACCAAGATATGCAAACAAGTGGAATGTCTATTGACAGACGAATGGATAAATCCAATGCAGTACATATATATAATGTAATATTAAAACAAATGAAATAATGCCATTTGCAGCAACATGGATGCAACTAAAAATTAGCATACTAAGTGAAGGAAGTCCGAAAGACAAATACCATCTGATATCACTTATATGTGGAATCTAAAATATGAGACAAACGAACCTATATCTACAAAACAGAAACAGACTCTCAGACTTTCACAAGAACAGACTTGTGGTTGCCCGGGGGCAGGGGAGTTGGGTGGGATGGTGTGGGATGGGAGGTTGGGGTTAGCAGATGTAAACTCTTGTATGTGGAATGGATAAACAAGGTCCTACTGTATAGCACAGAGAATTATATTCAATATATTATGATAAACCATAATGGAAAAGAATACTTAAAAAGGAAGATATGTGTGCATGTGTGTGCATACATATATATATGTATGTATAACTGAGTCACTTTGCTATGCAGCAGAGATTAACACAACATTATAAATCAACTATACTTTAAAAATCCCATGTGCCAGGCACTGTTCTAGCTGTTGGGTACATAACAGTGACCCAAACAAGCCTTCACCCCAGGGAGTTTATATTTCACAGCTCTACTACCCATACTATAGCCATCAGCCACATATGGCTTTGTGCACTTATAATGGGGTGAGTCTGAATTGACATGCACTGTAACTGTAACATACACACCAGATCTCCAAATTTTAGCACAAAAAAAAATGTAAGCTATCTCATTAATAATTTTCATGTTGACTACATTTTGAAACACCAATTTTTGGATACATGAGGTTAAAGAAGAAACATTAAAATTAATTTTCCCTGCTTATGTAACTTCTTTTTTCGTTTGGGTACTAGAAAATTTTAAATTAAACATCTCTCACGGTATATTTCCATTGGCTAGTGCTGCCCTAGAGGGAGGGCAGAGAGAGAAGATATAAATAAATAAAAATATACTTGTATGTATTAGGTGATGAGAGCCACGAAAAAGAATGAAGCGGAGAAATGGGGGCAGAGACTGGCCGGGAGTGGGCAGGGGCCTCTCTCGTGGATGGGCTGCTCAGGGAAGACCTCTGTGGTCTTGAAGGGGGTGAGGAAGGGAGCTGGGCTGCTCTCTGGGGTGACATCGAACAGGGGGAGGCAACGACAGATGTCAGCTTCTGATTCCGGAATGCGCCTTTGGGTTTCCAGAGGAGCTGGAAGGGAGGGAGCCGGGGAGAGTGCAGTGGTGGAACAAAGTCCAAGCAGTATCCTGAGTTTGAACCACACATGGGAAATCCAGACTCAGAAGCACTGCCGTGGGCAAGCCTTTCCTTGCCTCTCTGCATTGCCTGGGTTTAGGAGACGTGGAAGAGTCTTGGACGCTATGATACAGAAAGCGTTTTTGAAATCTTTAATTTTTGCGGCAATGAGCATAAGATTCAGAATAGAATATTTTTCTTCTAAGATTTCAAATTGAATTGTGTTTCTTTTCTCCTGGACAGCTGTTCTTTACTTACGCAGTTTCTCTGGTTAGGTTTTCGTGAGGGTAGGTTTCAGGTGTGGAGGTCACACACTGTTTCTAATGATCTGTTCTTCACTGCTGACATAAAGTGTGGTGAATATATAGGTGGTGAAAGTGTGAATTAAATGCCCTCGGAACACATGATGGTGAGGCAGAGCAGGCAGGGGCTGAAGAGTTCCACACAATTAGGTCACTGAAATAAGCTCATGGAAGGATACCTAGAAGAAATGAGGCAGCCTGGGTGCACTGCAGTTTCCATTATTATTATCCATCATTATTGCATTATTATTGATTCCTCATAGAAGTTCCCATAAGGAGGGTATGTACATGAAGGCACCAAAGCACAGAGAGGTTACAGAGCTTCCTCAGAATCACACAGTTAACTGGGATAGAGCCAGGATTCTGTTTCCCACCTTCTCTGAATTGTATAGATTAGATCACTCCTTTTCAAAACTGTTCTTTGGTGCAGATAGGAGACTCCTGTCTCCCACTCTCCACTACACCCTCTAATGAGCAGAGTCACACCACCATTGGGTATATCAGCTCCTGCGTATATACACTGTCAGAGGTCTTCCTATAGAACGTGACCCTGTGGGCCCCGTATCACTGAAACTGTATGCTTGAAGCACTGGGGATGTGGTGTATCGAACATTTAATCTCATTAAAGACTATATGTGTAGTAGGACAATCTGGGGGAAGACAGAGGACTGGGCAGGCCTGAGAACTGTGGATGTGCAGCAGCAGAGGATGGGGTACTTGGGCACAACTTCAATACAGTGTTGACTTCCTTTTCTAGGACACACCATAGTATTAAAGCTACGGTTAGAACACAGCAGGGAACAAAAGACAGGTTGACCCTGCTCCTTCCTCCAGGTGCTTGGGGTAGATGAACCAGGTAAATGTGTAGAAAACACACACTACACTTGATTCACTTTATTCCTTGTCTTTCATCAGATGAAATAGTAACAAACAAAATGGTAAAGAACTTTGAGATGAAAAGCGCCAGCCCTCTGCTCCAGGTTTAATACGCTTTGTCCTTAACCCTGTAGTCCTCCTAGCCTTAAATGTAAATCTGTAAATTTAAAATATGTGGGTATGTTGCTACTTCTTGATGTATCAATTTTAGGTGGTCTTTCATTGCTCTGCTCTGAATAGTGGGGACTTTGCTTACTTACTTAGAGTACTTTACCTTTGGTTTCTTGCTTGTTATTATCTGTGGTTTGGTTTTCTATTGGTCATCTTTCAAGCAAATAGTACATGACACCTTGCCTCGTTCCATGCATGTTCACCCTCCTTTTTGGTCTGGCAATACGAGTATTCATATGATGTTCCCACCTCTGTCAGCCACCCTTCCCACTTTCTTCATCTCACATCTGNGGCAGAGACTGGCCGGGAGTGGGCAGGGGCCTCTCTCGTGGATGGGCTGCTCAGGGAAGACCTCTGTGGTCTTGAAGGGGGTGAGGAAGGGAGCTGGGCTGCTCTCTGGGGTGACATCGAACAGGGGGAGGCAACGACAGATGTCAGCTTCTGATTCCGGAATGCGCCTTTGGGTTTCCAGAGGAGCTGGAAGGGAGGGAGCCGGGGAGAGTGCAGTGGTGGAACAAAGTCCAAGCAGTATCCTGAGTTTGAACCACACATGGGAAATCCAGACTCAGAAGCACTGCCGTGGGCAAGCCTTTCCTTGCCTCTCTGCATTGCCTGGGTTTAGGAGACGTGGAAGAGTCTTGGACGCTATGATACAGAAGGCGTTTTTGAAATCTTTAATTTTTGCGGCAATGAGCATAAGATTCAGAATAGAATATTTTTCTTCTAAGATTTCAAATTGAATTGTGTTTCTTTTCTCCTGGACAGCTGTTCTTTACTTACGCAGTTTCTCTGGTTAGGTTTTCGTGAGGGTAGGTTTCAGGTGTGGAGGTCACACACTGTTTCTAATGATCTGTTCTTCACTGCTGACATAAAGTGTGGTGAATATATAGGTGGTGAAAGTGTGAATTAAATGCCCTCGGAACACATGATGGTGAGGCAGAGCAGGCAGGGGCTGAAGAGTTCCACACAATTAGGTCACTGAAATAAGCTCATGGAAGGATACCTAGAAGAAATGAGGCAGCCTGGGTGCACTGCAGTTTCCATTATTATTATCCATCATTATTGCATTATTATTGATTCCTCATAGAAGTTCCCATAAGGAGGGTATGTACATGAAGGCACCAAAGCACAGAGAGGTTACAGAGCTTCCTCAGAATCACACAGTTAACTGGGATAGAGCCAGGATTCTGTTTCCCACCTTCTCTGAATTGTATAGATTAGATCACTCCTTTTCAAAACTGTTCTTTGGTGCAGATAGGAGACTCCTGTCTCCCACTCTCCACTACACCCTCTAATGAGCAGAGTCACACCACCATTGGGTATATCAGCTCCTGCGTATATACACTGTCAGAGGTCTTCCTATAGAACGTGACCCTGTGGGCCCCGTATCACTGAAACTGTATGCTTGAAGCACTGGGGATGTGGTGTATCGAACATTTAATCTCATTAAAGACTATATGTGTAGTAGGACAATCTGGGGGAAGACAGAGGACTGGGCAGGCCTGAGAACTGTGGATGTGCAGCAGCAGAGGATGGGGTACTTGGGCACAACTTCAATACAGTGTTGACTTCCTTTTCTAGGACACACCATAGTATTAAAGCTACGGTTAGAACACAGCAGGGAACAAAAGACAGGCTGACCCTGCTCCTTCCTCCAGGTGCTTGGGGTAGATGAACCAGGTAAATGTGTAGAAAACACACACTACACTTGATTCACTTTATTCCTTGTCTTTCATCAGATGAAATAGTAACAAACAAAATGGTAAAGAACTTTGAGATGAAAAGCGCCAGTCCTCTGCTCCAGGTTTAATCCGCTTTGTCCTTAACCCTGTAGTCCTCCTAGCCTTAAATGTAAATCTGTAAATTTAAAATATGTGGGTATGTTGCTACTTCTTGATGTATCAATTTTAGGTGGTCTTTCATTGCTCTGCTCTGAATAGTGGGGACTTTGCTTACTTACTTAGAGTACTTTACCTTTGGTTTCTTGCTTGTTATTATCTGTGGTTTGGTTTTCTATTGGCCATCTTTCAAGCAAATAGTACATGACACCTTGCCTCGTTCCATGCATGTTCACCCTCCTTTTTGGTCTGGCAATACGAGTATTCATATGATGTTCCCACCTCTGTCAGCCACCCTTCCCACTTTCTTCATCTCACATCTGTCCACGCGGTACCTTTATTCTTATGTATTCAAGGTTGAGGCCATTCAGGTGCCGTTCTGCAAACATCAGTTTGAGCCTTTCTTGTTTTATTCAGAGGTTGACATTACTGTTGAAAATCAATAGTCATTATGACTGAAAATGGTGTTCGCTGCTTCCTCTTTCAGAACTTCACTGAAATCTGTAGGTGGCTGATTGGTCTCCTCCTTTTCTGTTTACTTTTATGAATCAATTACATTTGTATTTCCTTGCTGTCATTGTAAATAAGTCTTGGGAAGGCGGAAAGACCACCAAGTGTGAAGTCTGCCATCTGGAACTCACTGGCCAAAGCAACTTCCTTGCTGGTCAGGGCCACAGAGGACCCTGGAAAGGTGCAGACATAAAGGGCTCCTTGTGTGCAGCGTGTACCCAGAACATGCTCTGGGGTCACACAGACGTGGACCTTAAAGGTCCTCCTACCACTATTTACCTCATCGTTAGCTGGAGGGAGCCTGACCTCCAAAACACTGGATGGAGGGGAGTTTCTGATGACCAGCAGGAGACTTTGTGCTGGAAAGAAAGAAACTTTTGGTGAGATAAGTCACTGAGGCCGTGGGGTTTATTTGTTACAGCAGCATAGTCTAGTATGACTTTGACTAATACTGGGAGCTGAAAGGGACCTTGACTTTATGCCCCGACCCTTGACTTTATAGCTGTAGAAGGAGACTTGTGGGGTGAACACACTGTTAGCAGGTAGAGCCTGGCCTGGACCCTCGGCTTCTGGTCTTCTGCCATCTCATAAGACATCTGTGGAAGTATCTCCTGACGTACAGTAGGATCATAATTTATATTCTGTGATTTTATATTGTCAGGCACGTTTACAAAGTGGTTTTAAAAATGAGTGTTAATTGCATGGCACTCTGGTGTTCAGACTGAGATGTTTATGAGATAGCCACAGCGTTTAAAATTTCTCATTTAAAATGTGCTGGCCAGAAGCTAGTTAGCATCTGGATAACTTCCAAGGATTTGCCGCTGCTCTAATGGACTTGGTCTGTGGGGGAGCAGGGGTTAGACTTGATGAAATGGTTTCCCGTAACGCCGTTAATTGTCAGGGTTTGCTGAACTGAGAGTGTGCTTCTGCCTGCCAAGGACTGCCGGGCTCAGGCCAGGCCAGGCCAGGGGAAGGAAGGGAGGGGAGGATGGAGCGTCAGTGGCAGGGCACTTCCCGTCTAGTCTTTCTCTGGGAGGCTCAGTGCCTGCAGCCCAGCAGCTACGGTATGTAAATTCCTCCTCCTCTGGCCTGTGTTAAGAAGAGGATTAATGCACTTGGAGACCTGTTTCTGTCACTCACTTGCTGACATAGCCTGCACCCTCTCTGCACCTCGGTGACAGGGTGTGAGAGCAATCATCCATCCCCCAAGAGTCAGATCTAAGTGTTGTGAGAAAGCAACTAAAAGCTGCCAGGGCGTGTGGAAGGCCCACTGCAGGAAAGCAGAGCATCTCGCGCACTTAGGAAAGCTTTGTGTTTCTAGTCTGTTATACAGAAAACCCTTTAAGGTTCAGTTATGATTTTATTAAATAGAAAGAACACAGAGCTTTTAATGAAATGAGTTAGTGATCTTTCTTCATTCAAAATTCATTTTAAACAAGTTAAAATTTTATCACACGAATTTAATTTTTCAAGAAGTTTCATTTTCAAAAAGTAAACCCCCTTCACTCTCAGGGTCCCTAGTCTGGACATTTAAATTTATGGAATGAATGAACAAACACTCCCGGTCATGTCCTTCTTTGAAGCTGGAGGTCAGACTGCCTCGTCTTCGCTCAGCTGGAATACACAGGCCCCGTGGTTTATGAAGTACCTATGTGTTCCCAGAGTGCATCTGTCCTGCACTTCCTCACTGCCCCGTGTAGCCCCTGAGATGCTGCAGGAATGCTGTGGCATTCACCTGTCCAGGTGATGCATCTGCTGTCTCAGAGAGGGGATGCTGCAAGGCAGGATTCCTTCCTCTGCACTGCTGGATCAGGTTGACTGGCCAGTCACCTGGCGGGGCTCCGAAATGAAAGAGCCGAAAGCACTCTGTGGTGGAGTGGAAGGCCAGACCCAGCTCTGTTTGAGTCATCTTTTGACAGGGGAAGGCCCAGCAACTCAGAGACATCGGGAGCGGTCCTGGAGGCTTGTGTAGGGCAGGTGTGGGGACCTCAGGAGTGGGACGTGAGTAGGATAAAGAGTATCAATCTCAAAGCTATAAGGGACTGCACAGATTTTTTAAATCGCCTTTTTACTTAGTACTGATACTTTTAATAATGAAAAGGTCACATATATTAAATCAAAGCTATTGGATATCCATTCATTTGCTTCAAAATCATATACTGAATGTCAGGAGCCTCCTGGGGAAATGTGAGGGGGATGAAAGGGGAGGGGAGGGAGAGAAAGGTTCACAAAATTAGTAAGTGCCTTAACCCCTGAGGAAAAGTCCAGAAGGGGAACTAAGTCTGATATGAATAATTAGGATGCTATGCAGAGTGAGAAAAACAGACCCATGGGAATACTTTCATCTTGGAGGTGGGAGGTAGGAGAAAGGAAGGACTTCCTGAAGGAGAGGTGCATTTGATTTGATCCTGGAAGACAGACAGGATTTTTAAAGTGGATTGAGACAAAAGTCTGGGCAGCAGGGAGAATCCTGTGTGTTACTCACTCTGTCGTGTCTGACTCTCTGCGACCCCACGGACTGTAGCCCACCAGGCTCCTCTGTCCATGGGCTTCTCCAGGACTGGTCTTCTGCCATCTCATAAGACATCTGTGGAAGTATCTCCTGACGTACAGTAGGATCATAATTTATATTCTGTGATTTTATATTGTCAGGCACGTTTACAAAGTGGTTTTAAAAATGAGTGTTAATTGCATGGCACTCTGGTGTTCAGACTGAGATGTTTATGAGATAGCCACAGCGTTTAAAATTTCTCATTTAAAATGTGCTGGCCAGAAGCTAGTTAGCATCTGGATAACTTCCAAGGATTTGCCGCTGCTCTAATGGACTTGGTCTGTGGGGGAGCAGGGGTTAGACTTGATGAAATGGTTTCCCGTAACGCCGTTAATTGTCAGGGTTTGCTGAACTGAGAGTGTGCTTCTGCCTGCCAAGGACTGCCGGGCTCAGGCCAGGCCAGGCCAGGGGAAGGAAGGGAGGGGAGGATGGAGCGTCAGTGGCAGGGCACTTCCCGTCTAGTCTTTCTCTGGGAGGCTCAGTGCCTGCAGCCCAGCAGCTACGGTATGTAAATTCCTCCTCCTCTGGCCTGTGTTAAGAAGAGGATTAATGCACTTGGAGACCTGTTTCTGTCACTCACTTGCTGACATAGCCTGCACCCTCTCTGCACCTCGGTGACAGGGTGTGAGAGCAATCATCCATCCCCCAAGAGTCAGATCTAAGTGTTGTGAGAAAGCAACTAAAAGCTGCCAGGGCGTGTGGAAGGCCCACTGCAGGAAAGCAGAGCATCTCGCGCACTTAGGAAAGCTTTGTGTTTCTAGTCTGTTATACAGAAAACCCTTTAAGGTTCAGTTATGATTTTATTAAATAGAAAGAACACAGAGCTTTTAATGAAATGAGTTAGTGATCTTTCTTCATTCAAAATTCATTTTAAACAAATTAAAATTTTATCACACGAATTTAATTTTTCAAGAAGTTTCATTTTCAAAAAGTAAACCCCCTTCGCTCTCAGGGTCCCTAGTCTGGACATTTAAATTTATGGAATGAATGAACAAACACTCCCGGTCATGTCCTTCTTTGAAGCTGGAGGTCAGACTGCCTCGTCTTCGCTCAGCTGGAATACACAGGCCCCGTGGTTTATGAAGTACCTATGTGTTCCCAGAGTGCATCTGTCCTGCACTTCCTCACTGCCCCGTGTAGCCCCTGAGATGCTGCAGGAATGCTGTGGCATTCACCTGTCCAGGTGATGCATCTGCTGTCTCAGAGAGGGGATGCTGCAAGGCAGGATTCCTTCCTCTGCACTGCTGGATCAGGTTGACTGGCCAGTCACCTGGCGGGGCTCCGAAATGAAAGAGCCGAAAGCACTCTGTGGTGGAGTGGAAGGCCAGACCCAGCTCTGTTTGAGTCATCTTTTGACAGGGGAAGGCCCAGCAACTCAGAGACATCGGGAGCGGTCCTGGAGGCTTGTGTAGGGCAGGTGTGGGGACCTCAGGAGTGGGACGTGAGTAGGATAAAGAGTATCAATCTCAAAGCTATAAGGGACTGCACAGATTTTTTAAATCACCTTTTTACTTAGTACTGATACTTTTAATAATGAAAAGGTCACATATATTAAATCAAAGCTATTGGATATCCATTCATTTGCTTCAAAATCATATACTGAATGTCAGGAGCCTCCTGGGGAAATGTGAGGGGGATGAAAGGGGAGGGGAGGGAGAGAAAGGTTCACAAAATTAGTAAGTGCCTTAACCCCTGAGGAAAAGTCCAGAAGGGGAACTAAGTCTGATATGAATAATTAGGATGCTATGCAGAGTGAGAAAAACAGACCCATGGGAATACTTTCATCTTGGAGGTGGGAGGTAGGAGAAAGGAAGGACTTCCTGAAGGAGAGGTGCATTTGATTTGATCCTGGAAGACAGACAGGATTTTTAAAGTGGATTGAGACAAAAGTCTGGGCAGCAGGGAGAATCCTGTGTGTTACTCACTCTGTCGTGTCTGACTCTCTGCGACCCCACGGACTGTAGCCCACCAGGCTCCTCTGTCCATGGGCTTCTCCAGGGAAGAATACTGGAGTGGGTTGCCAGGCCCTCCTCCAGGGGATCTTCCTGACCCAGGTCTCCCGCATTGCAGCAGATTCTTTGCCATCTGAGCCTATTCCCTTTGCCAGGGATGCCATCAGGATAGAAAAAAGGACATATTTCCTCAACCCAATCAGGAGCTGTGGTGGGGGCAGTGGGCGAAGTGACTGCTTTGCCCACGGTTCTTTCTGCACCACAGCTAGTCATGTGGAATAGAGTGTGATGTTCCAGGAATATGACCTCGTCTCGTTCCCAGCAAACTCTGGGAGAAGCACTACGTTTACCCATTTCCAAAATGAGTGTCTAAAAAGAAATTAAAAACTGGCCCAGGTTGTACACAGTGAAAGGTAGAATCAAACCTAGATAGGGCCACCCCAGAACTAGGACAGCACACTGCCTTGGTACTGAAAAAAAGGTGACCCAGGCACCATGGGGACAGAATGGGTGAAATTGGAAAATCCAGGGATGGGGGAGCCTGGTGGGCTGCTGTCTATGGGGTCGCACAGAGTCGGACACAACTGAAGTGACTTAGCAGCAGCAGCAGCAGCAGGGCTGTCTTAGAAAATCTGGTACCTGTGCTTCCTAGAACCTGGGGTAACATTCCCAGGGATGGGAACCTAGTAGGGTTTAAGTCAGGATACGGGGAAGTGTAGCTGACGCTTTACAGTAGTTATTAGCCACTTAATGTTTTGGTTTATCCAAATGTTAAGTGTAGTCTAGATGTGAAATACACTCTAGAGTTCAAAGCTCTAGTTTGAAAAAGAATGTAAACTGTCTCATTAATAATTTTATATTTAAAACACATTGAAGTGAATCTAAAATTACATTTTAAGTAAAATGTATTGTTGTTCAGTTCAGTTCAGCTGCTCAGTCGTGTCCGACTCTTTGCGACCCCATGAATCGCAGTACGCCAGGCCTCCCTGTCCATCACCATCTCCTGGAGTCATTCAGACTCACGTCCATCGAGTCCGTGATGCCATCCAGCCATCTCATCCTTGGTCGTCCCCTTCTCCTCCTGCCCGGTCATTAAGTCATGTCTGACTCTGCAACCCCACGGACTGCACTATGCTAGGCTTCCCTGTCCTTTACTATCTATTGGAGTTTGCTCAAATTCAGGTCCATTGAATCAGTGATGTTATCCAACCATGTCATTCTCTGCCACTCTTCTTTTGCTTTCGATCTTTCCTAGAATCAGGGTCTTTTCTGATGAGTCAGCTCTTTGCATCAGGTAGCCAAAGTATTGGAGCTTCAGCATCAGTCCTTCCAATGAATTTTCAGGATTGATTTCCTTTAGGATTGTCTGGTTTGATCTCCTTGCTGTCCAAGTGACTCTTAAGAGTTTTCTCCAGCACCACAGTTCGAGAGCATCGGTTCTTCAGCACTCAGCCTACTTTATGGTCCAGCTCTCACATCAGTACATGACTACTGGAAATATGGACCTTTGTTAGCAAAGTGATGTTGCTGCCTTTTATTTTTTCCCCCAAACTTTAAAGTTTTTGTCTCTCCTCTTTAATATGTTGTCTGCTGCTGCTGCTGCTAAGTTGCTTCAGTCGTGTCTGACTCTATGCAACCCCATAGACGGCAGCCCACCAGGCTCCTCTGTCCATGGGATTCTCCAGGCAAGAACACTGGGGTGGGTTGACATTTCCTTCTCCAATGCGTGAAAGTGAAAAGTGAAAGTGAAGTTGCTCAGTTGTGTCCAATTCTTAGCGACCCCATGGACTGCAGCCCACCAGGCTCCTCCACCCATGGGATTTTCCAGGCAGGAGTACTGGAGTAGGGTGCCATTGCCGTCTCTGAATATGTTGTCTAGGTTTATCATAGCTTTCCTTCCAAGGAGCAAGCGCCTTTTAATTGCATGGCTGCAGTCACCATCTGCAGTGATTTTGGAGCCCAAGTTAGATGTATAATAAAATTAAGTTCACCTGTTTCTTATATGACTACTAGAAGACCATATGTGTATATATATATATATAGCTCACATTATATTTTTATTGGCCAACACCAGTTTGGAATGCTGTGTTAAGCAATTTGGAATTTATAAGAGTAGAAAGTAAGCTTTCTTCCCCGATTTTATTTAAGGCTAGTCCTTTTCTTTATGAGGCTTATAGGTATCTGAAAGGTCCAGTGGAAGTCTTCACTACCTAACTGTTCACTGGCCTTTGCTATTGAGAATTGTCATATCTGCCATGTGAGGGTGATCTCAGAATGATCGCCTGGTATTGGCTTTATTGTACAGTTTGAAAGGACAGCACATTATAATCATGCCATATTCACCATGGAGAGTTTGCACATCTTAGGAGAGAATAAATCCTTTGATACTTCTCTGGAATTAATGGTTGAGGAAGTAAGTCTATGTCAAGACTTTTGAAATAATGAAGTGGCCTTAGGATGGCCTCATAGTCATGATTCATATAATGTCTCTGGCACCATAAAACCATAAGTTATCACATAGTTGCCTGTGGGGGCCTGCTTTTAGGAATGGCCAAGAGAGTTACAGGATCTTAAATTCACTAGATGCTGCAGATGTGCTTATAACATAGAAAAAGAATCATACTGATGCTGTTTTTAATTTGTCGCCCTTCAAGATGTACAGTTACTAATTTGTCAGTTCTGGATACTTCCTCCCTATAATCCCATGTTCTTTAATAACAATATTCTAGATTGCTTTTGTAGCTCAAAGTTCCTGATATTATTTACTTTTCCACTCCCAATGTTAGAGGCTCAACGCTGCTGGGCTCTGATAAAGCTTTTGTGGTGCGAATTCTTGGCTGGACTTTCATTCCTCAGATCTCTGGCTCCAGAAAGCATTTGTTTGGCATTTTGTGTGCACAGAATTCAGGACTTGGAAGAGAGTAAGAAGGAATGTTTCTGCAGCTATTGTGAAGGCAACTTCCTTCAGCTGCAGTAATTCAGACATAGCCACAAGCACTTAGCCAGAAATGGCCTGAAATGCAGAATTGGTGAACACAAATGGGCTATAGGGAAATCAGAGTTTCACCTTCACCCTGTGCTATTGGAATGACAACTTCCTTGTCCCCATGACCTACAGTTCCTGAAAACAGGCCCCTGCCTTGGGGGCCTTGTCCCTTGCCTTCATCTCCTTACTCAGCTCCTGAAGAAAATATACTATATACAAATCCTCCTATACTGTTGGTAGAAATGTTAAGTTGGTGCAGCTACTATGGAAAACAGTATGGAGGTTCCTCAGAAAACTAAAAGTAGAATTACCATATGATCCAGCAACCCCACTCCTGGGCATATACCCAGACAAAACTATAATTCAAAGAGATACACGCACCCCTATATTCATGGCAGCACTATTCACGATAGCTAAGACACGGAAGCCACCTAAATGTCCATCAGCATATGAGTAGATAAAGGAGATGTGATACAAGTCTACAACGGAATACTACTCAGCCATAAAAAAGAATGAACTAATGCCGTTTGCAGCAATATGGATGGACGTAGTGATCATCATATTAAGCGAAGTAAGACACAGAGAAACACAGGTATGATATTGCTTACATGTGGAATCTAAAATATGACACAAATGAGCTTATCTACAGAACAGAAACACTCTTGGATACAGAGAACAGATTTGTGGTTGTCAAGGGATTGGGAAGTTGGGGTTAGCAGTTGCAAACTATTATATATAGCATGGATAAACAGCAAGGCCCTACTGTATAGCACAGGGAACCATATTCGATACCCTGTGATAAACTATAGTGGAAACAGATATTAAAAAAGAGTATATATGTATGTGCCTGTGTATGTGTGTGTATGTATATATCCGAATCACTTTACTGTTCAGCAGAAATTAACACAACATTGTAAATCAACTATACTTCAAAAAAATAAGTGTCAGTGAAGATGGAAAAAAGAAAGTAGGCCCATCTCCTGGACCAGTTTCTAAGCTGCTATCATTGTGAAGGAAATTTGTGAACCACTCTCTCAGAATAACTCTTAATGAGTGCCTTCTTTGAGATGGGAGATTTCTGCTCCAGCCTTGAGATTCCTTTGCTGGATATCTGACTGATGCCTTAAATTCCCGGAGGAGCTCCAGAGGAAGTCCTAGTCCTCTGCAGTTCACCAACCCCTGCTGGCCTGACTCTTGGGCTCCTATCGTGCATCAGCTATGCATGTGTGTGGGCCTAGGACCCAAGCCTCCTTCTCTGACTGATTCTTATCCCCTTGGCCTGAGGCTACTCAGAGTACCTGGTTCCTATATATCTAGCCGGATCCTGGGTTTCCAGGTGTGGTGATCTTAGGAGGTTGGCGGGATCTGTGACTCCAGCCACCTCTGGAGTTAACACTAGAATGATGTATCCCTGGCCTCCGCCAGGTTCCCCCCAAAGTTTCCGTGTGTGTGGTCATCCCCGGTATCTGTGACAGTTATCCACAGTCAGCCCCCACCTTGCCCTGCTCAGCTTACCTTTTCCATCTTCCCGGCTAAGTGCCTCACACCCACCAGGGTCCATTCCCTGCACAGCCTGGGCTGTGATTTTGCCCCATTCCATGTCAGGTTTGCATATTCCCGGAGCCTGGGCTTCCTCGCTTCCCAAGGTGGCCTAGTTGGAGGGACGTGGCTTTGTGTTGCCTCCCAGAGCCTACCCTCATGTCCTCCTGCCCCACTGCCCTCCTCCCCAGAGCTGAAGCCTACCTGAGTGCTCCTGCCAGATCTCCTCCCTGCCTGGAATCAGACCTCCCGTGGCTGTGGGTTGTCTGCCTCCCTGCACTGCATCTCTGAGTCCCATCTCTGCAGGTCCTGGGCTTTCTCTTCTTCTTCCTCTTCTTGACCCAGGGATCGAACCCAAGTCTTCTGAGTTGGCAGGTGGATTCTTTACCAGCTGAGCCACAAGGGAAGCCCACATCTGCCTGGAATGTGGGGAGGTTAAATGAACTAGTAGATGGGAAGCCCCATGGACAGCCCCGAGGAACATGGTAAATACTCGTGAGAATTCAGGGTGAGGTCTGCTCGCGCCTTATTCTAGGCTGGTGTATCTGGTTCATCAATCAAATAAAGTTCTCTTTAAATATTAGTATCTATTTAGTAAATTCAAATGATTTTTATGGTTTAGCTTTTCCTGAACTGTGGTGTTGGAGAAGACTCTTGAGAGTCCCTTGGACTGCAAGGAGATCCAACCAGTCCATTCTGAAGGAGATCAGCCCTGGGATTTCTTTGGAAGGAATGATGCTAAAGCTGAAACTCCAGTACTTTGGCCACCTCATGCGAAGAGTTGACTCATTGGAAAAGACTCTGATGCTGGGAGGGATTGGGGGCAGGAGGAGAAGGGGACGACCGAGGATGAGATGGCTGGATGGCATCACGGACTCGATGGATGTGAATCTGAGTGAACTCTGGGAGTTGGTGATGGACAGGGAGGCCTGGCGTGCTGCGATTCATGGGGTCGCAAAGAGTCGGACATGACTGAGCGACTGCACTGAACTGAAAGCAAGATACTTTCCCCTTGTTTTGCTATTAGATGATTTTCTACAGGCAGAATAGAATGCTTGTGTTTGTTCTGTAGCTGATGCTTAATTATTTAGACCTTTGATGTCTCTCTTCATTTGTACATTCACTTGTGTGTTGACCTGCTGTGCCAGAGAAGACTCTTGGCTGACAGGATGGTTTTGTTTTATTTTTTCTTTAGACTCAGAAACTCTGATGCCTTTTATTTGGGATGGTGGTTCTGTGTATTTCTGTTTCCCCACAGGCTTTCTGGTTTCTTTCTGATCATAGAAACAAAGCATGTCTGTATGAAGTAGAAAACGGGCCAGTGGTCAGATGAATGAGTTTTGCGAAAATCACACTTTTCTGCTTTGACAGAATAAACACAAAGGGGAAACTTTTAAATAGAGGTAGAAGTTCTGAACATACACAGCCACCCTAACAGGACTAACTGGCCTTAGATGCAACCACTCAGAGTGTTTGCTTTCTCCTGGAGACATGTTTCTGCCATGAAAGTGGTTTCCAAAGTCTTGCGTGTCGCAGACCCATAGTACGGCAGGCCTCCCTCCTGGGCTGCTGCTTCATGAATCACATAGGCCAGTCCCCACCCCTGAGCTCCTTCACTCTGCTCTAATCTGCCGTGAAAGGCTGTAGTGTTGCTGACGTGCTCACGGTATCACCCGACACAGAGGAGATTCCGCTGAACTGCTGTTGTTATTGAGAATGGTGGAGGACGCCTCTGGTCAGAAAACCTTGATCTGCTCTTTATGCCTCCCCTTCAACTATGGGAACCCTGTCCTGGAACTGACAGTATCAAACTTTGAAGTTGAGATAGAATATCCCAGGATAGGTGATGGAATTTTAGAGCTAAAGTGAAACTTAAAAATCGGTCCTGAATTCAAGTATAACCTGCTTGTTTTATCAACAAAGTATTGAGTCTCCAGGAGTTAAGCATGTTATAAAAAGCAACACAGCAAATGAACACTGGCAGTCTCATCCTGCTTCCTCAATCGTGACAGTGCGTCTCTTGTTTAGGTTTTGTTTTCCAGTGTAGTTAAATATTCAGTTAAATGTCAGGAGATCTACCCCTTCCCTCCCCTCCACAATTAGTTTCACAGGAATATTTAAAATCACTGCATTGCTTAAATGCAACTTATCATCATTCAAAATAATCCAGATGACATGATATTATACATTGAAAATCCAAAATGCTACCAGAAAACTACGAGAGCTCATCAATGAATTCAGGAAAGTTGCAGGATACAAAATTAATACACAAAAATCTCTTGCATTTCTATACAATAACAACAAAAGACCAGAAAGAGGAATTAAGGAAGCAATCACATTTATCATCACATCGAAAAAGAATACCTAGGAATACACCTACCTAAGGAGACAGTGGACTTGTCCTCTGAAAACTGTAAGACACAGATGAAAGAAATTGAAGATGATACAGAGGGAAAGATATACCATGTTCTTGGATTAGAAGAATCACTACTGTCAAAATGACTATACTACCCAAGGAAACCTACAGATTCTTTGTAATCCCTATTAAATTATCAGTGGCATTTTTCACAGAACTAGTACAAAAATTTTTCTTTAATTTGTATGGAAACACAAAAGACCCTGAATAGCCAAAGCAATCCTGAGAAAGAATCAGGAATCAGTTGTAGGAATCAGGGCCCCTGACTTTAGAATATACTGCAAAACTCCAATCATCAAAACACTATGGTACCGGCACAAAAACAGAAATATACATCAGTGGAAGAGGCTACAAAGCCCAGAAGTAAACCAATGTGCCCATGGTCAGTTAATCTACAACAAAGGGGGCAAGAATATACAGTGGAGAAGAGACGCTCTCTTCAGTAAGTGGTGCTGGGAAACCTGGACAGGCACATGTAAAAGAATGGAATTGGACATCCTCTAACGCGCTACACGGAAATAACCTCAAAATGGGTCAAAGATTTAAATGTAAGACTAGAGTCTGTAAACCTCTTAGAGGAAAACACAGGCAGAACACCGACAAAGTGCAGCATCTTTTTGGACCTACCTCCCAGAGTAATGAATAAAAACAAGAACAAAGAAACAGGACCTCATTACACTTAAACTTTTGCACAGCAAATAACCTCAAAATGGGTCAAAGATTTAAATGTAAGACTAGAGTCTGTAAACCTCTTAGAGGAAAACACAGGCAGAACACCGACAAAGTGCAGCATCTTTTTGCACCTACCTCCCAGAGTGATGAATAAAAACAAGAACAAAGAAACAGGACCTCATTACACTTAAACTTCTGCACAGCGAAGAAAATCATAAACTGAAAAGACAACCCACAGAATGGGAGAAAATATTTGTAAGTGAAGCAACTGACAAGGGATTAATCTTGAAAATACATAAGCAGCTTATGCAGCTCAATATACACAGAAAACCAGCCTAGTCAAAAATGGGCTAAAAATCTAAATAGGTTTTTCTCCAAAGATGACATACAGATGATCAAAAAAAAAAAAAAAAAGCACATGAAAAGATGCTCAGTATCACTAATTATTAGAGAAATGCAAATCAAATTACAGTGAGGTATCAATTTATACTAGTCAGAATGGCCATCATCAAAAAGTCTACAAATAATAAATGCTGGAGAGGGTGTGGAGAAAAGGTGTTGGGAATGTAAACGGTTATAGCCACAGTGGAGAACACTATAGAGCTTCCTTAAAAAACTGAATCTAGAACTGCCATATGATCCAACAATCCCACTCTTGGGCATACATCTAGAGAAAACCACAATTCCAAAAGATTAAGATGTTAGCATTTTGCACAAGGCCAAAGAGTAAAATGTAAAGGAGAAACTAGTCTTGCAGTTCCTTCTGTCAAATTTTCTTGACTTCCACCATTAAGAAGGAACAGTGTAGCTTAAGGGATCAACATATAATCTGAAAAGGTCATCACAGATCAGACTGTTCTTTGTTCTTGCCCTTTCCTTTGCCGGTCACTGCTTGGCATGACAACCATGGCTGGGTTCTGGTCCGCTCGTCCTGAAGCTTCCTTTTTCAGCCACAATTTAAATCCGGTGCATGACCCTATCCACTTCCCCAATAACAACAGTCTGACTCCGGTGTGTTAGCCTTCCACAGACAGAGCTGCCTTCAGCATTCTTGGGGCAAGATGCTTGTTTGCCAGGACCACAGAAAAGGGTGTTCCTTATGACTGGAATATTATCCCTATTGAAAAACAATCTTCTTTTCTTACAAGTCAGGGTCTTAGACATTCTCTCTTCACCAGGGTTTCTAGGCAGGGATTCAGTGCATTTTGTTCACATCTTTGTCTCCAAACTTTCCAGAAGGAAGGGTGTGTGAACATCTAGAGTGCCTTTTCTGTGCCAGGCATCCCCTTGACAGCATCTCAGGCCAGGGTGAAGCCCCTGGATTGGGGTTCAGACACACTCCTACTCTTTATCCTCAGAGACACACCTGTCTCTGTGATGTGGGCCACTTGGTGCTTCTGTGTTCCAGGCCTGCCAACAATCAGAGGAATAGGAGGTACACAAGAACCAGGGAGAGAAGGATGGGAAGCAAAACAGAAAAGTACCCTGGCAGTTTAGTGTGAGAGGTGCTGTTATGAGGGAAATGCAACCTTATAAAAATGGGTACATGTGTACATCCAGTAGACAGATTTTTATAAAGCAAACTGGCATTCTGTGTACATAGTTCCCCCCTCCTTAATATTATATTAAACAATGTCCTGTGTCATTATATAAAGCTATTTTATACCATGAAGTGAAAGTCACTTAGTCATGTCTGATTCTTTGCAACCCATGGACTATAGCCCACCAGGCTCCTCTGTCCATGGAATTCTCCAGGCAGGAATACTGGAGTGGGTAGCCATTCCCTTCTCCAGGGGATCTTCCTAACTCAGGGATCGAACCTAGGTCTCCCACACTGCAGGTGGTTTCTTTATCATCTGAGCCACCAGGGAAGCCCAACTATATAGTAATATCACATCATGTAAAATCATATGACTGTGTCTTAATCTAGTTAACCATGCCTTGATTACTGGATATTTGGGTTGTTTATGATTTTTATAATATAAAGAATGGCACGGGGAGCATCTCTGTATTTTGTGAAATTTTGTCATCTTCTCCAGTCTTTTGGAGAAGGCGATGGCACCCCGCTCCAGTACTCTTGCCTGGAAAATCCCATGGATGGAGGAGCCTGGTGGGCTGCAGTCCATGGGGTCGCTAAGAGTCGGATACAACTGAGCGACTTCACTTTCACTTTTCTCTTTCATGCATTGGAGAAGGGAATAGCAACCCACTCCAGTGTTCTTGCCTGCAGAATCCCAGGGACGGGGGAGCCTGGTGGGCTGCCGTCTATGGGGTCGCACAGGGTCGGACATGACTGAAGCAACTTAGCAGCAGCAGCAGCCAGTCTTTTTATCCTTAAAACCTATCCCTAAAAATAGGATGGCCAACTTAAATATGTGAAATGAAACCTTCCCAGGCCACTGAGCCACAGCACTGAGCTAGTTTCCAGAGGGTCGTGCCAGTTTTGTTTACTCACTGTGGTACGTTTCACGTTTGTTCCTGAAACTTGTGGACAGCATCCAAGTAGAATGCACCCCATGTTGAGTTCTTTATGGCAAGCACTGTTTGGCAAAGGATCTCTGTTTATAGTCAGTTAAGTAAATAGACAGCTGAGTTCCACGTCAGACCTAACAATGTTAACAGCCCAATGGACTTAGTACCTCTCTGGTGCTTTCAATAGGAAACCTGGGTTAAGAACTGGTCAGAGCGACAGAAGAGAGCCACGTCACTCGAGTTTCCTTTGAATTCACTGTGTCTCAGGACTGAAAGGCAGAAGGGGCCACCACGGACCTTCTAAGAAACAATGAGCCCTTGAGACTTGGTGCCAGAATAAAAAGTGTGCTCTCTGAACCCTGCTGAAAGCCTCGCATGTTACATATCTCCTAGGAATTAGTGTTGTTCATTTCAGGCCCGACATGCCAGATGTCTGGATTTTATAGAAACAGGGATTAGATAATTTGTTTTGTATCTTAGGTATATCAATTTAATCAACAAAGACAAATCATCTTTTGAAAATTAAATGAGGTGCTTGTTTGCTCTGGAGCAGGTTTCCTGCGGTGGATACGGTGATGGAGCTGCTGTGAACAGACTTTTTGTTCTAATGACCTTGACTCTTGCGTTCTAGGAGGTATCTAGGGCACCCTTGACTGAGAATGTGTTTAAAGATAATGCGTTAGGAAGGTGGAGGGGATTTATTCAGATTTGGATGGCATAAACTTATTAAACTTGGGACATAATTGTTTGATGGATGACCACGATATATGACATCCTCCTTTGGTCTACATTTTTATAAAAAAAAATAAATCCTGTCCTTCTGTTTAATATTATAGAAGTTGTGTGGTGGCCCCATCCAGTGAGGAGAAGCAAACGGAAATGCCTCCTGATGGTTCCGTGTGCCTTTCCCCCGGGGGAGGCCCTGTTCTTGGCGCAGGTCTTTAGGGTTGGATGGAAGTGGGCATCCTTTGCGTGTGGGAGGAAGCCCTCAGCTAAGGATGGCTGCCCGGGGCTGGGCTCCGGCCAGCATGGCCCTCTGTGTCGCAGGGCTTCTGCCCAGTGCTCCAAGCCAAGTAGCTGGTCTCCTGGCTCCCTTCCTTAAGTTGCCCGGAAGACCACTGCCCTCAGACCTGTACATTCCCCTGGAACTACCTCGTAATTAACTCTTCTGGTGCTTAGTCATCATAAGCCCTATTTAATATCTAGGCGCTGTAGGAAAGTGCCAGACGGGATTTCTTTTATTAGAAATAAGATAAGGTCCCCCAGAGCCGGCTAAATCAATTCTCATTAGACATTGATTCACAGGGCCAAGAGTTTACCCGTTCTCTCTCACTGTGGCAATGCAGTTTAGTATTTAGATGGGCTTTGTTGTAACGGATCCCGGTCATTTCAGTATGTCTAAATTTGTGAATCTTTATAGCAACAGTGTGTGTTTGTTGTATTCATGTGCTTTGGGGAAAAGAAAGTGAAAGTTGCTCCGTCATGACCAACTATCTGCAGCCCCATGGACTATATAGTCCATGAAATTCTCCAGGAAAAGAGAACCAGTATCATCTGGGACAAAAACCAGAACTCATCTGACTCACACTCCTGTTCCAAATAATCCCACAAAACCAAATCAAAACAAACTGGGAATAGGAATTTGAAAGTCCCACGCTGGAACTATTAAAAATCTTGCTCTAATAGGCTCATATATTCCTGGGTTGGAGCATAAATTATTTCCTTTATCTAGAGCAACATGGCTGTAACTCTCATAATTACAAATGTGTATAGTTTGTGACCTAGTGATTTTATTTCTAAGAATTATCCTAGAGATATACTTCATACACGTTTGAAGTGACGTATGTTTGGGGTTACAACTGTAACACTGCTTAAAATATACACCAATAAGTTACTGAAAAAATAAATCATGGTATATCCAGACAACAGAATGCTAGTAGTTATTAAAAAAAAAAAAAAAAAAGACTGAGGAAGCATTTATACTGATGTACAGAGATCTCCAAGATACACTAAGTGAAAAATAAGCCTCAGGAAATTGGAATAATACAATTTCAATACAATAATACAATTTAAAAGGGACAAAATTTTTTAAAAAAGCAAAAAACAGAATAGAGACAGAGAGAAATAGGGAAAGAAGGGAAAGGGAAGGGGGAGGGAAGGAGAGATAGTCTGTATATGTATGAAATATCTTTGGAAGGATACAGAACTTTGAGAGGATGAGAATTGGGTAGCAAAAATCAGAATTAAGAGTAAATTTTTCTATATTTTCTAAATTTTGAACCATGTCAATATAAAACCTAGTGAGACATTTTTAAGTGGATCCTAAAAACCGTTCATAAGTATCATAATTGCTTGTTTGATGCTGCTGAATGAATACTGAGGGTTCATCAAAAGTATATTTCCTTTTCCTGATACTCGAAAATAATGTGGTTGTACATATATGTGAATGAAATTTTATGAGTTTCTACTTTTTCTTCTAAACAGAGCACTGAGAGAAATATTTATTTTTGTATTTATTGTCTATCATTATGTAACCCTGAAACTTTAAACATATAGTAGACTTCATTAATATTTTGCTGGAAATTAATTCTTCTGCTTTTATGGTGTTCATTAAATACTGGCATTTCTATGAGCTCCATAAAATCTGGACTAGAACACCTGGAAGTGTCTGAGGGGGTCTGGACAAGCCTCCTTCCTATCCAGGAAGGAGGAGCTCAGAGAAGTAAAGGATGTGGGTAAGGGCTGCAGCTAGCAGGGATCACTGGTGGTTTTTATGTTTTCTTTGGCTACCTGAAGAATATGTCTTTGGCTCAAGAAATCACAAGTATCCATATGCATTTAGCCTCCTTCCAAACGCCTGTTGAAATAATAGATATTCCATCAACAGACCTGAAACTCAGGGGTGTGGGGGCACATTCCACTCTCAAACCAAAGGACCTCTCTGATATACAAGAACTAAAAATTACTTAAAATTATTAAGGCAATGAAGAAATTCATCAAACCTCAGATTAAGGGAAAATGAAATATAAATGGTGAGTAATTAAACCTTTAAAATTTGAGTTAATGTTAAAAAATTGTTCTTATGATTGTACAACTTAATGTGACAGAAGAAGTAATTCTTAAGCAAGAAAAAAGTATATAAAGCATTAATAATCAGAATATAAAGGTTATGATTCTTTTACTTGATGGGGGACAAAAAGAGGAGAGAAAGTCACATGGACATATCTTTAGATTCTGGTTTTCTTCTTTATGGGGATAGGGAGAGGAATAGTAGATGGTTTAAAAATATGCAAGTCATTGCTTAAAAGTTTTAAGAGACTACCTATTACTTCTGGATGACCACAGAAAGAGAAAACTAGAATCAAAGGAAGTTTTGATCCCTAAAGAAAAAGANAGAAATATTTATTTTTGTATTTATTGTCTATCATTATGTAACCCTGAAACTTTAAACATATAGTAGACTTCATTAATATTTTGCTGGAAATTAATTCTTCTGCTTTTATGGTGTTCATTAAATACTGGCATTTCTATGAGCTCCATAAAATCTGGACTAGAACACCTGGAAGTGTCTGAGGGGGTCTGGACAAGCCTCCTTCCTATCCAGGAAGGAGGAGCTCAGAGAAGTAAAGGATGTGGGTAAGGGCTGCAGCTAGCAGGGATCACTGGTGGTTTTTATGTTTTCTTTGGCTACCTGAAGAATATGTCTTTGGCTCAAGAAATCACAAGTATCCATATGCATTTAGCCTCCTTCCAAACGCCTGTTGAAATAATAGATATTCCATCAACAGACCTGAAACTCAGGGGTGTGGGGGCACATTCCACTCTCAAACCAAAGGACCTCTCTGATATACAAGAACTAAAAATTACTTAAAATTATTAAGGCAATGAAGAAATTCATCAAACCTCAGATTAAGGGAAAATGAAATATAAATGGTGAGTAATTAAACCTTTAAAATTTGAGTTAATGTTAAAAAATTGTTCTTATGATTGTACAACTTAATGTGACAGAAGAAGTAATTCTTAAGCAAGAAAAAAGTATATAAAGCATTAATAATCAGAATATAAAGGTTATGATTCTTTTACTTGATGGGGGACAAAAAGAGGAGAGAAAGTCACATGGACATATCTTTAGATTCTGGTTTTCTTCTTTATGGGGATAGGGAGAGGAATAGTAGATGGTTTAAAAATATGCAAGTCATTGTTTAAAAGTTTTAAGAGACTACCTATTACTTCTGGATGACCACAGAAAGAGAAAACTAGAATCAAAGGAAGTTTTGATCCCTAAAGAAAAAGATATTGGGGTGGCGGGGTAGGAGGGACAGTGGAGCAGCAGGAAGCACAAGATAAAATGACACAGGAAGACCAAATTTATTATCCCAGTCAATGTGAACTTGTTAAACTCACTTATTGAAGCGTAAAGACCCTCAAATTTAATAACAATAAAAAAGTTAAGTACAATCACTTTGAGAATACAGCTGACCAGCACTTTGCTTTCAGCTTTATAAGATCCTGAGCAGAGGCCTCAGCGAAAACACTCAGTTCCTGACCCACAGAGACTGAGATAATAAATTTAGCAGCAAAGCAGTGCTGTTACTAAGGTTAAAGAATAGGTTAGAGGCAACATTGGAAGAGATGAAAAGCTCCAATCAAGATTTTCAGGAAGCCCAGCATCCCCAAGCAGGACACCAAAAATAAATCTATACCTAGGCTCATTTAGTGAAGCTGTAGACCAGCAAAAACCGAGAGAAGATCTCAAAAGTAGCCCGAGATGAAAGGTATACTTCAGAAGACTAACAACCAAAAATGATACCTTACATGTGTAGAGAGCTATTTCAATATAAAATGGGCAGGTTTCGGTGAGAGGTCATGGAGGAAACTTTTCAAGAGTAACTATCAGCTTCCCAGAATGCACACAATACCTTCACTGAGAAAGGGAATAAAGAAAGTCAGGTTTGTATGGAGACATTCATGTATTTGCTTTTGGATGAGTTTGAGATGCTTTGAGACATTCAAAAGAAGATACAGTTCCTTTCTGTCTGTCTATCTTGTCTAGAAACATAGGATTGGACTTCCCTGGTGGCTCAGTGGTTAAGAATCTGCCTGCCAATGCAGAGGACATGGGTTCGATCCCTGGTCTAGGAAGACTCCCCGTGCCATGGGACAGCTAGGCCCACGCACCACGACTGCTGAGCCTACGCTCTAGAGCCCGTGAGCTGCAGCTCCTGGGCCTGTGCACCCTAGAGCCCACTCTCTGCAACAAGCGAAGCCACCGTAATAAGTCCTCACACCACAAACAGAGCGTGGCCCCACTCACTGCAACCAGAGAAAGTCCACGTGCAGCAACAAAGGCCCAGAGCAGCCAAAAATGAAACAAATAAATATGAAAATAAATCGTAAAATAACATATGAAGAAGGACTTAGCCAAATGTCCTTGACTTTTCTTCCCAATACTCTTTAGCCACCTATTTCATTAGCTGTCTTTCTAGAATGTTAGCAGGCATGGGTTTCAAGCTTTATACTTAAACAGAATCCACCTTCTTCTCTCATTTGAAAAGTAGAGTCATATTAACCTGATTCACAGCTTTTAATGCCTGTCCTCAGAGATTATTGACAGTGGTTGATTTGCAAGTTCTTTCTGGACCCTGGGATGGGTTTTGGCTCCTGAAGGTGGGCAACTTGAAATCAGTGTAAATAAGGCACCTGTGTGATTTTTTTTTTTTTTTCATTTTAACTAATTTTGTCTCTTGTCTGGGGTTCCAGTTTCTTATTTTAACTGGAAAATAGTATCTTCAGTGGAGAAGATGGAAGAAAAAAAGATGTTGAAGAGTTCTGAATTTCCCACTAGCATCTGCTAAATAGCAATATACCATCTGCTCCAAGAAATACCACATTTTGTTTCTTATTTCTATTGCCCTGGAACATAATTTTAGACACCATTTCTTTTGAATGTCTTAGCTCATTCTGAACTTTTCTGTAAATATNGAAAATAGTATCTTCAGTGGAGAAGATGGAAGAAAAAAAGATGTTGAAGAGTTCTGAATTTCCCACTAGCATCTGCTAAATAGCAATATACCATCTGCTCCAAGAAATACCACATTTTGTTTCTTATTTCTATTGCCCTGGAACATAATTTTAGACACCATTTCTTTTGAATGTCTTAGCTCATTCTGAACTTTTCTGTAAATATTCTTATAATCCTTGGCCATTAAAAAGCTTTTAGTACATACTTTTCAAAAATATGGGGTTTTCCACTTTTAGCTTGTACTTTTAAAAATATGACCTCATTAGCGTATGACACTTTGCCTGCCTCAGTTAAGTCTCTTAGTCGTGACCAACTCTTTGCAGTCCTATGGACTGCAATACACCAGGCTTCCCTGTCCATCACCAAAGCTTGGAGCTTACTCAAACTCAGGTCCATTGAGTCGGTGATGCCATCCAACCATCTCATCCTCTGTCATCCCCTTTTCCTCCTGCTTTCAATCTTTTCCAGCATCAGGATCTTTCCCAAGGAGTCAGTTCTTTGCATCAGGTGGCCAAAGTATTGGAGCTTCAGCTTCAGTCCTTCTAATGAATATTCAGGACTGATTTCCTTTAGGATTGACTGGTTTGATCTCCTCGCAGTCCAAGGGACTCTCAAGAGTCTTCTCCAACACCACAGTTTAAAAGCATCAATTTTCAGTGCTCAGCTTTCTTTATGATCCAACTCTTACATCCATACATGACTATTGGAAAAACCATAGCTTCAACTAGATAAACATATAGCCACACTGGTTAAGATTTCTTCCCCTTTCTTCCTTACAAAGGTTATTCACAATTATCAGTTTTCATTTCTATATTCTGTTCCTTTTTGAGTTGTATTCATTCCATCATGGGCTTGACCTTTTGATGATACACATTTTTTCACAGTGTTTAAAAAAAAAAAACACACACACACACTTTCGTGAGGTCCTTTTATGCATTTAACTATTCCCAGATTTTCATTTCTTTGGGATTCCCTGGTGGCTCAGATGGTAAAGAATCTGCATGCAATGAAGGAGACCTGGGTTCAGTCTCTAGGTTGGGAAGATCTCCTGAAGAAGAGACCAGCTATCCACTCCAGTATTCTTGCCTGGAGAATTCCATGGACAGAGGAGCTGGCAGGTTACAGTCCATGGAGTCTCAAAGAGCTGGACACGACTAAGCAACTGTCACTTTCACTTCTCATTTCTTCACGGTTATGAATTCCAGGGTGACACAATTATTTTATTTCACCTTTCTGTCACTTCAGTGCCATGGCTGGTTTCAGCTGGGACACCTAGGCTTCTTATTCCTGTTTGGTCTTTCATCCTGAGCTGCTTTACGGTGGGGGAGTCTCCGGATTTTAAGGAAAGCATGAGTAGAAGCTGCAAGAGCTCTTGAAATAAACAGAGTTAGACTAGTAGACCCCCAACTCTTTTTTTAGTTTTTTAATTGAAGTACCATTGATTTACAATGTTGTATTAGTTTCTGGTGTACAGCAAAGCGATTCAGTTATATACCTGTGTGTGTATGTACATATATTTTTCATATTCTTTTCCATTATGGTTTATTACAGGATGCTGAATATAGTTCCCTGTGCTCTACAGTAGGGCCTTGTTGTTTATTTATATATAGTAGTTTGTATCTGCTAATCCCAAATTGCTAATTCATCCCTCCTCCACCCTTTTCCCTTTGGAACCATAACTTTGTTTTTAGAGTCCGAGTCCATTTCTGTTCTATAAATAAGCTCATTTATATCTTTTTTTAGCCTTCACTTAGAAGTGATGTCACATGATATTTGTCTTTCTCTGATTTGCTTCCCTTAGCATGATAATCTCCATGGCTATCTATGTTGTTGCAAAAGGTATTATTTCATTGTTTTTATGGCTGAGTAGTATTCCATTGTGTCTGTGGTGTGTACACACACACACACATACCATATCTTCTTTATCCAGTCATCTGTAGATGGACACTTAGGTTGCCTCCACGTTTTGGCCACTGTGAATAGTGCTGCTATGAACACTGGGGTGCATGCCTCTTTTCAAATTAGAGTTTTCTCCTGATATGTGTCCAGGAGTGGAATTGCTGAATTACATGCTAACTCTGATAGACTCAACTCTTAATGAAAGTACATGCAGAAAACTGGTCGCCATATTTAATTTACCATATATGTCATCTGTCACCCATTTTCACTTACTTTCTCAGTAGCTGTTGATTATATTGGGCTATGTGACATAAATCTAAAATGAGTAAAAGCAGTGGAGTTATCAAAATCTTGCCATTCTATTAGACCATTTCCAATTATACCTTTAGTTTTCAGGTTTAGTGCTCTTAGCAGAAATCCTCCTTCTGGAAGTGCTTTGGCATAGAGAGACTGGTTATTAATGATAACCTTTTAATGTACTTTGGAAATACTGATTGAGGAACAGTGGCCATATGGGTCTCCTTTCTTCAGGTGACAGAAGAACAAGGTAGTTTTGTCACAGATAGCCCCATTTAATCTGCCAGTGGTTTAGATTTATATCCCTGACCTAAAGCTCTTTTGTTTACTGACTTTAAAAACTTGGTGTAATTTCTGCGTGCCTGTGTGCTAAGTCGCTTCAGTCGTGTCTGACTCTGTGTGACCCTGTGGACTGTAGCCCGCCAGAATCCTCTGTCCATGGGATTCTCCAGGCAACAATACCAGAGTGGGTTGCCATTTCCTTCTCCAGGGGATCTTCCCGACCCAGGGATCAAACCCAGGTCTCTCGTGTCTCCTGCATTGGCAGGCAGGTTCTTTACCACTAGCGCCACCTGGAAAGTCCAGTGTATTAAAACTCCAGCCCCCTCATCTTAGCTCTATGGATGACCTAGAACAGTACCCTTGAGTTCAGGTGGAACATAAAATCACCTAGAGAGCTTTGCAAAAACCGCACTGTCCCCAGATTGTCATGTGATTGGTTGGGGGAAGGGAGGGAAGTTGGTGGATGGTCAGTCTGTTCACAGTGTTCCTCCCCTGCCTCCATTCTTTCCTGCACCCCCCATCTTGCTACCAAAAGTCCATCACATCAGAAGTAGGAATCGGTTCTCACTGAGCGCTTATTCCTGCGACCCTCTTGTCGCAGGCATGAACCCTGATAATAAAGCAATTACGTAATGTTACTTAGGGAGGCCAAGTTTAGTGATAGCATTTCCTTTATTTCCCTAATCATATGTAGTTCATTAAGTGGTTGACTTGCTTTCCTTCCTTCATCCACCAAACAGAATTTTTAAGAAATCCATCCAGCTTTGCAGAGGAGCAATAGCTTATGTCTCAGTGTATGTATTGGCACCACACACTTGTGTTTCTTTTGGCAAAATTATCACTTAAAAAAGTTGAGTATTCTGGGGTACCACGTGGTGGTTTAGCCATAACAGGTTGCTAGCGAGGGAATCAAGACAGAGGCTGACGTTGCCTTAAATGTGAGCTTACATAAGTCACGTTCATCAGCACTGGTTTCAAACAATTGCATTTCTTAGGAAGCCAGTGGTGGATTGTATCTTCCTTCTGGAAAGCGATGCCTTCCCTTTGTGAGGGGTGGGCTGTGCAGGCAGGAACCTCCTGGGGAGGAGAGGTGTCACTGTGATTGTTGCTGTGCTTTTAATGTCACGCTGAGTACAATCTCTCATCCACAGCAGTTTCCCCTTCTCATTCAAATCCAAGCATACAAACATTTCCCTAACTACTGTTTCAGACCATAATGTTTATCTGGCAGACCTGTGCAAGTTGAATTCTGGAAGGAAACCTCGCTTTAAGAAAAAAAAAACAAAAACAAAAACCTTAGAACATTGTGTTCAGGACTGAAATTAAGGATCTAGTTTCCCATATGTGTTGTTTTCCAGACAGTTTTTCTCAAGGTTTTTTCGGGTTTCCCCCCCCCCCCCCTTGAAGAACCTAGAATGATTCTTGTAGGCAGAAGGGAAATGATACCAGGAGACCCAGAGAGTAAAGGAATCCACACACATCTCCCTGACAGTAACTATTCTATTCATTTACACTTCAGTCTCACTTAAGGAAGGGTTTGAAGTGGCTTACTGATGTCACCACAGTCCCTCCAGGAGAGATGGCAAAGGGAAATAACAGTGGAAACGCAAGAGGGGGTCAGCTGACATTCCTCTCAAGGGAGTCACTGGAGATTCCTGCCTCTCCAGCCCATTTTCCTCTGGGCTTCTGGGAGTCCAAGCAGGAAGGGAAAGTGTTGCATCTGGACAGTTGAGGGTCCAAGGGTCAGACACTGGCACCGGAGGACAAGACCAGCCACAGTGCCCTCGCTTCCTGGCCTCACTCTCTGGAGGATTACAGAGGTGTTCTAGCAGAGGTGTGTAGTGTGAGAGGGTAACAAAGCTGTATCTTTCAGTCCTATTGCATCATGCCTAGTTTTTGAATTAGCTCCTTCAGTCAGGCACACTTTTCTATTCTGCTGGGAGATAATTCTCCTTACAGCAGTCAGCCACATGTCTTGTAGTAGGCCTGTTAGATCAGAAAGTGGGGCATTAAAAGGAACTAAAGGCAAATGTTTCAGAGAGGCCCAAGGCATAAGGGCATTTGGATGGAATATCAGGGTTTAAATGTTCATTGTGTGATTCTGTTGCATGAACGGAGAATGCACAGACTTTCTTGGAAGACTTCACGAGGCTAGTTATGAGCAGGGTAGTGGAGCATGCCCATGATGTCTAAGCTCCTTATTCATCGGGGTTCAAACTCTAGACTCACCATTTTTTGGTTATATGGCCTTAAACAAGTAACTTCATTTCTCAGATCCTCCGTTTACCCATCTGTAAGATGACTGTAATAATGCCAATCTCAGAGTGGTTATGAGAGTCAAGCAGGACTATGCACACGAAACCTTTAGGTGTCAGTGACCTGTGGTCATCCCTGGTTAATGCCAGTGGTTACTGTGTATAAAGTCCTGAACCTCTGGTTGTTGTTGTCACCCTGTAACTCATTTTCATTGTTTAAGGAACTGACTAGTAAAAGGAATAAAATTGCCTGCCAATCTGCTGGAAAACAGAGGTGGGAAGAACCCAGAATCACTAATTGTGTTTGTGTTCTCTGAGTGAGAGCTTTTTCACTTGTTCAGTGAAGGGATGGGAATGGAGCACCTGTAAAGCCCTTTCCAACGTGGGGGAAGGGATGCTGTGTGCTTATCAGGAGACACATCTTCTCTAAGAAGGGCCTCAGCTACCTTCCAAAAGGAGGGGTCAGGGGGTCAGATGCAGGTACCTCTGCAGGAGACACTGTCCCAGAGCACTCTCCTGCCCAGGACATCCTCATCCCGGGAGGAGGGACCAAAAGCATTCCTAAGTCTTGGATCAGGCCTCATGTTTTAAAACCCTAAAATTGTTGACTGTGGCCGTGACTTAGACTCACTGTGTAGGAAGATGGAAGAGTGTCTGCCAGCCATTTCTGGCTAAGATGCTCAGTTATAGAAGCCAAAATCATTTGCCTTAGAAACAACTTCTGTGTTAGAATGGTAGAATTATGGAGGATTGATTTTTCAATTTAGTTTCATATCATAAAGTTATACTTCAGTCTTTCAAGAGGACATATGCGTTAAGATGAGCCAAGATAAATTAATACACTTATGTGCAAATACTTAGATAAACCCTTATAGAAAGAGACCTCATAGCACCTCAATGCCATCCAAATGTGAACAGAAAAAGCACATACTTTGTGTCAGAAAAGGCCTAGATTTGAACTCAGTTGCAGCACATTCTGAGCACCCAGTGCCCGGGTATGTCACTCCTGAGAACCTCAGTCTCCTTATCTGTTAAAGGCGTGGTATTTGCCTGATTCGCCCACTGTGCAGACTAAATGGGACCTTAATATGAACTGCCTGGCAATGTCAGTTTTCACCCCCTCTCTCCAGCCAGGGTTGGGAAAGGTGTCGGGGTTGCTTGATGGGAGGGGTGAGCTTTGGACAATTCATCAAGACTACTGAGGAAGTATGAGAGTGGAAAATGGGGGGAGAATTTTCACTTCATTTTCAGTTAGGCATGTCAGGTCTCTTTTTATCCATCCACCTTGTTTATTCATACATTTGTGCATTAATTCACTCATCCAGCCATTTTTCTATTGAGTATCTTGCACTGTGCAAGACACTGTTGAGACAGAGATGAATGAAACAGCTGGGGGTTTGGGGGGAACTTTTTGGAATTAAATTGATTACATGAATGCAGAGATGGCACCTTGCTTCCTTAAGCACTATCTTGTGTGTCGGTGTTTAGGTATAAAAACATGACAACATTAAAAAATAAAGCTTAGCTGTAGAATCAAAGATATGAGAAGTTTGGTGTTCTACATATGTCCATAATTTAGTGTGTGTGTGTGTGTGTGTGTGTGTGTGTGTGTATAAAAGAGCTTGATGCTGGGAAAGAGAGGGCAGAAGGAGGAGGGGTTGACAGAAAATTAGATGGTTGGATAATATCACCGATGCAATGGACATGAGTTTGAGCAAACTCCAGGAGACAGTGAAGGATAGAGGAGCCTGACGCACTGCAGTGTATGATATAGAAAAGAGTCAGACACGACTTAGTGCCTGAACAACACACATTTAAATTAAAAAGTACTGTTTTCCCACGTGATCTCATCTGTTCATCATTAACTGCTTATTTTGCCAATCAACCCGCATACTGTGTACTGGAAACCTACATCTTCATATTATGTACTAGAAATATACATCTTCAAAGATCAGTTATTTTATGTTTAAGATTGAGACTAAGTCCAGAAAGACTGTATGTCTGGGCAATTACATGCTATTCCTAATTTTAAAATGTGGTATTAAAATACTTTACTGTCTTCCATCTGGAGCAGTATGTGGTGCTGAGCAGCTCTCATTGTTATAGATTTCTTCTTTAGCTGTGCATTTAAATTCCTTTCTTGCGCCAGAGCCCGACATTTCACCCGACTGTGCCACCTGGCACGTTCAAGATGACAAAATATTCATTTTCATCCTCCTATAGTTGGCTTCTCCCTGATGAATTTGCAGCTCTTAACTACCATTATGAACAACTTGGGTTCTGTTCTGTTCATTTCACTTTAGAGAAAAAATTTAAAAAAAAAAAAAAAAAACTGTTTCCAGAGTATTTTAAGTAGTATGAAGAGTTTTCCAGTGGTGTACATAAGATGGCTGCAGGTGGTTTAGTTGCTGAGTTGTGTCCAACTCTTTGTGACCCCATGGACTATAGCCCACCAGGCTCATCTGTCCATGGCATTTCCCAGGCAAAAATACTGGAGTGGCTTGCCATTTCCTTCTCCAGGGGATCTTCCTGACCCAGGGATTGAACTTGCATCTCCTGCATTGGCAGGCAGATTTTTTTTTTTTTTTTCCAATCACTGAACCACCATAGCAGCTAAGAAATTACTGCTGTGAATTCCAGATGAAACAATACAAGATCTTATACAGTGGACCATTTAACAAAGAGTTTGCAGCATGGGGCTCCTCACAACTCATTTGTTATTCTAGCTTGAAAGCGAGAGGAGACAACTTCTCTCTTCTCTGAGTCTTTTCTGTTCTTAACAACTATTAAGTTGTAGATAATTCAAAGTCTTCAGCTCCCCACTTTAAAACTGGATGTAGGTTGAATTTTGCTCATGGCAAAGTTTTGTTTGGATGTTAAACTAATGACAGGATTACTCTGAGGCATGCCTGGGGTGCTGCTTATGAAACCCTTGCTTCAGGGTAAGGCTACAGGTAAAAATCATCATCCAGAAGAGCTGTTTTTTCAAGAAATTGTCATGAAACTGGTCCAAGAATAACTTGGAATTGTGTACTGCTTTGGAGGACACTTTAGACTGCTGTAGACGTTCATCATAGTTTTTATGGGAGATGACAATGTGTGAATAAGCTTAAATTTTTCTTATAATCTTCATTTACTCTGTATATATCTGATCAGTGTAACTGCTTGGAGAATCATGCCAAGAATGAGTATTTTCAAGTCAATTTGATACAGAGATATTTTTAGTTTTGCAAAAAGAGGACTGGTATACTTGCTAGATGTGGTAATAAAAAGTCACTTTGCAAACTCACAATGTTTTAATATCATATCCTTTGAGACACTCTAGCTTTTTAATAAAACTCATATTTTCAGCTACTTTGAGGTAAAGGGTGACAATTTAGTATTTTATATATGAGTTTAGTGGAAATCATTCTTCATAATATTTTCTTCATGTCTTCCCATAAGTCCCTCAAGTGAACATGTTGCATATTAAATTTTGTTCTTTTGAATTGATTAGTATTATGACTCAATTGGATTTAACCCTCTTTCTATACATAGTTTGGATCCCAGAAGCCTCTCAGTTCAGTTTAGTTCAGTCGCTCAATTCAGTTCAGGGACTCTTTGAGACCTCATGGATGGCAGCATGCCAGGCCACCCCTGTCTATCACCAACTCCCGGCGTTTACCCAAACGCATGTTCATTGAGCTGGTGATGCCATCCAACCATCTCGTCCTCTGTCGTCCCCTTCTTCTCCTGCCCCCAATCCCTCCTAGCATCAGGGTCTTTTTCAATGAGTCAGCTCTTCACATCAGGTGGCCGAAGTANGACTCGATGGACGTGAGTCTGAGTGAACTCCGGGAGATGGTGATGAACAGGGAGGCCTGGTGTGCGGTGATTCATGGGGTCGCAAAGAGTCGGACACGACTCAGCGACTGAACTGAACTGAACTGAACATAAATATAATACAGAAACAAAAAATTATTATGACAATATCAAATAAAATAGAAGAATGTCAAAACTATATAAAGATGAAGTCACATATGAAAGTTAAGCTGCAAAAATTTTAGAGACACAGAAGTAGAGAACAAATATATGGATACCAAGAAGGAAGTGGAGTCGAGGGGAGGAACTGGGAGATTGGGATCGACACATATGCACTATTGGTAATATGTATAAAATAGATCACTAGTAAGAACCTACCGTATAGCACAGGGAACTCTACTTAATTCACTGTAGTGACCTGAATGGGAAGGAAGTTCAAAAGGGAGGGCATGTATGTATATGTGGATATATGTATAGCTATGGCTGATATGCGGGGAAGGCAATGGCACCCCACCCCAGTACTCTTGCCTGGAAAATCCACTGGACGGAGTAGCCTGGTGGGCTGCAGTCCATGGGGTCGCTAACAGTTGGACAGACAGAGCGACTTCACTTTCACTTTTCTCTTTCACGCGTTGGAGAAGGAAATGGCAACCCACTCCAGTATTCTTGCCTGGAGAATCCCAGGGATGGGGGAGCCTGGTGGGCTGCCGTCTATG
>SJYX01014726.1:416353-482988 GCA_006410675.1 Oreotragus oreotragus | reverse complement strand
TTGGAGAAGGAAATGGCAACCCACTCCAGTATTCTTGCCTGGAGAATCCCAGGGATGGGGGAGCCTGGTGGGCTGCCGTCTATGGGGTCACACAGAGTCGGACACGACTGAAGTGACTTAGCAGCAGCAGCAGCAGCATGGCTGATATGAAAGTAAATGTCGCTCAGTCACGTCCAACTCTTTGCGACCCCATAGACTGTACAGTCCATGGAATTCTCCAGCCTTTATATATGGCTGATATATCTTGCTGCATAATAGAAACTAATAACACTGTAAAGCAACTATATTCCAATGAAAATTAATTAAAATTAAAACAGATGTTTTATGGTGGGTGGTGTGCTTTCTTTTTATTTTCTACACTGGATATTAAGACATTATCTCTGAGTGTCAAACCTGTTCTGCTCTGCTGGGACAGCGACTACAGAAATCCTGCTTCGGCTAGGTCCGTTGCTCCCTGTTACGCTCCACCACTAGGGGGTGCTGCATGCTTAGTCGCTCAGTCGTGTCCGACTCTGTTCCCTATGAACTGTAGCCCTCCAGACTCCTGTCCGGATTTCCCCGGCAAGAATACTGGAGTGGGTTGTTATTTCCTTCTCCAGGGGATCTTCCTGACCCAGGGATCGAATCCGAGTCTCCTGCATTGCAGGCATATGCTTTACCACTGAGCCAGCAGTGAACCCCAAGGGGGTACTAGAGGAAGCCAGTAAGACTGAAACACGTAGGACTTCACTGTTTCTTGTTGAGTTCATTTTAGCAATGATTCTTAATCCCAGCAGCAGCTTTTAGTTCTAGTCTCTTTTTTTTCTCACGCACCCAGAACTAGCTCCATCCCATCTTTCATAGATGTCATTATCAGATAGATGGTCCATAGCTCATCTTCATGGGTCTGAACTGAGTTTGAGAGGACTCCTTTAAGGTCTATGGGTTAATAATCCCAACCTCTTTCCTTTGTTCCCACAGTCCTAAGAGTATTGGCAGTTGATAAACCTCCATGTCCTCATTTTGCCTTTTTTGGTTCTCTAATACCTGACTAACAATTCTTTTTATTAAACTGTGTCAGTTAAAACAACTGGTGGTCTTTGCACTGGAACTTGATGGATAAACTTTTTTTTTTTAAATATTGTATTCTACTGCCTTTCAAATAAAAAAAAAAACAAAAAGAAAATACAACTCTCACTAGCTGTAGTCTGATGCATGAAAAATAATTCAAAGAAAGAATATTTAGCCAAAATGCTTTTATGTACTGGAGGAAAAAACTCTGATACTCAGCCTTGCCTTATGCCAAATAAATAATACCAGATAAATAATAAATAAATTTTGATCTTCCATAGGTTGACTTTAATATTCATATTCACTCTTTAATACATAGACCTGATCTGGAGCTCAGCTCTATCCCACAAGAAAATTAATAGTTAAAAAACCATGTGATAAATGCAGTGATAGAAATAGGCCCAGGTTGCCATGGGAACAAAAGGCATCTTTTGTTTGTTCAGACCACTTTCTCTGCTTCAACAATAGTAGGAAGATTTTAGCCAGAAGGAGAAGGGGCAAAAAAAGCATTCTAGGAAAGGGAACCCACTGGTAAAGGGCACAAAGGTGTGAAAAAGCATAACATAGTTGAAGATCTGAGAACAGCTTATGGTGGTAGCAAAGTTGGCACATAGCAAAGACATGGGCCTGGTTCAGCTGGTGAAAGAATCTGGACTCACTGATGGATTTTTAAACAATATCTTGATACTTTAAGGACATTTCCTGCCTGGCATGGGTTTTGACAATTGGCACACTGAGAGGATTCTATGGCCTGCTGTCAGCATAAGTAGGATATACCTCTGGTTGGTTCTTAAACTGCCTTTCATCTACCCATTCCTTGATTAATCTTCCCTTGCTCTATATTGATTGCTGCTTGATATCTCCAAATCCTTGTTTACTCTGGCCTTTATACTTTGACATCTTTATTGATTATATTTTCTTTACCTGTAAAGCTTCCTACTTCTTTCCTCTCACATCTTGCCTCCTATTTTATTCTGCTAGGCTTGTTCTGGAGAAGGCAATGGCAGCCCACTCAAGTACTCTTGCCTGGAAAATCCCATGGACAGAGGAGCCTGGTAGGCTGCAGTCCATGGGGTCGCTAAGAGTTAGACACGACTGAGCGACTTCACTTTCACTTTTCACTTTCATGCATTGGAGAAGGAAATGGCAACCCACTCCAGTTTTCTTGCCTGGAGAATCCCAGGGATGGGGGAGCCTCGTGGGCTGCCGTCAATTGGGTCGCACAGAGTCGAACAAGACTGAAGTGACTTAGCAGCAGCAGCAGCAGCAGCAGCCTTGTTCTAGGCATGACTGTTCCCATTTCATCTATTTAATTTTGTCCTGTTAGACTTTCCTGGGGGCTTCCTGGGTGGCTCAGATGGTAAACAATCTGCCTGCAATGCATTCGGGTTCAATCCCTGGGGTGTGAAGATCCCCTGGAGAAGGGAATGGCTACCCACTCCAGTATTCTTGCCTGGAAAATTCAAAGGACAGAAGAGCCTGGCCAGCTACAGTCCATGGGGTCACAGAGTCGGACACAACTGAACGATTAACACTTTCACACTTTTCACGTACTCTCTTGATGGTCGACCCCAACAAGCAGCTCTGATGAGTGAGATTCAGCATCCAAGACTCTCCCTGACACCTGACCTTGATTCCAGAAAACTTGTGGCAGAGGGTTATATGTGAATGTGATACAGGATTTGGGATTAAACAGAACTCTCTCTGGCCCAAGGCTCACTAGTGTGATAAAGGCAGTGCTCACCAAAAAGTCTAGTCGCAATCTCTTATTTCCAGCCTCCCTTCCAGTTAGACTGGGGTGACTAGTTCTGATCAGTGAGAAGGGGTTAAGAACAGTGTATCCTGTCCATTACTTCTACCTTTGCTTTCATGGAAACCTGTTCCAGGTGATGGAGATACAAGGTTGCAGAGCATCCGTCGTCTTGGTTCTCTTAGTAAGTGAATGAAGTCGAGCCCCAGCTAACCCATATGGGATATGTACCATGAGGGAGAACAAACAAACACAATAAGTACAATAAACCTTTGTTAAGTCATTTGGGTTTTAGGGTCAACTGTTACCACATAATCCTAGCTTAATAAATCCATTAATCATGTGGCTTTGGAAAAGATACATAAAAATTTTTTTTGACTGCACCACATGACTTGCAAGACCTTAGTTTCCAGACCAGGGATCTAACTCATGCTCCCTGCAGTGGAAGTGCTGAGTCTAAAACACTGGACCACCAGTGAATTTCTGAAAATACATTGTTTCTTTAGTTTTCTTCTTCTTTTTTTTTTTAATCAGAGAAACGGGAATAATACCTTTTTATGGGCTGAATGGATTCATCTCAAATTCATATGCTGAAACCTAATCCCCATTTGTGAGGGCATTTGTAGGTGGGGCCTTTGGAAGGTGATTATAAGGATTAGTGTGCTCATCAGAGTCCAAATCTGCTAGCACTTTTATCTTGGACTTCCAGCATCCAGAACTGTGAGAAATACATTTCTGTCGTACATAAGTCACCTAGTCTAGGGCATTCCATTCAGTTCAGTTCAGTCGCTCAGTCGTGTCCGACTCTTTGCAACCCCATGAATCGCAGCACGCTAGTCCTCCCTGTTCATCACCATCTCCCAGAGTTCACTCAGACTCACGTCCATCGAGTCTGTGATGCCATCCAGCCATCTCATCCTCGGTCGTCCCCTTCTCCTCCTGCCCCCAATCCCTCCCAGCATCAGAGTCTTTTCCAATGAGTCAACTCTTCACATGAGGTGGCCAAAGTACTGGAGTTTCAGCTTCAGCATCATTCTTTCCAAAGAAAATCCCAGGGCTGATCTCCTTCAGAATGGACTGGTTGGATCTCCCTTGCAGTCCAAGGGACTCTCAAGAGTCTTCTCTAACACCACAGTTCAAAAGCATCAATTCTTCGGCCTTCAGTTTTCTTCACAGTCCAACTCTCACATCCATACATGACCACTGGAAAAACCATAGCCTTGACTAGACGGACCTTTGTCGGCAAAGTAATGTCTCTGCTTTTGAATATGCTATCTAGGTTGGTCATAACTTTTCTTCCAAGGAGTAAGCGTCTTTTAATTTCATGGCTGCAGTCACCATCTGCAGTGATTTTGGAGCCCCAAAAAATAAAGTCTGACACTGTTTCCACTGTTTCCCCATCTATTTCCCATGAAGTGATGGGACCAGATGCCATGATCTTCGTTTTCTGAATGTTGAGCTTTAAGCCAACTTTTTCACTCTCCTCTTTCACTTTCATCAAGAGGCTTTTTAGTTCCTCTTCACTTTCTGCCATAAGGGTGGTGTCATCTGCATATCTGAGGTTATTGATATTTCTCCTGGCAATCTTGATTCCAGCTTATGCTTCTTCCAGTCCAGCGTTTCTCATGATGTACTCTGCATATAAGTTAAATAAGCAGGGTGACAAATACAGCCTTGACGTACTCCTTTTCCTATTTGGAACCAGTCTGTTGTTCCATGTCCAGTTCTAACTGTTGCTTCCTGACCTGCATACAGATTTCTCAAGAGGCAGGTTAGGTGGTCTGATATTTCCATCTCTTTCAGAGTTTTCCACAGTTTATTATGATCCACACAGTCAAAGGCATGGCATAGTCAATAAAGCAGAAATAGATGTTTTTCTACTCTCTTGCTTTTTCGATGATCCAGCGGATGTTGGCAATTTGATCTCTGGTTTCTCTGCCTTTTCTAAAGCCAGCTTGAACATCTGGAAGTTCACGGTTCATGTACTGCTGAAGCCTGGAGTGGAGAATTTTGAGCATTACTTTGCTAGCATGTGAGATGAAGGCAATTGTGTCATAGTTTGAGCATTCTTTGGCATTGCCTTTCTTTAGGATTGGAATGAACTTATTTTGAAAGAATTCTTATACATTCCTTAAGACCATTTTATAAATGCCATTAAAGTACATTAAAATTAAAGTACATAAACCATTTTATGAACTAAATGTGATTTCTGTTAATTTAAACTTTGCAATTTTCCCATTTGGAGCACTTAATGATTTGCTATTTTGTCCCCTCCTCCCTTTTCCTTGAATCAACTTTTTGTTTGCTTTTTTTTTAATTATAGCAATTAAGGATAGTTTTAGAATCTCAACTCTTTACTCTTTCTAGTAGATATTTGTGTCAGCCAGGGTCAAGTGGAGAAACAGTAACAATAGGGGATATATATTTATTGCAAAGACCTAGAACATGATTGCAAGAGCTGAACAGGCAGGTCTAAAACCCATATGATGGATCATCATGAAGGGCAGACTGAAACTCTCAGGCCTGAGCTGAACCTCCTGTCCACAGGCAGAATTTCTCCTTTCTCAGGGAAGCTTCAGTTTTGCTGCTAAGGCCTTTCAACTGGTTGAATTAAGTCCACCCCGGATTATCTAAAATAATCTCCCTTACTTAAAGTCAACTGATTATTGATACCTTTACAGTGACAGCGAGATTGTTTGAATAACTAGAGACTGTGGCCTCACCAAGTTGACATGTAATTAACATGGACCATCATAACATGTCAAATTCAAAAAGCCTGATACAGATTTATGTGCTATTGTATTTCTTTGGTATCAGTCGAATCCAGTTTTGTTCCTTTAGTGTTGCACTGAAATGCACACTTGTAAAAGTAAAAATTCAAGTCGCTTCTGTGTTGGCTGAGAGAATAGGGCAATAGAGAGGTGACGTGGGTGGCTGTCACAGAGACTCTCTGCCCTGCAGACACAGCAGGCAGGCGGTTGGACAGTTACAGGATGTCAAGGTAAGTTCACCCCAGTGTGTTCTGTCGTCTCTCTAGCTCCTGAGAACTAGCCTTTCTGAGGAACTCTGTCTAATAAGAGGGCTTTCCTTGGCTGTCCAGAGTGTGTCTGTTGCTGACTGACTATCCAAGACAACCAGGCTTAAGCCTAGAAGCTTTGGAAACCAGGGGAAGGCACTCTGAGTTTTAGCAAGGATACCTGTGAAGTTGGCCAAAAAAGGGGGAATGCAGGTACTGGGCTTTTGAAAACACTGAATGACTACTAAATTTGTTTTCTTCTGCTCTACCTCTCTCCCCGGAGAAGAAAATGGTGACCCACTCCAGTATTCTTGCCTGGGAAATCCCATGGACAGAGGAGGCCGGTGGGCTGCAGCCCATGGGGCCGTGAAGAGTCAGACATGACTGAGTGACTGAGCATGCTCTAACTCTCAGAAAAAAAGTTCCTTGAAGACACAGACTCTGCATTCTTGGAGCATGTGAATAGTATAGGTGTCACTTTGGATCCCAGTGCAGTTCAGTCGCTCAATCGTGTCCGACTCTTTGCGACCCCATGAATCGCAGCATGCCAGGCCTCCCTGTCCATCACCATCTCCCGGAGTTCACTCAGACTCATGTCCATCAAGTCCGTGATGCCATCCAGCCATCTCATCCTCGGTCGTCCCCTTCTCCTCCTGCCCCCAATCCCTCCCAGCATCAGAGTCCTTTCCAATGAGTCAACTCTTCGCATGAGGTGGCCAAAGTACTGGAGTTTCAGCTTTAGCATCAGTCCTTCCAAAGAAATCCCAGGGCTGATCTCCTTCAGAATGGACTGGTTTGGATCTCAGCAGGAAACAAACAGTGCGCTCAAATTAGGGCAGTTTGAGGAAGGCTTAGCAAAAAGGCCTGTTCATAAAGGACTGAGCTCTAGGGAAACCCCAATGACATTATATAGTACCCAGTCACCACTGTGGGTGGGCCCCAGTCTGGGATTAAGGGAGCAGAGAGATCGGAAGTCTGAAGGCAAACCAGGGATGAGGGGATACCCTCACAGGTACTGTGACTCCTGGTTAGGTGATGAAACCAGTCCTCAGGAGAAGGAGCTGGGGGGACAGGAATGTCCTGACCCTGAAAATATACCTCCCTGTCTCCCTCTGTCACCTGCGTGGGTTCCCCAAGTACTGAACCCATCAAAAGTCACAGGGCCACGGAGTCTTCTAATGTGGTCCCTCCACATTAGTTACCTGGTGGTTACAGGGAAGGGTGGGTCCGCAGGGGCAAGCCGTCCGTTAATGTTACAAACAGCTTCAAGTGCATGAACTTGAACTATAGGTATAATTTCTCTGAGGCTCAGTTTTCTCATTTTAAATAGGGTCATTATAATTAGCTGGCTAAGTTAGTTTAGGGACAGATAGTACATGCAAATTTCCTTTAATAATAGGTGGCATTTAATGTAATAGCTGCTACTGTTTATTATAATTGACACCATTACTGTAATTATTATAGGCAGGAGGTTCACATGCCAGTAGGGAAAGAGATAAGATATTCAAGAAGCATTTTACACTGTTTTAGAGTAACTATAGCATCTGTTGGAGAAGACTCTTGAGAGTCCCTAGGACTGCAAGGAGATCCAACCAGTCCATTCTGAAGGAGATCAACCCTGGGATTTCTTTGGAAGGGATGATGCTAACGGTGAAACTCCAGTACTTAGGCCGCCTCATGCGAAGAGTTGACTCATTGGAAAAGACTCTGATGCTGGGAGGGATTGGGGGCAGGAGGAGAAGGGGACGACCGAGGATGAGATGGCTGGATGGCATCACGGACTCGATGGATGTGAGTCTGAGTGAACTCCGGGAGCTGGTGATGGACAGGGAGGCCTGGCGTGCTGCGATTCATGGGGTCGCAAAGAGTCGGACACAACTGAGCGACTGAACTGAACTAAACCTTTGAAGTGATTTCATAAAACTGTATTAGGCAGGTAATAACAGCATTGGGATATCATAAATGTGCCCACATATGTACTTTCTCTCCTCTATGGTGTTTAGGTTATAGAAGAGGATAGCTAGCTATAATTGTGCAGATAGTAGTGCATCTATAGATAGTATAGATTACTATGCTTTGTACGTCAGGATGATTTCGATCATAAGTCAGATGGAAAGCCACGTGGAAACATCTTAAAAATTCATCTCAGAGGAAGTTCAAAGGGAATCCACCGTCTTTACAAGAAAGATCTGGACCATCAAGGTTCTGGGGACACAAGCAATAGCATGCTGGTTTTGAAAAGAAATTCTTGCTCATTCCTTATGGCAAGCATTCTGTGCTGTCTGCACGGATGACGCTCCTAGCTGTGAGTAAAACCAGGTCGGAGGTTCGGCAACAGTTTATCATATTACACTTATGAATAATTCACGAGTCATCTGTTGACCATAAAGCCCGCTAAGGAATTCTAATAAATGCATGATTTCTACTTCCTGGGGTAAAGCAGCATTGGCATTTACAACCTTTCTGAACAATAAAATGCTGGTAAAAATATGACTGACAATTATGAGTCTGCTATTCCTAAGCATTCATCACCTCGAAGGACAATACCAGCTATCTGCATTTCTGGGACTGTTAGTTACAAAATGCTAGCAACATGTTAAACTTCAGTTACTTCTTATAGTATCTCATGTTCACATGAGCAAGACTTAATGACTCACAAGACAGTTTGAAATAAATATGGATATGCACCCTGGAATTTTCTCTTTCAGTGGCAATAATTATTAACAATACTAGTTTCGGAGGTAGTAATTTTTGGCAGTTTAGTTCTTATTCAGAGTATACTGAAGATGTGATTATTATTAGTACCGCTGTCTTTCCCAGCATATAATTATTCCCATATTAACTTCTTTGTTATTGGGTGAAAATAGCACCATATTGGCAGAGGGATATGATGTTAAAAGTATCAGTGATACAAAATGATTTTAACAGAGTTAAACTTTGTGATGATTCTGAGTTATCTGACAAAATCATGAGTATTGCCTTTTATGACATCCTGATCGTGCTGGGAAAAAAAAAATAAGAAAATAAATACATTTTTTTAAAGTATCAAACCTGAATCAGATTTTTGTTATTCTGATATTTTAGTTTTGAATATCCTACTTTTTGGACATAGGCATATGTTCTGATTACCTTTTCACAGAAGAAATTGAAGCTCACCTGAACAGATTAGGAAACAGAGATGTGTGCTGTGTAGACCTCAGGGCTTGTCACTAGCCTTCCAGTCACTTCTCTTTCCTCCCCTGTTTTTCCTTCAGAAATGGCAGAATGGTAATATTTAAAATGGATAAGCAACAAGGACATACTGCATAGCACAGGGAACTCTGCTCAGTGTTGTGTGGCAGCCTAGATGGGAGGGCAGTTTGCAGGAGAATGGATCCATGTCTATGTATATGACTGAGTCACTCTGCTGTCCATCTGAAACTATCACAGCACTGCTAATTGGCTATACTCCAATATGAAACAAAAGAAAAAAAAAAAAAAAAAAAAAACCAGAAAGAAGGAAAAGAAACGGAAGAACGGACCCTTCCCTTCACAGCAGCAGCAGAGCTCTATTCCACTGGTGAGGCACCTCTTTTGAACCCGAAGGAAAAAGTTCATGCTCCGCAAGTCTTGATTTTATCTCTCATTTCAACTAAGGAGTCATGTGATTCTGTTGGACTGTCTTGAAATTTTGAAAGTAAAGATACTCAAATGCATATGTAGCAAGACTTTGGTTTTGTAAATAAAGAGAGAGAGAGTGTGTGTGTGATTTTTGTGTTGATTTTAGAAGTTCTGGAGGGAGTATTGCTAAATATTGAAAATGATCATCTCTAGGTTTGATTTTGCCTAGCTAGATAAGGGTGCTGGTGTAAAGGGACTGAATAGGCAGCATTCAATCTGATACAATGTTATAAACGGATGATGTGCTCTGTGGCTTTGGGGCTGCCTGCACTGTGAGGTTTGGCTGAAGTCTCACACAGCAGTCTGTCTTCTCTGCCTGCCATTAGGTGGCCTTGAGGCTTTGCAAAGTGAGCTGCAGCTCTCTCTGACTAAATAGATCTTTTCTCTCTTAGGTTGTAAACATTACTGTGGACTCTGTGTTCCACCTAGGATTTATGATTTTTCTATGCTATATGTTTGTGTTGACATAAATAGTCTTCCCAGAAATTTGGCACAAGCCTGGCCATGTGCTGATTCTTGGAGATCACCAAGAAATCAATTCCAGCTCCAGCATCACATCATTGTATTTGTGTTTAGCCTCTAATCTTTAAGTGAATACTCCATAATCTTGTCAAAGGCATTAATTTGAAAGAAAAAAAAATGCTTTATAGCTTTGTGTTTTATTGAACTCTATTGATTTTTAAAAAATGTTACCAGAATCCTCACATATGTTACCTAAATCTCCAGCCTCTTTTATGTCCTAAGTTGTGGCATTTTGGGCTTCCCTGGTGGCTCAGCTGGTAAAGAATCCTCCTGCAATGCGGGAGACCTGGGTTCAGTCCCTGGGTTGGGAAGATTCCCTGGAGAAGGGAATGGCTACCCTTCCAGTATTCTGGCCTGGAGAATTCCATGGACTGTATAGTCCATAGGGTTGCAAAGAGTCGGATGCGACTGAGTGACTTTCACTTTTACTTTGTAGCACTTCCCCACTTTTGACATGATGTTTGATGCAGGAGTTGCTTATTACCCCCATTTTTTTAAAAAGGTGTAAAATAGGAGGAAATTACACAGGGGGAGAGAAAGGCTCTTCATAGAAATGGCCTATAGGTTCATTTGACATTAGTGTTGACTGCTGTATGAAAACAAACTTGGTAGCTATCCAATACTTAAAGCCTAAATTTTTCATATACCATTTGTGGTGAACTCAACCCAGATTTTTAATGAGTTTGTCCCTTTTGGGATTTGCAGGATTTAGTAATTAATACTAAGTAACTAGCTTGCCCAATATGGTCAGATGAACAAACTTTTGCCACACATTCTACTGGAAGAAGAAGACAACATTTGATTTCATGGCGTTTAATAGGTAATATTTAAATGGCAGTAAATGGGCAATTGAGTATATTTTTTCCAGTGAACACAACCACCACTAACATACTTTGTCTCCTCTAATTAGCATCAGTGCCATATTTTCATAATGAAAATCAATGTCAGTGGAGAAAAACATTTTCACAAGATCTGTAAAGCTTTTGGTGGATGAAGATCACCGTGGCTGGTGCTGAGGAAGCAAAAGTGAGCAAAGATCCTCCAATTAAAAATAAAATTAAAATTAAAAAAAGATGTAGTCTTAATTTCCAGTATTTTGACTAAATCACGGATAAATTTTCTAGAAAAATAGAGACAAAAACATTTGACAGAAGAGACGGAAAACTTCAAACCTGTGAACAGTGTTCAACTCGCCACACACAAAACAAATATAAGCTGTCTGTGAAGGCGCTCAGTCACGTCCGACTCTCTGTGACCCCATGGACTGTAGCCTACGAGGCTCCTCTGCCCATGGGACATATAAGTCAAAACAGAAAAAAAAAAAGTGGACACAGGAGTTCACAGTCCAGTGGGAAGGCAAAAATCAGGCAAGGAAGCACAGAAGGAAGTGTAAAATGGCAACTGTGGCACAGGGTATGGAGGAGAAAGGTCATTATGCTGCTTAAGGCCAGTTCTCTAGAAGCAGAGCCTGAGGCAGGGATTTCAGTGCCCACGATTTGTTGGGGGGAAGGGGTGCTCTAGGAAGAAGCCGATGTCCAGCTCAGGCTGAGGCATGGAAGCATGAGGACTCAGCTGGACTGGTTGTCAGCCTGATCCCATGGGGCTCTGGGGCATGAGTTGTACCAGAGTTGCCTCATTTTAAGACACAAGGCTGGCATCTTGCAATCTCCTCGACCTCATGCTAGTCAGCCATGAACCAGGGTCTGACCTGGGTTCAGTGAGTACGGCTCCTGGGCAAAGGGACTTCTGTAAGGCCAAGGGCAATGTTCCAGAGAAGAAAGACAGTAACTAGGAGAATGAGTACATTGAGTCATGGGCAGGGGGCTGGGGCCACTACAAATTCTGAGAGAACATATGTTCTTCTTTGTTCAGAACCCACTGGTGGCCTCCCATCGCAAGCAGAAAATCTCTTGACAAAGACTCTCAAGGCCCATGGGTGCTGGTGCCCACTCTGACCTCACCTCATGAATGTCCTTGAGTCAATACTTGTTCGACTGGATACTCACTGTTACCCTAGTTAACCTGGCTCTGGCTGGCTTTTTGGTTGTCTTTTTTTTATAATTAATTAATTTATTTTAATTGGAAGCTAATTACAATATTGTGGTGACTTTTGCCATACATTGACATGAATCAGCCACAGGTGTTGAAACAGCAATGTCTATTTGGGGCATTACTTTGCACTTCATTTTGTGTGTTGAGGCTCCCGGGTGGGTGGTCATACATTTTTATTTCAAAGGCTATTTCTCCTCCATACCCTAGAATTTTAAGTTAAAACGTTTAATATACAACATGGCTTTTCTGGCTGCCGAGAAATCTCTTCTCCTAAACCGAACATGATCACATTACTATCTCTGTTTGAAATCGGCCCAGGATTGAGGATAGAAAAATAGAAAATCTTTAAGGTTGGATTCTGTATATACACGTGGCGGGGGGTGGCGGGAAGGGGTATCTTAGTTCCCCAACCAGGGAGTGAACCTGGGCCTCCCACAGTGAAAGTGTCGAGTCCTAACCCCGGCACCTTCAGGGAGTTTCCTCAAAACATGCTTTTGATTTCACACAAAACGATGACTGGACACGGTGGGATTCCTCATCTGGGACCCAACTTCTGCCTTTGTCTCTAGCATCTCTGCTGTCTTGGGTTTTTTCAGAACCTTTTCCAACATTCATACTTCATTATTTGGTATCAGTTTTTTTCCTCCTTGCATCCTTCACTTTTCTGAGTTCTATTTTTAGTTTCCATAATCAAGGGAGGTTTGGGGAACGTGGTTCTTTATCAAAATAAGATGCTGCCTCCTAGCTGTTTCTGTTGTTGGGGTCAGGGTGCAGAGATGCCTCTCTTGATAACACTGTGATCTGATCCTCTCTTTGAGATGTGTTGAATCATTTTCAGGAACAGCCCAGAGGCTAGGTCTGAAACACTGCCAAGTTCCTGAAGAGATGATTTCATCTGACCATCTTTCCTCAATCACAGGAATGTATATTGCTTACAAGACATACATCTAATGACTGATTTGACACTGGATGCCACCACGTCTCAGCAAATGGATGTGTTCTACTTGTGGGACCCAGTATCTGCCAGCCAGGGGCTGAGGGAGAAGACTTTGGCACATAGGAGGAGCTTGGGAAAATATACCTAGGTTGACTAAAAGTAGCTAGGGTGGAGAACACAAGGATTAAAAACACACGCGATTATAATTACATACTTTAGTTAACTCACCTACAAACTAGGGGCCAGACCTATCTCTGGAGAGTGTTGAATGAAAGGTGGCATATCACATGCTTAACAGAACGACAGACTTAATGATACCAGAACACTACTTAGTAAAGTTATATACAGCACAGGGTGAAAGTGATCAGTTCTGTAGAGAGCAGGATGGACAAGAGTATCTGAGAAAACTTAGCAGGTTGGTCTTGAGGATTGAACCAGACTTTGCGGGTCTGTCACGTCCATCACAGTCTGTCTTGGCAGCAACACCCGTGTCTGTTGGTGGTGTCATATACATTTGTGTAGGACGAGAAACTGGACCCTGGGCCCTGTAGACAGGCTTGCGGCTTCCCAGGTGACTCAGTGGGTAAAGAATCTGCCTGCAGTGCGGGAGATGCGAGTTTGATTCCTGGGCTGGGAAGGCCCCCCCTGGAAGACAGCATGGCAGCCCATTCTAGTTTTCTTGCCTGGAGAATCCCATGGACAGAGGAGCCTGGTGGGCTACAGTCCATGGGGTTGCCCAGAGCCAGACACGCCTGAACGACTGAGTACACGGATAAGGTCGATCCCCTAATGTTGCTGGATATTTTTGTGAATCGAATAGTCAGTTTTATTACCAAAGGAAATTATGAAAGGAACCACTTACAGCTTCAGTTAAGTACTGTTTACAAACACGTGATGGCCTCTATTGTGTTCAACAACAATAATTGCTAATCATTGCATTTCAGAAGTCCACGGACTGCCAAGTCTCTTGGGAATGACACAAAACATTTCCATTAAAATTTAGTAATTTCAACATCGTAAAATATCTACTGGTGACATATAATCAGTAAACATTATTAATCTTTAAAAAATAGATTTTTAAGAAAGAGAGCTGTCTTTTTAGGATCTGCTCTAGAGACTACGTTTTTTCAGTTTTTCAGTAACCAGCTCCACTTTTTTGTTGCTTAAATGATGATCCTAATTACTAGACCTTGTTTCCTCTGAAAATGGCATCTTAAAACCATTTCCTAGCTTTTGAAAAAAAAAAAAAAAAAGTGGTATTTTGGCAAAAACTCCTCAGGATTATTTACCCCATAATGTCAAACTCATAGTTCCATTTTCCATACGTCTGAGTCGTCTAGAGTAGTATGGAAGAGCGCTTATTTTGATGATGAATGGGTAGCAAGTGTTTAACCAAAGATTAGAAGTATTTAAAATCTAAAGCAATCATAGAAACTTATTTCTTCAGCAATCCTTTTGAAATTTTACTTCAGACAAGGCTTAATCCATAACCAAATAACATTGCTAAATATAAACCTGAAATACAGGTTTCTGATATTTGAAAAGGTGGGCCTGGATTACATTTCAGTCTTTACATGATCCAGTTTCTTTATCCCTCCCAGTGCCCATGCAGTAAGTATCTGGTGCACTTAACTAAACATCGTCAGGAAAATGTGAAATAGTCCTGCAATAGAAGAAAATCTAAAGCAAACAAAAGGTACTATTGGTTTCCTTGGTCAAAAATGTCTCCTTCGGCAGTCTTCTTTGCTGTATAACGTGAATTCTAATCCTAAACTTTAATTAATATGAGTTACTGATTAGGAATATTTTCAGTCACAAATTATTCAGTTTATTATGCTTGACTATTTTGACTCTACTAATTTTAGTTCCTAAGGCCTCTCCTGCTATGATCACCATGACGCTTGACTCATTCCAATTATCTGTTTAGTCAACAAATAGCCAACAGCCTGCTGCTGGACTCTGCGGGAGGGCTGGGCCCTGCCCTTCTGGAGGTTATGTTCTAGTGGAGCAGACAATTAGCAAGTAAACACAGGAATAGATAAAGTCATTTGTTACAGATTGTGATAAAGGGTGGGAAAGAAAGAAATAGAGCTCCCTGATGGACATGAATGAGGACATGTTCTTTACAAAATGTTAGAGAACATGAACCTTTATGTCCCTTGATTCCCCAATATAAACAACCCATGAGAAATTTAACCCGGGTCTCCTGCATTGTAGACAGACGCTTTACTGTCTGAGCCACCAGGGAAGTCCAATTTAGAATTAGGTGCCAGGAAATGCTGCCTTCTGGTAGGTCTATGATGTAAGGCCACGGCCCGTGACCAAAGAAACGTTGAAAACTGAAACATTGCTGAAAGCTTTCAGAGTGTCTTGTTATTCATTCTGATTGTTCTAGTCATCATGGCCCAGGGGATGACACAGTCAGATTGCTAGGTGGCAGGCCTTTCCCCAGTTCTAAGTGTAGGGCTGCCCTCTAGTGGACTCTGAATAAATGTTGCTTGAGGGTGCTGCTGCTGCTAAGTCACTCCAGTCGTGTCCCACCAGGCTCCCCCGTCCCTGGGATTCTCCAGGCAAGAACACTGGAGTGGGTTGCCATTTCCTTCTCCAGTACATGAAAGTGAAAAGTGAAAGTGAAGTTGCTCAGTTGTGTCCGACTCTTCGCGACCCCATGGACTGCAGCCCACCAGGCTCCTCCATAATGTTACTTGAGGATAATAGGTTATAAAATACGAAACTTGCAGCCAAATGGCAAACTGTATGAAGACTGGTCTGTCTAAGCTTCAGTCTCAGCAAGCTTCTAAAGACAAACTCCTATAACCGGTTGTCCTCAGGATATATGTCCCTATTGAGGCTTGGGTTTTAGAACCAGATGGAAACTTAGTTCTCTGCTCCTACTTCTCATTTCTAGAGAAGAAACTCAGAATTCAGAGAGGTAAGATGACTTGGTCACTGTCCCAAGGTGAATGAGAACTAAACTGTAAACGCGATTCTTTCTCTGTAAATAGCTCTCGTTTATTTGATCAAATTTAACTATTTTACTATCTTCCTACCTCTCTCCCCTTCACTCCCCTTTCCCTGGGCACCTTGGTCTCTTATTGCTTCTCCAGCACATCAGGCAAGGCTTCCCACACGCAGATTTGCGGGTGTTCTCTCTGCCTGCCATGTTCCTCCCTGTACTGCCTTCATGTCTTTGCTCAGATGTCACCTTCTCACTCTGACCACCCTGTTTAATACACAGGCTCCCACCAGCACTGCAGAGCTCTCTTCTCCCTGGTCTACTTTTTTCCATAGTAATTATCACCATCTGTCTATAATTTATGGATTCATCATGTAATATAAGGAATATAAGTGCCTGACAGCAGAAATCATTGTCTCTTTTGCTCTTCTGCCACGTGGACATAGCCCATGTGCCTAGGATAGCATGTAGCACACAAAAGGGACTTAGTAAATGTGTGTCAGATTAACCTTCCAAAATGAACATGTCACCTAATGGAAGGGCCACTCGCTCCAGCAGGGAAGCTCAGCTCTACAAGACGGCTGGGAGAAGCTGAGCAGATTTCCTATGCCTCATGAAAGACCAGGCCATTGTTGCCTAACTGCACCTACCACCCACCGTTGCCATCACGATTAGCCCAAGAGACCAGTTTAGACCTTCTGAATCTCCCCAAAGAGGTCTCCAGGACCCATCCCATCAAGGCTCTCATCACCCTATATCTGCCTCATGTTCATGTGCAAAGCCTCCTCGGTCTGTGGAATTTCTCCCCATGCAGGGCAGCTCAGTCTCTTTTCTGCCTCCATCTCTCCCACCCCAGCCCTGCCCCCGTCACCAGCAGAGCCAGCCTGTCCCTCAGCTTCTGAAAGCTGGCATGGCTCTTGCTCTGAAGCCTGCCCTCCCCCAGAGACACCGCTACCCCAGAGCTTTTTTTCAAATTGTGGCTGTTTCTTCCCTTCCCCATTGTAATTCTGGGACTGCTCCAGACCAGAACCTCAGGTCCTTTGAAGCACTTCCATGTGAATGTAATACCCACCACCCATCCTTGTTCCAGCCCTCTGTCAGCATTATGCCAGTCCCCCTCATTCTCACAGCTTTTTATTACCTGGACATCTGTCTTGGTCTCACTCCATACTCCCATGGCCCTTCTACCCTTTGGTGATTTCAGCTCCCCTTTACTGACCCAGACAGCATCTTAGTCTCTCAGCTCTCTGCCTTCCATTCGTCTTCCCGCCCCTGGCCCTTCTCTAGTCCTCATCATCCTCATCATTGCCCAGACTTCAAATTCTTGACCTCAAGCATGCTAGTCTCCAATCACTGCTTTCTGTCTTGTCGTGACCCCTTGTCCATAATTCTTCGTCCCTGGCATCTAGTGACTTCTATTTTTTCCACTGTTGAGGCCCCTCCTGTCCTGACTTCACCTTTACTTAGCTCGGACTCCATGAGCTAATCCTTTTCTTTGCGTTCGCCTTCAGCTCTTTGCTTTTGGTCCTTCACCTGTTCTCACCTGGGTGACCTCCGGTCTCCCTCTGAACCTCCCCTTGCACCTGAGTAGCTGGGAGAGGATGGAGGGAAAGGCGCCTCTATGCTGTCGTTCTTCCATCACTTTCCTAGTCAGTCTCCACTCTCCAAGATGCCAATTATTCCTGCCTCGTCCTCACTCTACAGCCCTTTTCACCCCTCACCTCCTCACTCTCAGCTAATTAAACCTTTTCTTTTTTGGTCTGATGGCAAACATAATTTATGTATTTTGAACTAAGAAATAAAGTTGATGTTTTATTAATAGAGGAGCCCCATCCTCCCAGACATGGTTGCTGCTGCCGCTAAGTTGCTTCAGTCGTGTCCAACTCTGTGTGACCTCAGAGATGGCAGCCCACCAGGCTCCCCCGTCCCTGGGATTCTCCAGGCAAGAACACTGGAGTGGGTTGCCATTTCCTTCTCCAATGCATGAAAGAGAAAAGTGAAAGTGAAGACGCTCAGTCGTGTCTGACTCTTAGCAATCCCATGGACTGCAGCCCACCAGGCTCCCCCATCCCTGGGATTCTCCAGGCAAGAACACTGGAGTGGGTTGCCATTTCCTTCTCCAATGCATGAAAGTGAAAAGTGAAAGTGAAGACGCTCAGTCGTGTCTGATTCTTAGCAATCCCATGGACTGCAGCCCACCAAGCTCCTCCGTCCATGGGATTTTCCAGGCAAGAGTACTGGAGTGGGGTGCCATTGCCTTCTCCCCAGACATGGTTACTTACTAATAATGAATCAATAATTGAAATTTCAACTGGAAGTAAATTGGCCTTAAGAGAAAAGTCAGCCAGCCACCACTCAAAGTTTTCCTCCTTTACTGATTGTTTTAATAGATAAATTGAGGCTTAAGTCACATTAGTCTAATCTTTGTCCCTCTTTGGAGATGAACAACTTCTGCTTCAAAGAGAGTAAGGGCTACTTGCTAGCCAAAGAAAAACACTGTTGACATTTTGATCTGTATTATTCTGATGGCTTTTTAAAATTAAATCTTTTCTTAATCCAGTAAGAAAACAGAAACAGTTGAGAGCAAATGACTTCCTCTTTCCACCAAATCTGCTCTATCTTCCCACTAAGAGCAGATGAGCAGACATTAAGTGTGGGGGACAATACAGCATCTGTAGGCAGATGCAGTCACCCCAGCCTTTCAGGGCAGGAGAGGGCTGGGTGCAACAGGCCTGGCCCTTTGGGTTACAAGATTTTTATTCCACTTAGTGCTAAATTAACTTAGTCTTCAAAGACTGTCAGCCTTCCAGTTACTTCCTTTACCATGATTTCAGTTAAATTATGACATCATCTTGGGTACTGGGAAAACTGGACAGCTACATGTAAAAGAATAAAATTAGAACATTCTTTAACATCATACACCAAAATAAACTCAAAATGGATTACAGACCTAAAAGTAAGATCTGATACTATAAAACTCTTTTAGAGTAAAACATAAGCAGAATACTCTGACATAAATTGCAGCAATATCTTTTTCACTCCATCTCCTAAAGTAATGGAACTAAAAACAAAAATAAACAAATAAGACCCAATTAAACTCAAAAGCCTTTGCACAGCAAAGGAAACCATAGACAAAATGAAAAGACAACCTACAGAATGAGAGAAAATATTTGCAAATGATGAGACTGACAAGGGATTAATTTTCAAAGTTTACAAACAGCTCATGCAACTCAATATTAAAAAAAAAAAAAAACCCAATCCAAAAAAAAAAAAAAAACTGAAGAACTAAATAGACATTTCAACAAAGAAGACATACAGATGGTCAAGAGCACATGCAAAGATGCTCAACATTGCTGACTATTAGCAAAATGCAAAGGAAAAATTCTGTGAGATATCACTTAACACCAGTCAGAATGGCCAGCATCAAAAGTATAGTAAATGCTGGAGAGGATGCAGAGAAGAGGGAATCCGCCTACATTGCTGGTGGGAATGTAAATTGGTACAGCCACTATGAAGAATGGTATGGAGTTTCTTAAAAAGAATTGAACTACCGTATGACTGAGCAATCTCACTTCTGTACATAAAACGATACGTGCATCCTAATGTTCATTGCAATAGTCAAGACATGGAATCAGTCTTAAATGTCCATCAACAGATTGAATCAAGATATGGTGCATATATACAATGGAATATTATTCAGCCATTAAAAAGAATGAAAGTGCCATGGATGGACTGAGAGATTATGATACTAAGTGAAGTGAGTCAGAGAAAAATTAATGTCTAGTGACACAGGACATTCTGCATATATGCAGAGTCTAAAAAAAAAATGATACAAATGAGCTTATGTACAAAACAGAAACAGACTCACAGACTTAGGAAACAAACTTCCAGTTACCAAAAGAGAAAGGCGGAAGGGATAAATTGGGAATTTGGGGCTGACACATATACACCACTATATTTAAAGTAGATAACCAACAAGGGTACACTGTATAGCACAGGGAACTCTGCTCAATATTCTGTAACAATCTGAAAAACAGTACATACGTGTCTATGTATAACTGAAGCACTTTGCTGTACTCCTGAAACTAATACAATATTGCTTATCAATTGTACTCCAATATAAAATAATAATGACATAATTTTGAATCCTGAATCTGCCTGCTTTTAACTTAATAATTGAAAAGATGAGTATAACTTAAAGCATAAACACTTCTTTTATAACAGTGTTTTTAACAAAGTATAAATTTAACTGACTTGACTTCAAGTATAAACAAAGTGGAATGTCAAAGACAGAATTTTAAAAAGCAAAAAGAACTTACAGGTGTAAACTTATAAATGTTATAAATAACTGTGTACCACTTGCTTACTGCAATCTGAAATATTATCACCCATAAAGATGATTCTGAGTGTTTCCAAGTAAGTTGCTATTGACATTTCACTGTAGAAGCTATGCCACAAACAACATCTGCGCATCCCAGAAAAGGCTCCTTCCTTCCCAGGGCATGGCTGACTTGTGTCTCAAGTTCCAAAGTCAGAGAGTCAAGTAGAAAGCCCGTGCAGATGGCCCCTGGATCTCTCCAGTCATGCATGAAACTGGTCCCCAGGTCATGTCATGGGCAATCTTAGGGTATCCTTGCACACACACTCACCCTGGAGATACCTGTGGGACTTGAACTTGATGGTCTGTGTGTTGCTTTCCTTTCCTTCCTTAATTTTTTGTGAGTCTCCATTTTGTGAGGCGAAAACCTGATTATAAACCAAGAAGCCTGATAAGACCATCATACTGTCTCCCTCGTGTGGCCGGTCGCCCCCACAGATGGCCGTGGGCAGGCTGCAGCCGTGATGAGAGGCGTCCTGCGAGGTCTTCCGGGCGGACGTGATATACACTTGCTCATTTTTTCTAATGGTGCTCTGAGATTAGAAACATGGAAGGTTACCTTCTCCTTCCTCTTACCCTGGTTCTGAACATCTGGGACACATGAGAAGGTTCTGCGTTTCAGTCATATTTTCCGTAAATTTCTTGTAGGAGCGTTTCCCAAAGTACATAGTGTGTGGACTATGTCTGGTAGCCCAGATGAATGTGGGTGGTGCGGGACTAAGCACTTTCTATTAATACTTATGTTTTTGTTTTAATGTATATTATAAAAAAGTTAAACTACATATCTAGTCCAGTATTTCATGGATATAAATGCTGAGAATTAGTCAAAATGGTGATAATTTAAGATTTTGTGGGTGAGGTGCTTAAGATAAAAATATTAAGTAGATAGTAATAAAGTTGATACAGACTTTTGGCAAAAATTGTGAAAGTGGTTGCCTGTAGACTCACAATGAGAAAGTGATATATGCTTAATGGACAGAGGCCTTCAGACAGTTTCTTAAATGGTAAAGGATGTGGAAACTCTGAGACGGTTCCATAAAACAGTAATAACTTGGCATAATGCCATATTGAGAGATTTTCTTCACACTCAAGTTTCTCCCTCTGGAAAAGTGCAGCTGCCAGTGATATTATCCACTTAGAGTGGAGGTTACTTTGCTTTTCTTACTGGGTTCTTATCTCATAAAGAAAGGGTAGGAAACATTGAGTTCTTTCACATTCAGAGTGAGAGAATAACCTCATGGTAACTACAGCTGAATTCCTTCAGTCAGTCATTCAACAAACACTGCTCAGCACCTTTTTCTGTCAGGCTCTGGGCCAGGTGCTGGGTTTAGAGGTGTGAGAAGGCCAGACATCGTAAGATTTTAAGACTGGGAGTGACTTATCATATCAGCATATCTGAAAGATCATCCTGGCTATCCCCATGATAGGCAGCAGGGCTGGCATAGACTGACAAAGAGGTGACTGCAGTAGGTGACTTGGACCAGCATGGTGGCTGTGGGTGTGTGTGTGTGAGAGAGAGTCACTCGGTCGTGTCCAACTCTGCGACCCCATGGACTGTAGCCTGCCAGGCTCCTCTGCCCGTGGGATTCTCCAGGCAAGAATGCTGTAGTGAGTTCCCATTTCCTTCTCCAGATCGTCCCTACCCAGCAACTGAACCCCTGTCTCCTGAATTGCAGNACTTTTCTCTTTCATGCATTGGAGAAGGAAATGGCAACCCACTCCAGTATTCTTGCCTGGAGAATCCCAGGGATGGGGGAGCCTGGTGGGCTGCCGTCTATGGGGTCACACAGAGTCGGACATGACTGAAATGACTTAGCAGCAGCAGCAGCAGTATGTGAAAATTTCTTTCATCATTTTCCCCTTTTAATAGCACATCTTTCCATAGAAAGCATTGATAATCAATATATTTTTTCAACATTGCCAGAGTGGTTCAGTTGCCTACTCTGGGTCTGATCATGTCCCTCGGTGCTAGGCTTACTGTTTGTTTCTATTATATATTGACTTAGTTATTCACATTGGGAGAAAACTGATCAGATGTAACAAACTAGTACAGAGGTATGCTGATGGGGAAACATTTGATAGCCTATACGTTTTATCAATTATACCCCATTGTCACACCCACGTTGTACATGTGTTTCAAGCAGCAGACTTAAGCCAACAGTGCCACACATCATAAGTGGTTAAGTTATACTCTATGACAACTTCACAGTTTGTAACTAGAAATATGACTGACAACATAATACAAGAACATATTCAAACTTTAGAAACACCATATAACTTCTAGAACACTTATATTAATGATATTTACCCATACAATATAACCTAAGAATGTTTATCATTTGACCATGTTTTCCATATAACTTAATATACCAAATAATCCTCATTCATTTAGAAAACCTTTGTTCTCTTAACAGAGAGAAACCCAAACTCAGTCTTGTATCAATTTGGTAATAGCAAAATTGATTTATCTAATTAAATTCAATCTATCTTTATCTTAAAGTGCAAAGTTCTTCAGTTTCTTTTTTTATATATAAATCTTTTATGGTTTTCTCCCTTTTTTTCTCTTCCAGAACAACCAGCTGAAGCTAAAATTATTATTTTATTCCTCAGCAAAAATATTTTAGTTTTTTTATACCTTCTCTCACCAACACATAGCCTACTTGCTTTACACACTGAAATGCTTCCCTTATCATTTTTACATATTACAATTTTTAAACTTTAAAATATCTTAACAAAACCAAGAAACAAGTCATTGAAGTATGTGTTATATTGGGATTCTCTGATTGACAAACTTAAGAACATATTCCATAACCTATAACATACATTTTTCTCATAACACAATTTCTCAATGTGGTATAAAATGTGAGTATATACCTCATATATATCTTTCAAAGACATCTTTCAAAGTTCTACTAATTAACCCAAGACTGAAATCTTGGGCAGAGTGGGCTGTGTCTGTTATCTCAAGCACACGTTAAGAGTTAACGTCAAGCTTTCTCCTAGCCATATTTTTTTTCTCTTGGGTCAGAATTCTGAAAACAGTGTTTTATCAGACTAGCTGTCTCTAACTACATATGCAAAAAGAACCAGTTTGGGAGTGTCAAAAGAGTTTTATCTTAACCAATTTTCTCTGGAATCCAAAGAATACTACTGGCCACACAATGTTTTTGTTTGCTTGTTTTAAATCTTTCTCTTAGTCATAGTTGTGTAGGTAAACTTTTCTTAATGAACTGAACCTGAATTTCCTAGTTTACAAAAGGCAACGAGAATACCAATCACACAAATGGAATACACACACACACCAGAAGCCAGGACTGTCATAAATCCCCCCAACAATGACCAATATGGAGTCCCAAATAAACACTTGCCCAACACAAAGGGTCCTCTAGGTAGACATGTCAGAACTGACTCACAAAAACACCCAGATAGCATCTCCTAGTCACAAACCAGGGGTAGACACAAGTCAGAACCAATGGGCAAAAGGCCCAAATAGTAACCCGTCCTCACAAACGGCCCTCAACATCAAAAGCATGCCAGAACCATCGGCAGAAATGCCCAAAGGCCACTCAGTGCTCACAAACAGGCTTCAACATCAGACACACGTCGGAACCAGTTGGCAGAAGCCCAAAGAGCACTTCATGCTCAAAAGAGAAGTTAGCCAGGAGACACCGGTGGACTTACTTGGTCCTGGAGCTCGTCAGCTCGTCCAGAGGCGTCTTTCCATCCCTCCAAGGATAAGCTCACATGCCATTGGCAGTCAGTGCCCAGCATAGAAGAAACAGGGAGAATCCCTGAATTGGTTTCGGCCGCTGCTAGGAATGTCCCCCTAAATCCTTCTCCTGGGGTCAGCGAACCACGAGCAGAGGCTTCCCACGGCCGCCCCAGGGCATCGTGACGGCAGCAGCTCTACTCAGGAAAACTCCCGGGAGCCAGATATCACGAGAGCACAGCCTCATGCTGGGAGCCAAAGTCTGTTAGCGAAAGTGGGCCCAGGTGGCTCTAAAGCCAATGCAGAGGCAAGTTTGGTGGAAAGGAGAGCTTGCTTTATTTTTTATTATTTATTTTGTATTAGTATCTAGAATGTTGTCTCTCAGCCTCCCTGATTCTCAGCCCCTGCACCTCCATTCTTCCTGGGCTACGGCTTGAGAGAAGTCATTCATAGCTATTAAGGAGGAGGTGGAAAGTATGATTGTTCTCCCTACTTTCCTGAGTTGAAGATAATGAGTGAAAAACTGGCTCTGTGAAGACCCAGGAGGGCCCTGCCCCAAGCCATCATGAGGTTTAGGAGGGCAGACACAGCTGGGGCTGTTTGGAGGTGAGGGGACGATCCTGGAATGTAAGTGAGCTGGGTCAGTAAGCAGCTTCAGGTGGGGATGTTTCTCCCAGACATTTCCCATCTGATCTGACAAGCCTACCACCATGGAGGTGTGACCCCTCTTGCAAGCTAGATGCCCTTTGGTTTTCCTTTTTCACACGCTCCCAGCCAGCCTGGGTTTGTAATGAAACTCTAATATGTTGTGCTATTGATGTGAGTCCGGAGCGTGAAGGTCTCAGCTTCTTTGGGACCTGGCCATTCTTCTTTTCGAGAAAAGAATATTTATGAACTCCCTCCTCTTCCCATCTGCCATCTTTCCCTTTGGACATGTTTTATTAGCATGCAAAAATTCCCAGACAATGTCAGAGAGCTTACAGCTGTCCTAGAGCTCTGCCTCTTGGAACCCCTTAGGTGTCCATGAGCATGATTCAGCTCAGTGGATTTCAGAGCAGGCATGTCTGGCTCTGAGTTCCTAAACTTTCTCTTCTCTTCTGAACTCTTAAAGTACTATCCTCTTTAACCTTTACCTGAGGGTCTGACACTAGTCAAAGGAACCAGCAAAATGTTAAAAAGTGAACTTGGAGCTGCAAAGCAGGAGCCTCGCCAGAAAGAAACCTGCAATGCCCAGGAAGGGTTTCCACCCTCTGTCCGCAGTGCTGGGACAAGATGAAAGGGGTCTGTGCTATAGGGCAATGTTCCCCAACCTTTTTTGGCACCAGGACCAATTTCATGGAAGACAATTTTTCCATGACTGGGGGTGGGGGAGACGGTTTCAGGCACAATAAATGTAATGTGCTTGAGTCATCCTGAAACCATCTCCCCCACTTTACTTCTAATCTAATGCCACCGCTGAGCTGACAGCAAGTACCAGTTTGCAGCCTGGAGGCAGGGGGACCCCCGCTGGAGGGTCAGAGCTCCACTGTGAGCTATCGGCCTTGTGTTGGGCTCCAGCCAGGTCATCCACATCCTGCTTCTTCCTACTACCCACCCCACTTGTTTTGGGTCTTCCCTGTTCATCTGCTCCTGTACATCGCAGGCTCCTGTCTTACTAAGGCACCTCTGTGACCTGACACGGTGCGATGAGAAAGTCAGTATCATGTCAATACGTATTCAGTGCATGAAATAACACTTGTTTATATCTCAGACCTCATTTTATCATCAGGTGTCATTTCTATAATTAAGTATGTTTATTCTCCGGCCTCATTGGCCAGTACACCCTCCGTTTGTTCAGGGCTCCAATGTCAAAGCAGATGCATGAAATTAATAAGTCAGAACAATCATGGTTTTCAAAATGATACAGGTGAGAGCATTAAAGTGTAGAAAACAGGCTTCATAGGCAAGTGATTTGAAACAATATGATTTGACTTCATGGGCATCAAAATGAAGTATTTTGTGATGGGAGCATAGCAGTGTAGCTCCTCATGCCTAATGGCCTAGGTTTGAGCATGCCGCTTGTGTTGGACACATGTCGTGCTCATCTGCTGAGTATCTCCACTATATTTTGCAACAGTATGTGTAATATCATGCAATACTTTGCAAATCTCCTTTGCAATTGAGTCTATAGTGGTGAAACAAACCCAATACACTAAAATATAATGCACATACATACATTTATAATTAGAAATTGTGAAACGTCTGTCAAGGAGAAAAGTGCTATGAGAGAGAATTACAATAAGACTTACTTCACTCTGAAGGATAAGGGAAGGCCTTCAGTGGGGGAAATGGCGAAGAGTGAATGGACTTGGGCTGAGTGAACACTGGCGAGAGGAGCTTTCAGGATGAGAGATCATATGGAAAAGCCTCAGAAAAGGCAAGACCAGGGCATTTTCAAAGAACAGCCAGAAATTGAACAGGTGGTGTTTAGAGCATCAGGGGAGGGGGTGTGTTTGGAGACACACAGGCCATGTGAGCTCCTAGTATATCTTGAGAAAAACTGAAATCTGTGAACATATGTTAAGCAGTTGGGTGACCCAATCAGATTTTCATTTTTAAAGGGTCCTCCTTTGCTGTAGTTTAGAGATGGAAATCAGGGGAAGATTAGGAAGTGTCTTCAGTTCAGAAAGAGGCTGTTGCCCTGGTCCCAGGGGAGATGAGACTGCATTGGACTGGGCGTGGGTGGTGACGGCAAAGATGGAGACAAGAAGATAGATGTCAGATTGTTTTCTACTTAGGATCACGAATGTGTGGAACCTGGGCTGACTCTGCTCCGTAAGGAGGAGCCACATCAAGAAGATCTCTGTGGCTTTAGCAGTTGGGGAAGATGGAGGAGAGCGTCACTGAGCTCAGCAAGCCTGGGGTGAGAGCAGCTTTGCAGGGACAGAGCAACAATCTGAAACAGGTCAAATCTGAGGCCCTATGAGATGACATCCACGAACTCACCTGAGGGAGATGTGATTGAGCACCCACCCTTCCTAGGTTTCCTGTTAAACACGAATCACGCTACCCCATCAGTTTCAAGACTAACGGGGTGACTCCAGGATGTCGTACATGTGTGGCAGGCACTGTCTAGCATCTGCAGTCACTGTGGGTTCTATCTGAATCATGAGAACAGCTGTGTGGTCGAGTGGAAAATCACCATGGTGGTCTCCCTTACGTACGAGTGGAGTGGGGAACGTGTACATTACAGCCAGTTTCTCCTCAGCGTGTGTGTATGGCCTCAGCGCATGTTTCAGGAAAATCTGTTTGCTTTGGAGAAATAACTCATATTGGTGTACCCTTCTGGGTCACTTGGAGACAGCGGCAGCCTCTATTTTTGGCAGAATTCTGTCTCAAGCTAATGCATCCAGCCATGGAGAAAGCAGTTTCAAAATAGACCTGATCAGCTGTCAGGGGACAATTCATCTTGAGATAATAGCCCTGAGGTTTTGGCCGGCCAGCGTTCCTCCATGAGCTACTGAGCAGGCTGTCCTCTGATTCTGCATTTGTTTAAATGTTTCAAAAACATGCATAGAGAGCCATTTTTAAAACAGGGGATCCTCAAGGGAGGGAAGGGAAAGAGAGGCAAAGGTACAGGAATTCTCCCAGCCTAGCCCAGGTGTCCTGTTGCCTTTAGTGCTCCTGACCTGGGATCAAACCCTCTCTCAATCCCTCATTGACTCTGAGACGAGAGAAGGTTAAGTCAACCTGCCTGGACCTTGGTTTCTCCTTCTGCTCATGCTGGTAAGGTACATAGGAAGCCTAACATGACTCCATGCCGTAGGAGGATAGGTTCTCCAGAGGAACAGGACCAGAATGATGTATGGTGTGTGTGTTTTGTGTGTGTGTGTGTGTGTGTGTGTGTAGAGAAAGAGATTTTAAGGAAGAGACTCACATAACTATAGGGGCTTGGTGAATAGAAAATCTGCAGGGTGGGCTGGCAGGCTGGAGACCCAGGGAAGAGTTACAGCTCAAGTCCAAAGGCAGTCTACTAGCAGAACTCCCTCTCCTTCATGGAAGGTCAGTCTTTTTGTTAAAAATCCAACTGATTAATGTATACACATTATTATATATAAAACAGATAGTCAACAAGGACCTACTGATTGGCACAGGGAACTCTACTCAATACTCTGTAATACATAAGGGAATGAAATATAAAGGAAAAGAATCTGAAGAATAGATATATGTATATGAATAATTGAATCGCTTTGCTGGACACCTGAAACACAACATAGTAAATCAACTATACACCAATGTAAAATAAAAATTAAAAGTAAACCCAACTAATTGGATGAGACCTACGCCCCCTACACTATGGAATCTACATTACCTAAAGACTACTGATTCAGATGTTCTAAAAAGTACTTTGATAGTGACATCAAGACAAGTTTTACCAAGTATCTGGGTACCCTGTGACCCAGCAAGTTGCCATCTAAGATTAACCATCACACAGGTCCTCAAAAATGCCATTTTAGACTTTTCCAGCACTCCTTGCTGTTTCACCCTCAGAAGGGCCTTCAAGTAGAGCTCTCTTGCTCCCTATTATCTACCTCATGATTCTCTCCTTTTATGTCTGAATCGCCTTGCATTTAGGATATTATTTGGCACCAGGTAGCATCTTCATGTATGCTTAATAAAGGGCCACATAAATTATATAAGATTCATTTACAAAAGCAAAGGATAGAAATGTCAACAGGGAAGAGCTTATTCGGTAAAAATGTTAAAGTAATGGATAAATTTAGATGTAGGCTTCAGGACACACATTTTATCATATTATTGAAACAGAAATGTATACCTGAAGACCCTGCAGGCCATGAAACTAATACTGTCCTTCTTTCCCAACTGGTCTTTTGTGTATTCAATTTCAGCCCCTGTTCTCTGGCTTAGCCAGGCTTTGAGTCCCCACTTTGGCCCCAGTTTTCTCTGTAGATAAACAGGGGAGTGCAGTAGGAAGGTGGGGGGAGGGGGAGGGTGATAGGCAGGGAATAGACTGTCACTGTGCCTCCAGAATGAAGAGGTGGCTCAGACACAAAGGCGCATGGGTTGGAAGCAGAGCTGGGAAGAGAGCTCTTCAGCGGTGTTGGTAATTACAGCCGGACCCTGCAGGACAGCTGACATCACAGCTCTCCACGCAAACACTCAGCCTCAGGAGGTCTGACAGTTCCGCAGCCAGAAAACACACTTATTCCAATCAACACCCGCCCCCCCCCCACCCGCAGTATTATTAAAGGGAGTGAGCAGTGGACAGAATTTCGGATTCTCTGTGGTGGGTTTTGCCTCTTATTTCCCTGTGCTCAGAGAGGAGCTGGCGGCCGTCGGGGATGCAGACGTGGGCAAATGTTTCCGGCGGAGACTCCGCCCAGTCAGTCTGCTTCCGGAGCCTTTTCTGTCTCCTTGCTGGAAGCTCCGGCTGCCCGCCCTGGCCCCAGGACTGGGAGTGGGGTGGCAGGACTCACTGTAGGGAAGCTAAGGGGATGGAAGGGTGGGATGGAAGGGGAAGTAGCAGCAGCACAGGGGCTCCTTGCTGGGGTGAGGCTTCCAGCAGGGTCACGAGCTCTGCTGTCACGCAGATGGGAGCTCAGAGCTGCACAGCCCCGTGCGGAGCCAGCTGGACCCTTGTCCTGTGCAAGGTCACCATGATGGAGGATGGCCCAGGGCTTCCCGAGTAGCCCTGCTGAGACACAACCTGAGATGGGCTTCAAGGGGACATAGGTCTTCTGGATCGATAGGACTGTCTCCTGAGATCAGAAATTCCTCACATCACTGGAGATGCCATGTCCTAGAAAAACTGCCTTTCTCAGGGGTCCCATTAAGAGGCCATACTGATGCTACAAATATCATTACAGTGATTTTTTAAAATGGCAAGTGATTTTATCACATGCCCATGATGTACAGGTGCTATGAATGTGTATTTCTAGTCCTTGCAACAATTCTGAGTTGGACGTTATTGGCCCCATGTTACAGAGGAGTAAAACTGAAGTCAGAAAGCTGAAATACTGGCTCAGGATCCTGGGCTTCCTGATGCCAGGCCTGTGCTCTTCACACGGCACTTTCTCAATAAAGATGATTTTCCTTTCTTCATCCAAGGGAGGATGAGTATAGGAAAGGGAACATTATCCTGGCAACCAGGAAGGAAAGACAGCAAAGGAGAAGAGTCCTGGGAAGATTGCCAGCCATTTAAGGGCAAACCAGTCAAGGGAGTTGTATGTCCAGGCAGGGAGACGCTAGTGGGAATGGGACAGTGTTGGTTGTTTTGAAGAACAGACATGGGGGCTTTCTGGAATTCTGCTGGACAGCAAGGCCAAGGAAAAAAAGGAGTGCCAAGATGTGAGGAGTTTGGCCACCAGGGACTCACGGAAAGCTGGCCTCAGGAAGTGGCTGCCAAGGTGTTGGTGGTAATACCTCTGGCACTCAGTGCCTGGAGGGGAGGAGAATCAGGGCAGAGGAACCCTGGCCACCCTGCACATTCTAGAAGGAGTCAGAGAGGTGACAAGTAGCAGTGACCAGTGACAGACCCCAGAGGCCCATGAAGTGATGGTCCTGATGGAGAGGCCGCCAGGCTTCCCTCTGGTTCCAGGAGGAGGACAGAGCAGCCCCTTGTGAACGGTGAGCTAGGAGGTATCAGAGGCTCTTGCAAACAAAGCCGCCCATCTGTCTGGGTCACTTTTAGACCATCCTCACACCCAGCCCCACACGGCGGTGGGTTTGGCCTGTTTCTACATACGACACTGTGCTTTGTCTTGGGTCCCCAGCCCAGTGGGGTGACTTCAAGCTGACATCCTTCCCCTGGGCCTGCCACCTCCTTGGCAATGCATGGTCTTTGCTATGGCCTTGCGTCATCCTGCTTTCCTTTTCATCCTGACCCGCCCAGAGTCCTGCCACTCTCAGCCCCATCACTCAGCCTCCCCTCCCTGTTCTTACTTGGCCCTCACTCTGCTTGACACCTGGCCCTGCCCTCCTTTCTCAGAGTCAGGTCAATCTGTCTCTAAGGGAAAAACCCAAAAGATCAGTAGATACTCAGTGCGGAAACAGGGTGTTTCTTTCTCACATAGAAGAAATGCAGGGGTGGGATCAGAACTAGTGTGGTGTCTCCCCCCACATCATGAGGACCCAAGAGCCTTTGTTTTTGATCCACACAGGTTCCCACGGTCCTATCACAGATGGAGTTGGCGGCTAGAGCTTGTGCCGTCATGAACACAGAGTGAGATGGGGAGGAATCGCAGAAAACCAGAGAGACCCCTCCTGGCTGAGTGAGCTCCTCTAAGCGCCCTGTGTACCACACGTCCTTCCACTTTTATCTCATGGGCCAGCCCCATGTAGCTGCCAGTGGTGCTGGGAAGCCCGGTCTTGATTCTAGGAGGCAGTGGCTCAGCTCAAAGTCAGTGTTCGGTCAGTGAGGAAGTTCAGAAGAGTGGTTATCTTCCCTTGCCTCCTTCTGTCCCTCCTTCTCTGCAATTCCACGCTTGCCATCAATCTTGATTTGGGTTTGTTTGTTTTTTTTTTTCCTGAGTTTAGTGTCTTAGACTGCTGAGAATGGGAGAAAATTAACACATGTCTGACCTTAATGTAGCCCCAAGATCATAGCCAGGCCATGAGCTTACCACCACCCACCCCCTGCCAGGACAGTGTCACCCCCACCGCGTGTCCCCAGGCCGCCTGTGTGGACCCAGACACCTGCCTGTGATTACGCTCTGGGGAGGCGAAGCGCCGCAGCAGTGAAGGCGGTTGCAGTTTCTGTCTGGAGTGGTCTCCCCTTTTTTGTTTAATGAACCAACCTTTACTGACAGAACTAACAGCAAGAAAGTAGAAATTCTGGGGCATGGGGAAGATAAACAATCCCCACTCCAATGTTAGAAGTGCTTTTAGGCAAAAAAAAAAAAAAAAATTAAATACATAAAATGAGAAATCTCAAAAGCTACAGCCTTAAGGCATCCTCATGCAGCGACTTAAAATCTAAGTCAAGGGAACCATCTGAAAAATAAAACCTCAGGCTAGTTCCTAATATGTAAAGATATAAAAGTGGTTTTTTATTTCCATAAACTTACTTCACATTCAGATGTATAAATATTTACTTATGAAGCCCATGAGTTAATGAAATGAAGCCATATTAATGAGTGAAACTATCTGAAATCAGGACTTATAGATGTGGTCTAGTAATGAAGTTAATAGCCTCTTTACTTTGTATATATTTTCTCATACATATTTCATGATATGTTGAGATCTGGAGGTACATGGATTAGCACTTCTACATGGTCACCCTATTTCCAGTTTGTCTCACTTCAGTTATGCGCCTCTGTCCAGTATAAACAGCAGACGCAGCTATCTTGTGAATCTGCCCTACACACAATGGTCAGTGAGCCTGGAGAGGTCAGGTTAACCTACCAATGGCTTCAAAAATATTAAAATGTAGTACATACTGTTACCAAAAGTGGAATTCAACAACTTACCACTCAAAAGCCAATAAAGAGGCAAAGTTGTTGGAAAGGGAAGTTTGCTTTCTTTTGGAGGCCAGCAAACGGGTTGGCGGGGGGGTGGGGGCGGGGTGCACACTCAAGTGGCAGCTGATGCCATGGCTACAGGCTGGTCATCATGTGCTTAACTTCTTCCACCTGGTGGGGGTTTCAGTATCCACAGTACAGCTCAAAGGATATGACTTAGACTATATCTATAGCCTTTGAGAAGGAACTAAAGGTTCCTAACTTTGCTTAATGACTAAACTATTATTATTGACTCTTGATTGCTTTGCTTTGGTTTTGCATTTTCTCACTTCTCTGATTCAGCTTATTCTTTGGCTTAAGTTTTTCCATAGACAAAAAGCAAGCAGAGAAGAGGGAGGGGAAGGACCACAGGGTCCCGCTCCATTTCAAACCTACCTTTTCTTTGATACTCCTCAGTGTTGAGGAGGGACAGGTGCAGAACCAGAAAGGGAATAAAGTGTTGGACAGAGAGGTTAATCATAAACTTTGCAGAGGGACTTGGTGTTAGTTCCATGACTGTTCCAAGTCTTCCCCAAATCTTTGAAGGAATAGCAAGAACTGCTGTGGATCCTCCCTGCCAAAGTGGGGCAAAGTCCTGCCTACTTTGGGGAATGGACACAGAGTTGGAAATAATCCCGAGTTTCAAGCTTAGCATCAGTATTTTGTATTATGCAAACACCTCTCTCCCTGATTACTTTGTCATAGTATCTGGACAAACATGTGAAAATTAGTAGACATATTACAATGAGGATAATAATCAAGATGCAGTTTTGGATTATTCTCTGAATGTGTTATTTCCCCCAAAATGGTTAAAGCAGACAAACAATTTATGTTTCAGTTCAGTTGCTCAGTTGTGTCTGACTCTTTGCGACCCCATGAATCGCAGCACGCCAGACCTCCCTGTCCATCACCATCTCCCGGAGTTCACTCAGACTCACATCCATCGAGTCAGTGATGCCATCCAGCCATCTCATCCTCTGTCGTCCCCTTCTCCTCCTGCCCCCAATCCCTCCCAGCATCAAAATCTTTTCCAATGAGTCAACTCTTNGGCCTCCCTGTCCATCACCAACTCGCGGGGTTCACTCAGACTCACGTCCATCGAGTCCGTGATGCCATCCAGCCATCTCATCCTCTGTCGTCCCCTTCTCCTCCTGCCCCCAATCCCTCCCAGCATCAGAGTCTTTTCCAGTGAGTCAACTCTTCGCATGAGGTGGCCAAAGTACTGGAGTTTCAGCTTTAGCATCATTCCTTCCAAAGAAATCCCAGGGCTGATCTCCTTTAGAATGGACTGGTTGGATCTCCTTGCAGTCCAAGGGACTCTCAAGAGTCTTCTCCAACACCACCGTTCAAAAGCATGAATTCTTCGGTGCTCTGCCTTCTTCACAGTCCAACTCGCACATCCATACATGACCACAGGAAAAACCATAGCCTTGACAAGACGGACCTTTGTTGGCAAAGTAACGTCTTTGCTTTTGAATATACTATCTAGCTTGGTCATAACTTTTCTTCCAAAGAGTAAGCGTCTTTTAATTTCATGGTTACAATCACCATCTGTAGTGATTTTGGAGCCCCAAAAAATAAAGTCTGGCACTGTTTCCACTGTTTCCCCATCTATTTCCCGTGAAGTCATGGGACCGGATGCCATGATCTTAGTTTTCTGAATGTTGAGCTTTACGCCAACTTTTTCACTCTCCTCTTTCACTTTCATCAAGAGGCTTTTTAGTTCCTCTTCATTTTCTGCCATAAGGGTGGTGTCATCTGCATATCTGAGGTTATTGATATTTCTCCTGGTAATCTTGATTCCAGCTTGTGTTGTGCCTTTTATTTATATATATAATTTCACTGACATACACAAGGTCATCTAAGCTTTATCCTATGCTACCTTTCAAGGATTTATAGTCGTGCATTTGACATTTATATCTATGATTCATTTTGAGTTATTTTTTTGAAGGGTTTAAAATCTGTGTTTATTTTTTGCAGGTGAATGGCCAGTCATTCCTGCACCATTTATTTTAGACCATCACTGCATTCCCTTTGCTCCTTTATCAAAAATCAACTGACTATATTTACACGAGTTTCTTTCTGGACTTTCTATTGTGTTCTGTTGATCTATTTGTCCATTCTTTTGCCAGTATTGCACAGTCTTGATTACTATAACTTTATAGTAAGTCATAATGTTAGTAGGAACATACCTCCAACTGAATTTTATGAAAGAGAAACTAAACTGGGACATTTAAAAATTAAGAATTAATCCCAAGTTGCTGTCTGTAGAAATGCAGTATTAAGAAAGAATATGCAAGAAAAACAGTTTTATTGTGGGTGCACATTCAAACTACCTTGAAATAAGGGAACATGTACTCATTCAAATTTTACATGATGCTGCTTAGACTCATTATAAGAAAGAACTACAATGACCATGGCTTATGTCTATTTCCTTATGCAAAAATAGAACAATCCTTGTACTTATCGCTATCACAAGATTATTATGATAAAAGAAGATAAAACATTCTTGAAAGTACACTAAGCACATGTGTTTATATGTATATAAGCTCCTTTTCCTCCTGAGGGGCTATGACATTATTTTGATTGTTTCTTCAAGTGGTGTTTCAGAACAGGCTCTCTCAGCTACTTCATTATCACTGTAATAACAGCATGGCTGTCGGAAATCACTCCTTATGTCTGGTGCTCCAGCAGTAATGACTGAATAGCTCACCTAATTCAAAATGATGAATTTCAATATTTTATTTTGGTCTCTATCCATGTTCAGTTACGTAAGTAAATTACACCAAAAGTATCTATTTATAATAAATTATTTTACCAAGTAAGGTCAAATCACTCTCCTTGTGACATCTTGAATACACTTAAAGAATTAAACAAATCATGGATGACACACCCCTCCCATTTTCCTCCATTTATCTGATCAAGGTCATGCTTCATATTTAAAATCGTATTTTGAAAGTTTTATGGACACATTTGACCACATCAAACTCAGATTTTACCAAAGTTAAGAATATTAATGATTGTTTCATTAATATTCAGACTCAGACTAGGCAAAGAGTAAAAGAATGTAACCTTCTTGACATTAAAATCAGGACAGTCTCTTTCCTCCTGATTTGGACTGTGTTATGAAGCCAGAAATTTTCCTTTCAAGATATAAGAAGATCTTAAGTTCTTTGCAATGGGGCATATAAAAATATCAATTCCCCAAATATAGAAAAAATAATTTGGATGAACACAAACACTAGCAATCTTTCTTATATTATAGCCTCGATAATCAGATCATTGTCTCAGTAGAACTATACTGACATTCTTTTTTGCACTGTTTTTGCTCCAGAAAATAGCATCCCCAAAAATCCCCTGGTATTATTTGCCATCATCTTGACATATTGCTACTTCTACAGGTTAGAAATATTTGCATCATTGACATACATCTCCATAGACTCGCCAGCTTATTTCATTTGACATTGTAACATGATGTCTGCGGATTTATATTATAAAAATCTCATGAGAATGTCAATGACACAAAATCCCATTACAGTGAAGGGGAATTAGTGACATTACAAAAACACTGTGGCAAGTGACTAGAATACCTCATCTCTGGAAATTTTGTTTCATTAAAATGGAAAACTTCTTGGTTTAAATATTCAAATAAAGTTATTTTTATTTAAATGTTTCCTTTAAGTATTATTACCACAAAAGAGAAACTGAAAGAAACTAAGAAAATAGCTTGAACCAAAAAAGTGGCTACTTTCTATTTTACTACTGTAATTTATTTTACTTAGTTAATGCCAGCACTATTCAGGCCAGAAAAAGAGGAGTGGGGACAGGCCCCATTCACCTGTCACTTTCTGTTTTGAGCAGACACAGTTCTATAGCACGGATACAGAAAAATCTGCCAGGGATTAAGCCAGGGTATTGAAAACTTAAGCCAAATACTATTTCTGGTACTAATAATTTAGATTTCAGCAGGTTGACTTAAAAGCCATTTGGGGATAAAACTCAACTACTTCACATTTCACAGTAGATAAAAGGGTCCTTTTCATTTATTTATATTTTATTCCATTTTATTTTAATTTCATTTTGAGGTATGACATGCTGTCCCATCCCTTGGTTTCACCAGGAGACAAGTTATTTAGTGACAGCTACATGAATAGCCTCCACTATAGTTACTCTCATTCACAGCATGAAGGAAAATGAGTTGGACGCTTTTCAGTGGATAGGGCAGAAATATGAATCTTTCAGATGTCCCCAATTTTGTATGCTGCTAGCCAAATCACTTTTATTCCCTTTACAGATATGGGTATTAATGTGTAAGGTTCCCCAGAGTCTCCTGCTTTTATGCAAAAGAAGGCTGGGTGTTTTGTGAAGAGGGGACTCTCAATGAGTTTCCTTTCTGAATTTATGGAGTTTAGGAGTGGTGCATAATCATTTACAGCTGGGCTGACAGGGAGCACAGTGCACATTACCACTTGTCTCTCCTGTGATTTAAAATCTCCTTTTGGAGACTTTTACTGATATTAGCTCAGCAACTTTATCAGATATTTTAATTACAAAGTATAAGTATTATGAAGACAGCAAACTTCTATAAATTTCTAATATTCCCAAATCAAAAAAAAAAAAAAAAAACCTGGAAGTTTGCATCAAAGACAAATTCACTTCTCTGTAGTTGAAAGACAGATATGGTATTTTGAAAACTAACCATTGTTATTTGGGCCCTCCTAGTGGAAAGAGGATAGCTTTTGTAGTCGCACAGAAATGACAGGAAATTATGGGACTCTATTTATTAGTTGAGGAATGTCAAACAACTTAAGGAATAGTATCAATTTTGAGGATAGCTTTGAGACTTACATGAAATAGTACATATACAATACCCAGCAGGGTCCTGATAGACATGAGCACAAGTCTCTTCATTCATGAATATTTGCATTACTTTTTTTTTTCCACAGTAGTTGCAAGAACAATGCATTCTCATTTTTGCAATTAGTAGTTTCTTCAGTAATGAAAAGAAGCCTCCAACTTCAAAACGGCTAGATGGGTCTAGATATTATATTCCAGGTCTACTGTGGCTTAGAAGTTGAACAGAATTCAAATACTAGTATAAAGCCTGGTGGCGCAGAGGTCAAAGAATCTGCCTGCAGTGTAGGAGACCTGGGTTCAATCTCTGGGTCGAGAAGATCCCCTGGAGTGGGGAATGGAAACCCACTCCAGTATTCTTGCCTGGAGAATTCCATGGACAGGGGAGCCTGTTGGGCTAGAGTCCATGGGGTTGCAAAGAGTTGAACACAACTGAGCAACTAACACTCACTCATAAATATTTTAGATGTACTTCAAAAATTAATCTATTCACCCTTGCCTTCTAATTAAATAATCCAACCTCCTTGCTTTGGTCTTCTTGTAATATTTCAAACTTTGACCCATTGAAGACAAAGTTTGAGTTTTCAACAACTGTTTATGTCTATCATCTACAAGTTTTTAGGAAAGACTGAGAGTGAGATACAGAAAAAAGTTTTCTCTGTAGACTTAGGGACATAGAGGACAGATCTGTGTTTGACAAAGGGGCCAGGAAAGGGGGAAGATGTATTGGGAGTTTGGTATTAGCAGATGCAAACTAGTATGTACAGAATGGATAAACAGCAAGGTCCTATTCTATAGCACAGGGAACTATATTCAATATTCTGTGATAAACCATATGGAAAAGAATATTAAAAAGAATGTATATACATGTAAAATGCAATCACTTTGCTATAGAGAAGAAATTAGCACAATATTGTAAATCAACTATACATCAATAGAACAAATTTTAGGAACAGAAAAATAGTTTTCTTTGCCTTCTTAATAGAAATAGAAAGTGAGTTTATGTTGTCTACTTCATTACATGCTAGTCATTTTATCCCAAATATTTTCCATAGCCTATCCTTTTTCTGGGGTTTCCCTCGTAATTTTACGTTTTGGATAACTTTAGAAAATCAATGATATTTGCTTATTTATAAAAGTTTATTATATGAATTATTTGGGAAATGGTGCTACTTTTGGAAGACTGGGAGCAAATTATAATATTCCTTGCCTAAATCAATAATCTTGGAATTAATCTTGGAATAGTTTTAAGTGAAAAAGTTAAGTGCACAAAGTATACACAATCGAATAGATAGATATAGCTGCTATAAATATTGCTATCTATGTTTTACAGAGAGAGACAGACAGACAGTCGTCTAGTCGTCATAATGAATCTTTGGAATAAAGTTTACAATTTCATTTGAAAGTTTTCTTTCTATGTCATCAAAATAAGTGAAGTAATACAACTGTAACCAATAATCCTCCACACGTCAGTAACTCAAAAAACAAAATATCATCTCTTCTTACACCAAATCCCCATCATGTATAAACTGTGGTCTCTTTTCCACACTGTCCTCACTCTAAGAACCAGGCTAATGGAATAGCCCTATCCTACCTAGATCACTGCTACATTCGTAGCATGGAGAAAAAGATACTGCCTAGTATCACAATAACAAAAACTCAACCTGAGGTGACATTTATCTTTACAATCTATTGGACAGAACTAGTTTCACATACCAGGCAAAGACAAGGGAGACAGTAAGTGAAATTCTGACACTCCTGGAAGAACTGGACTATTTGGAAAATGGCACCAACTACTATCAAGCTATAAACTAAGTTGTTACTGTCCACAAGGGCATCTACAACACCAGCATTTACTCAGCAAGCCAGCATACAGCTAGGCACTTAGAAGGTGCCCAGAAGAAAGTTACTGAGTGAAGAGAAGTATTGTTAGAAATGAAGCGGAAAGACAGTAATTATAAACGGTTATCTTCCTAGTAAACCCAGACTACTTGTTGAGGAAAGGCTGAAATTTGCAGTGTGTACAATCAAAAGAAATTGGACTGTACTGCATGGCAATTTATAATCAATAACCTCTAATTCCTTATTTTTAAAATGTAAATGAAGCCACCTGCCCCAGGGTAGAATGCAAAAATACTTCTTAAGCTGCAATATGGTTACAATATTAAATCGATTCCATTTCTGCCACTGAGAATGAGGCCACACAAGAAAACCCAGCTGGGACAGGTTTATAATCCAAATGAGAAATCAAAACTGCAATTATAGGCAGAGATGGAAATATACAGCTCTGGATAGTATCACTGTGTATAAATCCAGGAGCCATTTTAAAGCAAAGAATATTGATTGGGGAACACAGATCTCCTCAGCTGAACCATCTAATGCCTGCCCATATTCCCTTGATTTTCTCCATGCCCTGCCTGCCAGTACTACATGTGTCATCTTGCAGTCAGTTCACTGACACCCTGTAGCTCAGTTGAATAAATGAATCAGTAAACAATGAAAAATATGTTGAGGCATGCTGTCACTTAAAGAATAAATGTTAAGTTGGCTAGAATTACAGAGTGGAGGAAGCAGGATATGGGAGTATAAGAAGAAGGAACGTGTGAGTGATTAAATATGAGGCATGTACAGAGGCTCACAGGACAAGTCAAGGAAGGACTGTCACAATACAGACATTTGGAGTAGGGTGAATGAGATCTATGTTCAAAGTACAAATGCATATATAATTTTAAAAAACTCAAGTGTTATTTCAAGCAATTCATTAGGTTCTTTAAAGCTGATGACAAAACTCCAAAGTATAAGCAATCAGAAATAGATGTATAGAGACCTTGAGATTCAGCCATTCAGTTGCTGTGCTAAGGACTGGCACTATTCCTTGGGTAATTGGATTGCACTGCCTGCTGCTTTTATATCTCATCTCACTTGGGCATGTATTTGATATTCAGAGAAAATTCAGGGTAACTAATGAATGCTGCAAACACAAATGAATATTATTTCTATGCAGATTTTTTGGCAACTACGTAAAACATTTGGAGAGAGTAACCCAGCATCAGAAACGGGAGGGGAATGAAGGCTTTGCATTCTAATCATATGCCTGCCTCTAGCTCTACACTTAATCAGTCCTTGGGTCTTCCCTCTGTCTTCTGGCTGTACCATCTGGCTAAGTGGACTGAGAGTTCTCATGGTATATGTTATCTAACAAGAGAATAGGAATCATTGAAAATTCCAATAAAGAATCAGCAAAGAACTGAGTCATAAATCAAAGGCCCTGTTTTTGTCTAATAAACATTCTCAGCTTCCAAGTGGCTCTTGGGCATCCCATTTACATTCTAGATTCTTTTAGGAGGCAATAAGAAATAGATAAAATATGTGAGAATAAAGTCACAGTATTAGACTTCATTCTTGAGTTTACTAGCAAAACCTGACAGGATCACTTTACGTCTCTTAATGAATGCTAGTTACATCAAATTTTAAAAGTATAAGATTTTACTCTGTGTTGTTGGTGGAACTGCATGGGTAATGCGTGTAAACATTTTTATATACTTCACAGTGATATACACAGGTAAGAAGTTATAAGGGCTTCCCAAGGTGGTTCAGTGGTGAAGAATCTGCCTACTAATGTAGGAGATGTAGGCTATGTAGGCTCAATCCCTAGGTTGGGAAGATCCTCTGGAGAAAGAAGTGGCAACCCACTCCCGTATTTTCCCCTGGATAATTCCATGGAAAGAGAAGCCTGGCAGGTTACAGTTGCAACACAGGGCTGCAAACAGTCAGACACGACTGAGTGTGCACTTCAGTACAAGGTTTCTAATAAATAGTTCTAATAAATCACAGAAATGCTTGGCTATAATAAGATTTTTTGATATTTCCATATCAGTGGAAATCTTATATCTATTCAGGATATGGATGCATACACATTGCATAGCAAACACTTTGACAGATATACTGAGGGTCAGGTCCACTAAGAAAGGCAGATCCTGATGCTGAGCTGGAAATCAGAGGTGCAGGGGAATTTTGTTGTATATATTTTAATAGTAACTTCTTATTGAAAAATATGAATGAACTGTGAAATAGTTACTCTGAAAGTACCACTCTGATTTCTAGTATCCTTGCTATCTAATGTATACACACACTTTTTTAATGTGTTTAATTTCCCAAAGATGATTTTCAGCTTTATATTTCATTTGAAAATAGCTTGCTTTGTTTTAATTGCAAAATATCTCAAATTATAACACTGTTTATTGTTAATCAACAATATATAATAAGGCTGAACACCAAAGAATTGATGCTTTTGAACTGTGGTGTTGGAGAAGACTCTTGAGAGTATCTTGGATTTCAAGGAGATCCAACCAGTCAATCCTAAAGGAAATCAGTCCTGAACATTCACTGGAAGCTGAAGCTCCTATACTTTGGCCACCTGATGCAAAGAGTCGACACATTTGAAAAGACCCTGATGCTGGGAAAGATTGAAGGCAGGAGGAAAAGGGGACGACAGAGGATGAGACGGTTGGATGGCATCATCAACTCAATGGACAGGAGTTTTAGCAAGCTCTGGGTGATGGTGAAGGACAGGGAAGCCCGGCGTGCTGCAGTCCATGGCATCACAAAGAGTCGGACACGACTGAGTGACTGAACAACAACAAAATATTTGCCTCAGTTATGAAAGCATCCACGGAGATAATCTAGTCCTTATACAAGATTATTCACAACACTATAGTTCACTTTTACCGAGCATTTACTAGGTACTGTGATCAGGGTTAAGAGCCTCTGTGTGTGTGTGTGTGTGTGTGTGTGTGTGTGTGTGCACATGTGTGTATGGGTGCACATAGATGTTGTGTTCACGTAAACCTCACAGTCAGATAAACAAAGTTCAAGGTCATTCAATCCAGATTTGTCTCCAAAACCTTAGTCAACTAAGAAACTCTGTGCATCATACATACTCTTTGGTTTCTAGCCAGCAGAATATTGGCACCTGACAGTGATTTAAAGAACATAAAAGAAGAGAATGATCTTCCATATGTGGATGTGCTACAGATAAACCACAACAAATTGCCAAATGAAAGGTGAATTGAGCAGTTTTATATAGAGGACAAAGGAACTCAATTCATATTCAAAGTAAAGCTCATATTTTAGGAATAGTTAAATGCTGATTATTCTTCTGCAATTCTGTTTTAATTAAATATTACCATTAAGGGCTATGCTAAATAATGTGCTAACATTTCAGTATGTGGATAATATATTAATCTGAGGTTCTCTATTATGCAGTGTTAAAGCCTTAGAATCCCAGTAGATTTCATAGCACTGTCCCTTCTCTTACCAGGAATCAGTGTACATAGAGACAATGTTGTTATTTAGCCAATAAGTCTGCCCAACTCTTTGTGACCCTGTGGTCTGTAGCCTTCCAGGCTCCTCTGTCCATGGGATTTCCCAGGCAAGAATCCTGGAGTAGGTTGCTATTTCCTCCTCCAGGCGATCTTTCCAGCAATTGAGCCCACGTCTCCTTCACTGTAGGCAAATTCGTTACCGCTGAGCCACCAGTGAAGCCCAAACACGGAGACATCTGCACATGTTTGTGTTCACCTAGAATTGGGATGAGCCAGCCTATCTCAGTGATGCAAATTCAAGTGAAGAACATGAGTCATAAGAACAAGAAGAATCGAGCCATGAGATCTGCTCTTGCTTTGGCTCCGCCATGGTAGGCCTGGAAACAAGTATACTGCATTATGCACTAGGACTGTGCAAGAGAACAGAAAGTCCATAACTAACCCCTGCTTGTATTATAAACCCGAAACTTGGAGAACTGAAGTGACTTGCAAAAGATCATAAAGATAGTTGGTGGCACAGTAAGATAAAAAGATCTAAACTTTGAGCATATCACATTATTTTTATGGTTATTAGTCCCTCTGTAAAATTAAAAATTTGAGGAAGGTTATTTCTCAGATACAACAAGCATAAAAGGCTGTGGTTGTTGTTTAAGGCTTCAGATAAAAATGTATGTGTACAGGAAATAGTAAGTCGAGACCTCGACTTTGGAACTGAATGACCTGATCTCCCAGAGCCCTTGTTTCCTTATATTATACCAAGTATTTATGCATGTGTGTCCTCCTACTATGTGGGATTACTAGGAAGTTCACGGGATACAAAGTATGTGAAAGTGCTATTTGATTCCCTCATCAGTATTTCGAAAGATCCTTGGTTGTATGAACTTAATATACTTCAGTTCAGTTCAGTCACTAAGTCGTGTCCAACTCTTTGCGACCCCATAGACCACAGCACGCCAGGCCTCCCTCTCCATCACCAACTCCTGGAGTTCACTCAAACTCACAACCATCGAGTCGGTGATACCATCCAGCCATCTCATCCTCTGTGGTCCTCTTCTCCTCCTGCCCCCAATCCCTCCCAGCATCAGAGTCTTTTCCAATGAGTCAACTCTTCACATGAGGTGGCCAAAGTACTGGAGTTTCAGCTTTAGCATCATTCCTTCCAAAGAATACCCAGGACTGATCTCCTTTGGAATGGACTGGTTGGATCTCCCTGGAGTCCAAGGGACTCTCAAGAGTCTTCTCCAACACCACAGTTCAAAAGCATATTCTCCTCCTGCCCCCAATCCCTCCCAGCATCAGAGTCTTTTCCAATGAGTCAACTCTTCACATGAGGTGGCCAAAGTACTGGAGTTTCAGCTTTAGCATCATTCCTTCCAAAGAATACCCAGGACTGATCTCCTTTGGAATGGACTGGTTGGATCTCCCTGGAGTCCAAGGGACTCTCAAGAGTCTTCTCCAACACCACAGTTCAAAAGCATCAATTCTTTGGTGCTCAGCTTTCTTCACAGTCCAACTCTCATATCCATACATGGCCACTGGAAAAACCATAGCCTTGACTAGACGGACCTTTGTTGGCAAAGTAATGTCTCTGCTTTTGAATATGCTATCTAGGTTGGTCATAATTTTCCTTAAGTGTCTTTTAATTTCATGGCTGCAGTCACCATCTGCAATGGTTCTTTAGAAGAAACAGCTATTTTCAGTCAGAATATAAAACTTTACAGAGATAAGAAGTCAGTGTTAATGCAAACTGACCATGGAAGTCAATCCATTTTATTTGGAATGGAATAAGTAGTTACCAGACTTTTAGGATACTGCAGACTTTAAGGAGAGTAAAAGTCTTCAAATGCTTATGAGTCAGGACGTCCCTGGTCATCCAGTAGTTAATAATCCACCTGCCAATGCAGGAGAAATGGGTTCAATACCTGGTTTGGGACGATCCCACATGCTGCAGAACTACTAAGCACATGTGCCACAATTACTGAGCCTGTGCTCTAGAGCCCACGAGCCTCAACTACTGAGCCCTTGTACTAAAACTGTTGAAGCCCACACACCTAGAACCTGTGCTTCTCAAGGAGAGAGTAGCCCCTATTTATCACTAGAGAAAACCTGTTTGCAGCAACAAAGACCCAGCACAGCCCAAAGTAAACAAATAATTTTTAAAAAATCTTTAAAAATGCTTGAGTCACATGGGTGCCCCACGGGTATACACATGATTATAAATTCTATTGTTCAATCATGTCAAACTCTTTGCAACTACATGGACTGCAGCAAGACAGGCTTCCCTGTCCTTAACTATCTCTTGGAGTTTCCTCAAATGTCTTCTGTATGGTAAAACAGCAATGCATGCATGATAAGTCGCTTCAGTCTTTTCTGACTCTTTGCGACCCCATGGACTGTAGCCCTCCAGGCTCATCTGTCCATGGGATTCTCCAGACAAGAATACTAGAGTGGCTTGCCATTGCCTACTCCAAAACAGCAATAAATTTAAATATTACTACTTTTTTTTATTAGTGGGCTTCCCAGGTGGTGCTAGGGGTAAAGAATCTGCCTGCNACTGTAGCCCTCCAGGCTCATCTGTCCATGGGATTCTCCAGACAAGAATACTAGAGTGGCTTGCCATTGCCTACTCCAAAACAGCAATAAATTTAAATATTACTACTTTTTTTTATTAGTGGGCTTCCCAGGTGGTGCTAGGGGTAAAGAATCTGCCTGCCAATGCAGGAGACTCAAGAGATGCAGGTTCATCCTTGGGTCATGAAAATCCCCTGGAGGAGGAAATGGCAACCCACTCCAGTATCCTTGCCTGGAAAAATTCCATGGACAGAGGAGCCTGGTGGGGCTACAGTCCATGGGGTCGCACAAAGTCGGACACAATGGAGAACACGTGCTGAGACTTTTATTAGTATCTATATATTGAAACATTACATGATCAGTTTGTCTTATTATAACTTTAGTAAAACGTAAGACTTGGATAAATGAGTTGCTCTCCTAATCTATTTCACAATTACTTCAATCAAAATGCATAATAGGAATACAGATATAAAAAACCCCAGCAGTACTGGACAAAAATTTTATTTCAGAAAAGACAGCAAGAATCAAAATGTAGATATACTTTTATTAGGTAGATGATATAGCTTTGAAAGAACAGTAAAAAAACAAAAATGGAAAAAATAAAGATGTTATTTTATTAGCTGTCTTCTACTTTCTTCAAAGGCAAATAAGAATTGTTTTGCCGTAGGAATGTTAAGTTGTTTTCCAAAATTCCCCTCATTTATCTTCTAAATTCAAAACTATCATTGAGCAGTGACAGACTTGCTCCCTAAAGTTTGCATTATTATTGCTATTGACGATAACTTGTTCTCAATTTCTGGAGAAAGGAAAACAAAATAAGCTACAGCTCTACAAGGACAGCGGTTACATATCTATACTTAAATTTAAGCCAATAAAAATGACAGTCTTATTAAAACAAAATAACTAAGGGTAAAAGAATAAAGGCAGTCATGCCCCCAAACTGAATTATATAGAGTTTTTTAAGATTCAAAATTTAATATTGTAAAGAGGCTATTAACTATTAGATTCTTCATTAAAAAGCCTGTTTCAATATGTCTTTTCAATTCTATTTGCATGAATATAAATAAATGAAAAATCCTGTTTGTTAAAAGTGTCCATTTCTTTAATATATGTGTCAGTTGGATGTTGGGAAAAGAGTCTGCAAAGGAATGTCAAGAATTGAGTAATTTGCATTCTTATATTTCAGGGAAAGTTGATTTAAGCAAAACATTAATGCGACAAGTAACTATGAGCTTCAAAGTAGAGAAGCATATTAATGCACTGATCTTATTTCCCTGAAGGAATATGACACTTCTGGACAGCTCAAGAGACTGGCTGCAATATATGGAAAGAAAGAAAGGCGATCACGGGAGCCACCCTGTGCTGTTCTGTGATGCTCAAGTCATAGCCAACATTAATAAGTCACTAGCGATTTTCACATGCTTGTCATAACCTTTGTGTCACAATTTCAGGTAAAAGATAATATAAGACAAAGAACTTCAGGCAGAGAAAGTGAAAGCAAGCCTGTCAAAGATTGGCAGGCTCAAATTTGATCTGCCTTCTGCTTTTCTCACTGTTCCCTGAGAAGCTTGTGTCAATCTCACTTGGCCAAGTTTTCAAACACAGCACCTAATTTGGAAAATATCTGAATACAATCAAGTTGTCACCAGCCCATCTTGTGGGCCTTCAGGCTTTCTGGTAATGATACTTATCTGAACAGCCACATTTAGACCACCATGCTTACACTGGCTTCTATAAAATCAAAATTTATATTTTACCTTTTAAAGTTGTAAACATAGGCAGCTTAAGAAGAATCCCAAGCTAGCAAGACTCTTAATGCAGCATCTATTCTTGTGTATGACTTTTTGTTGCTCTGGGAATGACAAATGAGTGGTTCACCTACAGACTTTTAAATTATATCTTAATAATTGACAGAATTAAAAAGGAGGAAGTCAAAGATACTATATAGCATTTGGGACAGAGAGTTTAACTAAATAACTATCCCTATGAATGCCATGAATGAACATAACTAACTAATATGCAGATGTTAACAGATATCAACCACAGTTTCAAAAATATTTTAAAAAGAAACAAGTCATTTTATTACTTAACTTAGTTATGCTATTTAAAGATTAGGAGTTAGAGCTAAAATTCAGGTTAATGTTATCAAGCCATTCTTAGGTATACATATCCTCTTCAAGCTTTTAAATAAAACTGTATTCAGAATCTAGAAGATTAACGATAACTTCACCAAGCCTAGGCATTTAGAGCAAAGCATCATCTATTTGAGAGCTGCACAACACTATGCAAAAGGAGAACAGTCAACAAACTCTTAGAGTTAGTAGTTTTTAATCAATTTATGTTTCCTACAACAGAGGAGTCTATATTCAACCATTTTTCATTAAAAAAAGGAAATAAAAACTAATTAGCTTGAAAAAGAGTCAAGTTACTTCCCATGAAAATCCCTTGCCTGTTACATTTTTACAATTGCAAGGATTTCTTCTACATTTAATTTACCACAGAACACATTATCTAACCTATGGGCCAGCAGATTTTAAAATGGATATATGCATACATATACTGGTATGCATACATATGTATTCATATGCATTTTTGATTTTAATTTTATTGAAGTATGGTTTATTTACAATGTTGTATTAATTTCTGCTGTACAGCAAATGACTCAGTTACACATATACTTATATCCTTTTTCATATTCCTTTCCATTATTGTTTATCACAGGATACTGAATATAGTTCCCTGTGCTATAGAGTAGGGCCTTATTGTTTATCCATCCTATATATACAAGCTTGCATCTGCTAATCCCAAACCCTCAATCCTTCCCTCCCCACCATTTCTATATAGATTATATTTTAACTGTGCTATTTAGTCAATCAAAAACTGGTTATGAGAAATGATATAAAATAAGATTTTTCTTCAAATTTTATCTCTCTTTATATTTCAGTCTGAGTTTAGGTAGGTCATCTTCTTCATAGATGTTCTATGGACCCAAGTTTCTTCTGACTTTTCACTTTGCTACCCTAGTGTCCCATCTGCAAGTTTGAAACTGGTTAACTCTATCAATCCTAAGAAAAGAGAAAGAGAAGAAATAGAGAGGAAGCACTATTCTCTTAAGAAATTGGTGTGGAAAACCAATAGAACATTGTAAAGCAATTTCTTCCCAATTAAAAGTAAAATTTAAAAAATAAATTGGCATTGGATTTGTCTATATGACTGCTGCTTATTCTACATTAGTGAGAACTTAGTCACGTGAAAACAGACAAGACAGCTGAGAAGGGTACCCTCCAGCTGGACTATCAAGGACCCTACATAAATAAGTGTGAAAGGAGGAGAGTATGAGAATGGATCCTGGGGAAAGGTAGTAAGCTTTGTCATACTTGAATTTCTAATTTGAAATTTTAATAATTTTAAAATGCTCATCATCTAAGGAAATCTATCATACTTTGAGAGTTTCCTAGTCACTAAGACTTTTTAACATTAGCACTGCATAAAACTTAAGTCACTAAAGAATATTCTCCCTCCCAGGGCCATCTGCTTTATCAAAGTCAAGGCAGTTATAAATTAAAGTCTATTGTATGTGCTCCAATTTATGATGGTAGCATGTAGACATCAACAAAGTCACACTCATTTTGAAAAGAAATGGTTAATGATGCTCTCCTTTCTATACATTATGTGGCAACTAAATATCTCAACATAATTTACAGTGAGTAGTAGAATGTAGCTTTGTGATATAATGAAGATTAGAATTCAGGGTATATTTGACAAAACCAAAGAAAATGACAAATTGTAGTTCTGTAATATGAAAGCGTATACTTTTAATTAATGTATAATGCCAAAATCCCCTAGGAATGTAATTAAAACTTTCAAATGTAATCAATTCTGACTTGTTCTAAATAATAAAGAGTCTTACTAATATATCTGCTGTCATTAAAAAATAAGGGGAATCAATGTGGGCTATTTAGGTGGGACTTCAATTTATGAGGTTTAAAGTTTGTGATTTGGTTTCTGAAATGTTTAGGTTTTAGACTGACATACTCTGCCAATTTCATTACTTATAATAATATTTGACAAGGATAATTTTACTATAAAGAAAATAAAATGTGCTTTTTAGAAGACTGCCAGTTCTTGAAAGCCAAATTTATCACTGACTGAATGGCAGGATTGAAAGAAATCTAATAATTGATCCAAGATAAAGGAATTGTTTTGTCTTGACTGAATTCTATTTTGCATAGTAGGATTTGGATATAAATGTATAACTACATACTTGTCCACAAAGTTGATGGCAGGATGGTTTCAGAAATGAATATGGGGCATTAATCAAAAATCAAATGATATTGACTTACTCAGTAAATACTCATACCGTCACTGCATTCATTCTTTGTCACTTAGTGTCCTATGATAGATACAAGGAATTCAGCAGAGGAAATAAAATGGTCTATGCCCTAAGTAAATCTAAAATGGACTATGCCCTAAGTAAATTTAAATTCTAGGGGAAATGATAGGTAATAAACACATGATTATAATTTTTTTTGTATTATTTTCATCACTTTGTTTAAATATTTTATTATAAGAAAATAATATGATTTCCTCTTTTTTTTTTTTTTTTTGTATTTATTTTTTTTTTTACACGAACTCCCAAACATGAGCCATACTGAGGTACCAAATCTTTTCTGGGGAGATGAACAAAGGAAGTGACATCTCAGATAATATAGAAAAGATGGTGTAAACCTATGTATGTGAAGTTAAGGAGCTTCTGGAAGAAGCAATTTCCTGCTGTGATGAGTAGGTGTGAAAAGAGAAGGGACGTATACAAACAACTGAAGTAAGTCTGATTGATCTGAAGTACACAAAGATGTAGAAGTAGACAGGAATGAGACAGGAATTCTAAGAGGTAGACAGAGACAATATTTTAATAATACTTATTGTCTATCTTAAGTATTTGGAACTTTTTGTAAATGGCATCAGGAATTAGGAAGGATGGCCAAGACTATCTCTAGTCTCAATAATAAACGAAGTGGTTCTGTGGTCTACAGTGACAGCAGTGGTAATCAGGAGAAGGTGACAGGATGGAGAAGTGTATGATCATACAATCTGGTGATAAACTGAAGGAGGAGGGAGGAGTCAAGAATAATCCCCAAATTACCGCCTTCAACTGGAGAGAATGTGTTATCTTTGAATGAGACCTAAAACAGAGCGAGGGAATAGTTCAAGAGTGTAGAGAGGGGTCTTGAGTCTTATTAGTTTAAGTAGTCTTTAAGACATCTAAGCAGGGAGATCTAGTGGGGCGGGGGTTATATAATTTGTAGCTAAGGACAGTTTCTAGCTTGAAAATGGGAGTTCAACAGTTCTCAGCCTCCCTCTGGCAGCTGAATCCATTGGAAGTAGATGAGATTACATAGGGAGAAGATTAACAGACAACAAATCCATGTTAAAATAGTTTAAGACAAAAAAATTTCAGTGAATGATATTCTCTCATTTTACTAAATGATCTTAATGGAGTGATTTACACAATTCTCCATTTTTACTATATGGATCAAAAAGAGCAACCTTCTTTTCTAAAAAATTAATGAATTTTAACAATAGGTACTGATATCAAGGACAAGAATAGAACAATTAAATAATTTTAAATTGCAAGGTAATATAAGCAATTAAATCCAACTGAAATGACCTAACTCAGACATTAAATATAATAATCTAGGACTATTGAAGTGATATTATATATCCCAGTAATAGACTGGTAGTGAATGAAACTGTTTCTAAAAAAGGTTCTTCATCTAAAACATTTTTTTTTCTTTTGCTTTAAGACTTACCTTTATTACTCTTAATACTTAGAGCTACTTTAGTTACTAAGCTCATAATCCTAATAAAATTTTGTAGTTTTGTCTTTAAAATAATTTGAACTAACTTTGTGAGGGGAAAAAGCCCACTACAGTTATAAGACCTATATTAATATCCTGATTTCACCATTTACTTTTTTTTTTTTAATTTCAGGGTTTCTACTTGGTGAATATATTACAAACCAATCTGTGAAGAAGAAAGTGAGATGATTTTATTACAATATGAAAAGCAGCTTAATTTTTATTTGAAATCTGGTCATGTAAATAAAGAATATTATCATCACACAATTCAAGGAGAAAATAAAAGAGAAAGACATCTGTGACATAATAAATTTATGCTAGAGCACAGAAGACCAAAGGAAAAAGATCACATGTACTAATCTACTGATGATACTTCTTAAAGAAAGCCACACTGACATCAAAGAATACTATTCACCTCCATCTGTGACAACCTCACGAAGGAGGACCACATGAAGACATGAATAACAATGTGAACATAGTGGATTTGCATAATTCAAAACTAAATATTAAAGAGAAGCTATATGAATGTCCTTGAAATGTTGAAACTCTGAAAAGCTGTAAAGTTCAGAGGCAAATAAGGGCTTTGGACATGTCACATACTACGTAAAAACTGAAGAATAAAGTGAGTTTCCTTAAGGTACAATTGTAAATGGATTCAGCCTTTCCTTTTCATTAAATTTGTAAGTTTAATAAATAAAATCTGCTTGCTATTCTAGGCGGATAACTTCTTAATGTAATCAGTATTTTTAAAAATGAACTTCCCCCATTGGACTTAATTGCTCACACTGGTGTTTATTTTACACATCTTTGCTTTTCTCACACTGGCAGTCACAGAAGTTAAAAGTGTAACTAGCTTTAATGAAACTTTTGCTATAATTTCACATCAATATCTAACTCTACATTACAGACAAGTGGCCTTACAAGAACTACAAGCCATGTGTGACAAGTGTCTGTAGTACATGCAAACACAAGTGAAATTAGCTTTCATTTCTCTCCCAGGAGTCATTAAATAGTAGATGTGAACAATATAAATTACTTCTTGTCATCTTTTGCCATTTGATCAGTTGAAGGATCCCTTTATAAAACGTGAGGAAGAGGAAAAGTACTGGCAATATGACACCCCTTTATGTTCAATTTGAAAGTTTGTTCAATTCTATATTCACACTACTCTACTCTCTGATGGGTCTCTTTTCAAAATGGGATACCTTTGATAGTCAGGCATCTTATATCTTATTCCTCCAGGCTAAGATCTCTATTTTCACTGCTTCCTTCAGAAAATTAGAATTTCTGTCTTACACAATATTAAGAGGCTTTTTAAAAGTGCTTATGACTTGACAAAAAATGCATTAGCTGTGAAAACTGACAAGAATCTGTGCTTGTGGAGACTGCAAGAAGCAGCAAAGCCTCTATTACTAACATATTGCTTTTTATTATAAAATATGACTCCCATTAGTTTTGGGCTACAGCCAAGTCTCTTCTCGTGGTTTAAAAAGGAGTTACCTTGACAAGATTCGACTTAAATCACATCTTGATCTACATTATGAACACAAAAGAACACTTTCTGCATTAAAGTGACAATAAGAGTCTGATTTACAATCCTAAAGCAAAGAAATTCAGAGTTAAATAAATCAAATGACTTAGCACTTGTCCCTAGGTTTTCGCGAGAGTGTGAAATCTATGAGAAAAAAAGAATATATGCTGTACCAAGTATTCCATCTGTAAACTCAGAGTATTATGTGGTTCTATTAAGTACTCATTTTCACTTTGGTGAATTTCAAAAAGATAATTAGGAATAAGACAACTGTCTCCTTGAAAAAGCAATGTAATTTGTGGTGTTTCTGGACACATAATCATCACGTTTTTGTTTTTGTTGTCTCTCTTTTTTTTTTCCCTAGGAGCAAGATACAGGTTTACAACTATTTCATGTATTTCATAATCATAAATATCCTCAGGAAATCTCTGGTCAGAGAGTTAAACCACCTAATATTTGCCTGAAGCCTCCAAGCCTAACAACTTTCTAGTATGTAAAAGAAAATCTTTCTACAGAGAACGGAGCTTAGCCTCAAGGAAAAGAGACACTTATTCATTTAAAAAATTCAATCAGTATCAAGTAAAAATCTAAATGACAGCAAACTTAACAAAATCCATGCCCTCCTGAAACTTATCTTTAAGGATGATGGACTCTAACACAAAGATGACAATCATTTAATAATTATCACCTGGATTGGAGGGCAGTCTAGAAAATGGAAGGTACAGATGGGGCCAGAATGGTGCAGGAAAACTTTGGAAAGTAAATCATATTAAACTGTTTAAAAGGTGAGTAGAGGGGAGGAACATGCTCTACCCAGAAGGAATGCCATGGGAGAAAGCCTGATTTTAAGACATGTGTGCTACAGGGGCCATGAAAAGAGCAGCTGAATGCAAGTGCAGAAGAGACTGAGTCTTCTGTCACGCATTTGGGACACCTGCACAAGAGTTTACTACACATGGCTTACAAAACATAATTTGAGATTTAAGATGAGATTTTTCTCCAAAAAAATCCCAACTAAATGGAAAATGATGAGTGTAGACATTTAGGACAGCACTATACCTTCCCAGAGAGGACATCCCATAGGCTGAAGCTGTAATAAAACTCCACTAGCTTTTCTTTTTGACTTGAAATACTTACCAACCTCCATAATATCCACCTGTATACCCAGCTAGAAATAATTACAAATAACCCTGCAAGCTAAATTCAATACTTTTTTTATATTTACATGCAACCAAATTTTACATATTAACAAAATCATTAACTATTTTTGCAAAATGTGTTAACACTAAGATGTGTTAGATACTAAGAAGTGTTTAGAGGACAATTTTTTAGTCAGTGTTCCACTAGAGTAATTCAATTTAAAAGTGCTTAGTTTCATAAAGAAATATATTCTTAAATTATTAAGGCTGTTTTCATGCCTTACTAAAACTAACATAATAAAAGCATATGAATTAACCTTTCAATATTACTCTGTTTTTGATTAACCTGAAATCTAATATAGTATATTTATCCTAAGTGAACAAGATATATGCAGTTCCATATATTTACTTACACCAAATTGAAATATTATGCCTTTACTGTGCCACTATATAGTTTCTCTTTTATGTAAATATGCTAATTAAAAAGAGGAAAGAAACTAAATTAGCAGTTTTTTCTACTACTGCTACCAATGAAAGTGTACATTTAATTAACATAAAGCAAAGGAATAATTAATATTGGACATAAATTCTCATTACAGGGATTAGAACTAACATTTGGTTTACTTGTTTTTAAACAATACAAAGGAAGCACTTGCCATGTTTATATGAATTCAATACTTTGTACTCAAGGAAACAATTCTCAAATAAAAGAAAACTTGAGGTGGAAGAAAATTTTTAGATGATGAAAAACCACTCTAGCATTTTTTTTTAAAGTGTGCTTTATAGATTGAGAAACTAACTCTCTCTCCTAACTTTTAGTAACAGAGTTGAGACTGGAACAAGCTCTTACCTGTGATTACGTTCTCTGTCCACCACATAACAGGCTCATCATACTATGAGACTGCATCAGCAGAACATTTATGGTGTAATGATGAGTATAAAATGTAGCTAGACCTCAATGGAAAAAAAATAATAATTTTTCCATGAGAAGATGTGTATAAGAGACAGGTTGAGACTGGAACAAGCTCTTACCTGTGATTACGTTCTCTGTCCACCACATCACAGGCTCATCATACTATGAGACTGCATCAGCAGAACATTTATGGTGTAATGATGAGTATAAAATGTAACCAAGGACAGCCCAAAATGGTAAATCATCTCCCTGCCATTAATTTTTTAAAGTAGTCCAGGGAAGGATTCTGCCTTACTTCATACTAGATCATTTTGGTATTATTAACCCAAAGCCTGAACAAACATACAATTAAATAAGTTCCCCCAAAAATGTAACAATAGTTATAATTACTATGTTAGACTGTACTTCAGAAATACATTCTCTAGTATTATACAAGATGAAGAAACCTATTTTGAATTCACGACTATTTTTGTCTTTTAGTTTAACATTATTAAAACTGAGTGTAAGCCATTAGCTTAATTGATTAATAGTCACTTATGTTCCATTAGTTGGTAACCAAAACAGTTACTTGACTTCATGTACCAAACACTCAGTTAACTGAGGATAGATGCTTAAGGATGCAAAAAAAAAAAAAAAGACTTTTTTAATGGTGAGAAAATACTCTTAAATATTTTTAATAATTTGAAATCAATGGAAATATTAGATTTAAAAGTAGAAGGTAAGTTTGAACCCAAGTTCTAATGCCTCTAACTACACAACTTCTGCTAGGCTATTTAATCACTTATCTGTTTGAATGTGATATAGAAAGCAGAAAAAGTTGGATCATCAAAAAGGCAAAAGAGTTCGAGAAAAACATCTACTTCTGCTTTATTGATTATACCAAAGGTTTGAACTGTGTGGATCACAACAAACTGTGGAAATTATTAAAGAAATGGAAATAGCAGACCACTCGATCTTCCTCCTGAGAAATTTGTATGCCTGTCAAGAAGCAACAATTAGAACTGCACATGGAACAACAGACAGGTTCTAAATTGGGAAAGGAGTACGTCAAGGTTGTATATTATCACCCTCCTTTTTTAATTTATAGGCAGGGTACGTCATGTCAAATGCCGGGCTAAATGAAGCACAAGCTGGAATCAAGATTGCTAGGAGAAACAGCAATAACCTCAGATATGCAGATGACACCACCCTTATGGTAGAAAGTGAAGAAGAACTAAAGTGCCTCTTGATGAAAGTGAGAGAGGAAAGTGAAAATGTTGGCTTAAAGCTCAACATTCAGAAAACTAAGATCATGGCATCCGGTCTCATCACTTCATGGGAAATAGACGGGGTAAAATTGGAAACAGTGTCAGACTTTATTTTTTGGGGGGCTCCAAAATCAATGCAGATGGTGACTGTAGCCATGAAATTAAGAGATATTTGCTCATTGGAAGAAAAGCTATAACCAACCTAGGTAGCATATTAAAAAGCAGAGACATTACTTTGCCAACAAAGGTCCGTCTAGTCAAAGCTATGGTTTTTCCAGTGGTCATGTATGGATGTGAGAGTTGGACTATAAAAAAAGCTGAGTGCCAAAGAATTGATGCTTTTGAACTGTGGTGTTGGTGAAGACTCTTGAAAGTCCCTTGGAGGACAAGGAGATCAAACCAGTCCATCCAAAATGGAAATAAGTCCTGAACATTCAATGGAAGGACTGATGCTGAAGCTGAAGCTCCAATATTTTGGCCACCTGATGCAAAGAACTGACTCACTGGAAAAGACCCTGATGCTGGGAAGGACTGAAGGCAGGAGGAGAAGGGGACAACAAAGGATGAGATAGTTGGATGGCATCACTAACTTGATGGACATTAGTCTGAGTAAGCTCCAGGGGTTGGTGGTGGACATGGAAGCCTAGCATGCTGCAATCCATGGGGTTGCAAAGAGTTGGACATGACTGAGCGACTGAACTAAACTAGAAAACAGATGATCGTAACAAGTAATGATTCTGAGAAAATAATGATATCAGCACCTAAATTATTCCCTGATTTTGGATATTGTGTGGCGTTTCCATAACACTAGAATATAGCAAGTCAAATAAATTAGAAAGAGAAGATAGACTATAAAGTGTTTCATACATAAGAGCTGGTACTGATGTGGACAGTTTCAAGTCATAGTTCAATGTTTGATATTATTTTGTTTTAAATTAACCTAAATCTCAAACTAAAATCCAACATACATCTTTCTTAAGACAGGAACCAAAATCTGGTCCTGATACCTATTTATTAAAANCTGTGTGGATCACAACAAACTGTGGAAATTATTAAAGAAATGGAAATAGCAGACCACTCGATCTTCCTCCTGAGAAATTTGTATGCCTGTCAAGAAGCAACAATTAGAACTACACATGGAACAACAGACAGGTTCTAAATTGGGAAAGGAGTACGTCAAGGTTGTATATTATCACCCTCCTTTTTTAATTTATAGGCAGGGTACGTCATGTCAAATGCCGGGCTAGATGAAGCACAAGCTGGAATCAAGATTGCTAGGAGAAACAGCAATAACCTCAGATATGCAGATGACACCACCCTTATGGTAGAAAGTGAAGAAGAACTAAAGTGCCTCTTGATGAAAGTGAGACAGGAGAGTGAAAATGTTGGCTTAAAGCTCAACATTCAGAAAACTAAGATCATGGCATCCGGTCTCATCACTTCATGGGAAATAGACAGGGTAAAATCGGAAACAGTGTCAGACTTTATTTTTTGGGGGGCTCCAAAATCAATGCAGATGGTGACTGTAGCCATGAAATTAAGAGATATTTGCTCATTGGAAGAAAAGCTATAACCAACCTAGGTAGCATATTAAAAAGCAGAGACATTACTTTGCCAACAAAGGTCCGTCTAGTCAAAGCTATGGTTTTTCCAGTGGTCATGTATGGATGTGAGAGTTGGACTATAAAAAAAGCTGAGTGCCAAAGAATTGATGCTTTTGAACTGTGGTGTTGGTGAAGACTCTTGAAAGTCCCTTGGAGGACAAGGAGATCAAACCAGTCCATCCAAAATGGAAATAAGTCCTGAACATTCAATGGAAGGACTGATGCTGAAGCTGAAGCTCCAATATTTTGGCCACCTGATGCAAAGAACTGACTCACTGGAAAAGACCCTGATGCTGGGAAGGACTGAAGGCAGGAGGAGAAGGGGACAACAAAGGATGAGATAGTTGGATGGCATCACTAACTTGATGGACATTAGTCTGAGTAAGCTCCAGGGGTTGGTGGTGGACATGGAAGCCTAGCATGCTGCAATCCATGGGGTTGCAAAGAGTTGGACATGACTGAGCGACTGAACTAAACTAGAAAACAGATGATCGTAACAAGTAATGATTCTGAGAAAATAATGATATCAGCACCTAAATTATTCCCTGATTTTGGATATTGTGTGGCGTTTCCATAACACTAGAATATAGCAAGTCAAATAAATTAGAAAGAGAAGATAGACTATAAAGTGTTTCATACATAAGAGCTGGTACTGATGTGGACAGTTTCAAGTCATAGTTCAATGTTTGATATTATTTTGTTTTAAATTAACCTAAATCTCAAACTAAAATCCAACATACATCTTTCTTAAGACAGGAACCAAAATCTGGTCCTGATACCTATTTATTAAAAATTTACTCCCTTAGTGGAGGAAGGTAATGTTGTATTTCAATATAACTCTGTAAACAAACAGTTAAAATAACTTGTCAACTCATGCAATTGAACTCTAAGGAATAACCTCCAAATTAAGCCAAGCTAAATCATTAATAAAATAGATTTGGGGGCTTCCCTGGTGGTCCAGTAGCTAAGACTCTATGCTTCCCAGAGTGCCTGGGCTGGATTCCTGGTTAGGGAGCTAGATCCCACATGCCACAACTAAGAATGAGACAGCCAAATAAAGTTAAAAACATAATAATAACAAATAACAATAGATTCCATCTGCTTTTCTATTTTAAAAGGTAGTATAGCATTGTATGGAACAGAAATTTACAATCAAGTCTGTAAAAGGCAACTCTAGGAACAGAAGAGTTCCATCTACAAAAAATCTTGTAAGTCTGAACTTTATTAGGGATTCTGAAAGCTTTTCAAAAGAATGTAAGTTAATGGCTCATAATTATGATCTTAATATAATGATTCATACCACTGACTTGTCATCTTTCTTTTCATGTAAATATATTACCTTACAATTCATGAAGTGATAAGTATCGAAATAGCCACTAGGCAAATTTTAAACTTAAATTACATACATAAATTAGAAAAGTGACTCGAGATTGGATTACTGGGCCACAAATATAACTGATGAAATAAATGAAGGAGGCCAAGTGTTGCAATTTTGATATATTTGTCTATATTTTTATATGAGAGCAAAGAAAATTCACTAAAATTTTCATATTATAACTAATTTTTCTTTGCATATATATTTATCACTTTATATTAAATTTTAAAACAAGAAAATATCCTAAAGTTTAATTGAGTTTTAAATCACAAGGATTAACTAATTTATTTCTATGAACAGCGACAAACATTTGGTAGAAAAGATAATATATAATCTTTTAGTTCCATGTGCAAGAGATGTAACTTTGATTCTGGTGATGTTTAATTTTTTTATGTAGTTCCTATGATATTTGTTTACATAAGTATAAATTGGTTCATCTGATTTAAATTCCTTGGCCATGAAATTGTGCTTTTAATAAATTTATATAATAATAAAAATAATTCATCATATCCAAATAGTTTCTGCATGATTGATGTTAAAGCTTTTACTGCTGGTATTTAATGAGCACTTTGGATTAGATGTGTCAGAAGCACCTTGCAATTAAACAACAAAAAATAAGGGCTGGCAGTAGCAGATGAACTCTGTTAAAATACTTAAGATTTTACTTCCAGAAGAGTTATCATATAATAAGCCTAGTTCCAGCACCAAGTAGAAAGGAACATGAGACACAAATGGAGTTTCTTACCCTTCGTAGGTGAGCGTCATCCTCCCTGCCTAGGGCCATCTGAGCTTTTGGCTGGTTTGAGACACTCAAGGCTTCTCCACACTCCTCTGACGTGCTGTTTCTTCACTGAAAGAAAGTACTTCACCACCACCCCCCCCCCACATAATGAAATGTCATTAAATTCCTCTTGGTGTCACAGTACTCTGCCAAGTGAGGCATTTTTAAAAAGGAAGGGGTCACTGTCCATCCCCTAAGGTTCCCATCACAGCTGACGCAGGTTCTCCTCAAACTCCTCCNTTACTTCCCCCCCCCCCCCCCCCCACATAATGAAATGTCATTAAATTCCTCTTGGTGTCACAGTACTCTGCCAAGTGAGGCATTTTTAAAAAGGAAGGGGTCACTGTCCATCCCCTAAGGTTCCCATCACAGCTGACGCAGGTTCTCCTCAAACTCCTCCCCAAGCCCTTCGCTCCACAAGCCGCGGACAAAGTTCCGGCCAGCCCGCGACTGCGCATGCCGAACACCTGGCGGAGGGATTCCCAGAGCCTGCTGGCGCCGCAGCCACGACGCTTGCGGGAAATTCATTTTGTATAAAAAGGGAAAGGGACTAGAATGTAGACATTGTATCCATCGGTTTGCCTATGTTACCAAAGTACTTACAGTGAAGAAGACATTTTCACTTTTGGGTCTATTTACTCTCAAATTTGGGGGCTTCCCAGTTGGCTCAGTGGGTAAAGAATCTGCAGTGCAGGAAGTGCAGGAAATTCCCGCCGGATGCCTGGGTCTGCAAGATCCCCTGGAGGAGGGTATGACAACCCACTCCAGTATTCTTGCCTGGAGAATCCCAGGGACAGAGAAGCCTGGCAGGCTACAGTCCATGGGGTTGCAAAGAGTCCTAAAGGACTGAAGTGACTGACCACATTCTCAAATTCTTAGGGCAATTAAAAAAAAAAAAAGACCCTGCTTCTTCAGTCTTTAGTTTCAGTGATAAACTTGGGCGACCTATTTATTTACTCATTTAGTAATCATTTAGTGAGGGCCTGTTCCAAAGCATACTTTTTTTTTTTTTTTTTTTTTATGAAATACGATTTGAGAAATAGAAATTCATTCTGTGTGATGGTGGGTCTGCAATCAGCAAAACCTGCTGTACTAACCCTTGGGAAAATCCACTGAGAGCTGTGTTTCCTGTCAGACTCCTTGCAATCCCAAGGGCTGTAGCAAGCCACATTCCTCTGCCCCTGGGATTTTCCAGGTGAGAATACTAGAGTGGGTTCCCATTTCCTGTTCCAGGGGATCTTCCCAATCCAGGGATTCAGCCATCCTCTCTTGAGTCACTTACATTGGCCGGCGGATTCCTTACCCCTGAGCCACCTGGGAACTTCCATTGAAGGTTGGCGTGGGCTGCGTTTAGGAGCAAGGGGTGCAAGCCAGGGAGAATCCAGCCATAGTCCAGGCAGTTAGTTTATTGGCCTGAGGATGGGGAGAGATTCTTGGCAGATATTCATGGTTCAGGAGCTAACTTTCTGTCTTCTGTAAATCAAGAATTTACGTAAAATTAATGTCAGTTCTTAAGGTTCCTTTTTCTGAGAGCACATGCCTCAGATTCTCCATTTCCTATCATTTTAGATTGAAATCCTTTCACTCTGTTCGAGTGGAGTATTTGCAGGCACAGAAAAGTATGCAAGTTTCCATTTGCTGACATGGACCCTGGCCAGGAACACCACTGTCTTGGACCTAGAAAGTTACTTTAACACTAGAATTGTAAGTAAAAAACATACTTGGGGCTTGAATGACTGGATTTGCCGTTAGCATAAAGCATTCTCCCAGTGTCTTCTGCATGTGAAACTGCAAAAATAATTTCTTTCTCCCAGTTAGCGAAACACTTCAACAACTAAAGGGTGCTTACTGCCTACCCTCTCACCCCTCCAAGTATAATAATAATGATATGGATCAAGAGCATGATGAGGCCATAGTCATGGGGGATAGATGCTTCAGGTGGAAGTGAAAGAGTAATTCCTTCTAAATTCATATAATGAGCTCAATTTGGATTCCCTTCCTTTTTTGTTTTTTCCTTTTGACTGTCACTGCTGCAAGCTAGGGGAGTAAGACTTGCTCCAATACTGCCCAGGAAGTGGAAGTGACACCTGTCTGGATTCCCTCTTGTGAACTTTTGTTCAAGACTGCCCTTTATAATTGGGTGTAGGTGCTAAATCACTTCAGTACTGTCTGACTCTTTGCAACCCTATGGCCCACTAGGCCTAGTAGCCTGCTAGGCTCCTCTGTCTATGGGATTCTCCAGGCAAGAATACTGAGTGGGTTGCCATACCTTCCTCCAGGGGATCTTCCCCACCTGAGGATCAAACCCATATCTCTTATGTCTCTTGCATTGGCAGGCAAATCCTTTACCACTAGAGCCACCAGGGAAGCCCCCTTTATAACTGGTATAATAATAATAACAATAATTATTATTGATCATTATTTATTAATTTCTGAGTTGTTTATATTCATTTTATTTAACCCTCATTAGAAAATGATATTACTATTATTTTTGCATTTGAGAATGGTAGTTATATATGGATATGAGAGTTGGACTGTGAAAAAAGCTGAGCGCTGAAGAATTGATGCTTTTGAACTGTGGTGTTGGAGAAGATGCTTGAGAGCCCCTTGGACTGCAAGGAGATCCAACCAGTCCATTCTGAAGGAGATCAGCCCTGGGATTTCTTTGGAGGGAATGATGCTAAAGCTGAAACTCCAGTACTTTAGCCACCTCATGCGAAGAGTTGACTCATTGGAAAAGACTCTGATGCTGGGAGGGGTTGGGGGCAGGAGGAGAAGGGGCCGACAGAGGATGAGATGGCTGGATGGCATCACTGACTCGATGGACATGAGTTTGAGTGAACTCCAGGAGTTGGTGATGGACAGGGAGGCCTGGCGTGTTGTNCCCTTGGACTGCAAGGAGATCCAACCAGTCCATTCTGAAGGAGATCAGCCCTGGGATTTCTTTGGAGGGAATGATGCTAAAGCTGAAACTCCAGTACTTTAGCCACCTCATGCGAAGAGTTGACTCATTGGAAAAGACTCTGATGCTGGGAGGGGTTGGGGGCAGGAGGAGAAGGGGCCGACAGAGGATGAGATGGCTGGATGGCATCACTGACTCGATGGACGTGAGTCTGAGTGAACTCCAGGAGTTGGTGATGGACAGGGAGGCCTGGCGTGTTGTAATTCATGGGGTCGCAAAGAACTGGACATGACTGAGCGACTGAACTGAACTGAACCACCCTAAACTGAATATTTACTATAGGCTAAGAACTGAGAACTTTACATGTGTTGAGTGTATCTTTGAAATAAGTCTAGGAGAAGGTACTATTGTTATTTTCAATACCAGTTATCTTAAAGCAGTGTTTCATAGTAGTCATGAAAAATGTGGACTCTGGACCCAGACTAGGTTTCAAACTGGTCTCTATGTTACAAGTTATGGACCTTGGCAAGGTACTAATAGTTAAGCTGACTTTTCTTTGGGTTTTTCATTTGTAAAATGAAGTAAAAAATAACCACCCTTTTCCCCCATTGTTTTGTACACTAAGTGTCTATAGAACACTTTAAACAATGGTTTCCATAAATGCAACCGTGGTTTCCAAAGAAGAAACTGAAGATCAGGAGGATAAATAGCATTCTCAAGGTCAAGCAGATAGCAGAATTGGCCTTAGAATCCAAATATCTCCATCTTCAAAGTGTTTCTAACAACTATTTAGCTGTGATGTTTTGTGATATGAAGGCTTTTCCAGTTCTGAGAAGGCCTGGAGTTAAATGAGTGTGTGCCAATCTTGTCCTAGACCTCAATGGAAAAAAAATAATAATTTTTCCATGAGATCAGAAAAGAGTATGGGCTTGGAGGAAAGAGACCAAAGACTCAAGTCAGACTGTTAAAAAGCATCATCATAGCCCACTACTGTACATCTCACATTGATACAGTAGGGATAAGAGCTTTGGACTGGAGTTCAGGGTGAAAAAAATAATGTAACTTGAATATTATCTCCAAATATCACTCTTTGAAACCCAATGTGGCAGTTTGTAGTAGGTTGATTACTTAGGAATTTAGAATCCTGTTAAACTTCTTCTTTCTAGTTGATACAAATGATAGATGATTATAATATCAATATAATGAGTCCATCAATGTGTATAATTCATGTGATTTGGGTTTATTCAATGTAGGTTTATTGGAAAAAAGAAACGAGTAAAAGGAAGAAAGGAATATAAAAAAGGAAGGAAGGAAAAAAGAAAAAAGACAAAAGAAAGACTGAATTTATTTCTACACAAGGTAGAGAAACTTGGATTTGGGATTATCATATTATTCAATGCAATTATACTCCATAAAACTGAACTATTTTTCATTTCTTATACAGTAAGAAATTAAAAATATAAATAATTCATGCACTCCCATGCTTCCCTATTATAGCCCATTTGTCTAGCTGAAATAATCTTCCCTCTATACACAGGCAATCTATTCACCATCTAAGCTCCTTGAGGGTGTCAACTGTGTTATCTTCTAGGTGTTCTTAATACCTAATAAATTACTGCTGAATAGAAGTATAATGATCCTTTATCTAATGAATGCTTAGTTCAAGTATCATTTCCTCTTTGAATTATATGCTAGAACTTCAAATTGAAATGAACTTAGTTTCCACTACATTTTTTCCACCTATTTATTTAGGTACATTATAAACATAGTATTTTGTTTTTCATTTCAAGTTGCAGCTCCAGCGGGGGTTTGAAGATATCAGTTCAGTTCAGTTCAGTTCAGTCGCTCAGTCGTGTCCAACTCTTTGCGACCCCATGAATTGCAGCACACCAGGCCTCCCTGTCCATCACCATCTCCCAGAGTTCACTCAGACTCACGTCCATCGAGTCAGTGATGTTATCCAGCCATCTCATCCTCGGTCGTCCACTTCTCTTTCTGCCCCCAATCCCTCCCAGCATCAAGAGCCTTTTCCAAGGAGTCAACCCTTCCTGTGAGGTGGCCAAAGTACTGGAGTTTCAACTTTAGGATCATTCCTTCCAAAGAAATCCCAGGGCTGATCTCCTTCAGAATGGACTGGTTGGATCTCCTTACAGTCCAAGGGACTCTCAAGAGTCTTCTCCATATGTACCCACTTAATTACAAATCAAAATATAGAACATTTTCATTACCTCCTAAATTTTCCTTGATTGCCTTCCCAATCTGTGTGATTTCCAGGGCTGTTGGGGCCACTATGAGAAAAGCAGGAGAGACTCCATCTTGAAGCCTGTCATCCAGCTTAAAGACAGGATATGAACTGAGCCTGAACTCTCCCAAGAATGAGGAAACTGATGCTAAGGAAAATTAGGTCTCCTGGAGACTTGATAGATGGCAAATGGAGATTGTAGTTGAGGTCAGGCTGCCCCTGTTAGATTAACCATGGAGACATTGCTCCCATTATGTAGAATCATTGTCCCCTGCTTTAAACTTAATTGTTTGTTCTCCTAGCACCTGCTTGTTGTAAAACTCAATCATATACATCAAAGAGGTTGCTAACATGCAACTGGTCACTTAGCGAGGGGTGTAAAACTAAGTCTCTCAGAAACATCAAGGTCCTTGTTGGGGACCGATTCACCTTGTACCTGCTGGCATAATAAACTGTACTCCATACTGCGAGGTGTGTATTGTGACTCTGGATTCCACAACGGGGTAACCACTATTCTAATTGATTATTCTCACTGAGTATTGAACTTCATATAACTCAAATCATTCAGTAGGTCTTCTTTAGGTCTGTTTTGTTTTTGTTTTTTTTCCACTGACTATAAAATCTGTGAAATTTATCCATGTATAGCTAGAGTTAGCAAATATTTCCAGTATTCCAAAGTGATTGTTCCTATTTACACTGCCAGAGTGAGTCCGGAGTGAGGCAATGTTCCAGTTTCTCCACAAGCTTGATAAAACTTGATATTATTTGTCTTTTTAAATTTCCCAATATGAGTGNAATCTGTGAAATTTATCCATGTATAGCTAGAGTTAGCAAATATTTCCAGTATTCCAAAGTGATTGTTCCTATTTACACTGCCAGAGTGAGTCCGGAGTGAGGCAATGTTCCAGTTTCTCCACAAGCTTGATAAAACTTGATATTATTTGTCTTTTTAAATTTCCCAATATGAGTGTATGTAGTGCTATCTCATTTTGGTTTAATTTGCAGGCTTCTGATGATTAACATTTGGAGGTCTTTTTCATTTGCCCTTTTTTTTTTTTTTTTAGATAACTTTTCTTGTGAAGTGAATTCAACTGTGTGTGTTTTAATATGATGGTTTATCTCTCTTATTGATTGGTAGTAGTTCCTTATATGTTCTTGATGTATTTGTCAGACTTTTTTTTTTTAACCTATCCATGTTTTCTAATTCCATCTCTCTATTGTGTCACTTTATAAAAAGAAATTTGGTGGGTTTTTTAAAGTCCAGATTATCCTTTGTCTTCCTTATATGGTTAGTGCTTTTTGTAATTCTACTTAAGAAATCTGTGTCTATAATAAAGTTAGAAAAACAGTCTCCTATGTTTTCTTCTTATGGCTTTATTGATTTTTTTTCACTCTGGACCATGATTCATCGTGAATTGATTTTTGTGTATGATGTGAGGCAGAGGTCAAAAACCGTTTTTTTCCATATGGATATTCAACTGCTCCAGCACCATTTCCCCAATTAAATTGCAGGATCTCACTACAATTTTCACCTGCTGCTACTGAGAGAGTCAATTCCTAGGCAGCTGATAAGAAGTCCGGGGGTTCCCAAGGAGAGAGGGGTCTGGATTCTCAAGGAGGAGGAAAGGAAAAACATTTTTTTTCCGCTCTACATTCCTTAGTTTTATACAACAATAATGTATCCTGCTGGAGGACAGTTTTTGGAAAAAACCATCTGGCTAATCCGATTATCTTAAAATGTAAATTATGGGAGTGGATCTAGTAAG
>SJYX01014726.1:392556-405634 GCA_006410675.1 Oreotragus oreotragus | reverse complement strand
ACTCATTGGAAAAGACTCTGATGCTGGGAGGGATTGGGGGCAGGAAGAGAAGGGGACGACCGAGGATGAGATGGCTGGATGGCATCACGGACTCTGTGGACGTGAGTCTGGGTGAACTCCGGGAGATGGTGATGGATAGGGAGGCCTGGCGTGCTGCGATTCATGGGGTCGCAAAGAGTCGGACACGACTGAGCGACTGAACTGAACTGATGCTATTAAAGGGCTTCCCTGGTGGCTCAGAGGTTAAAGCGTCTGCCTGCAATGTGGAAGACCTAGGTTCGATCCCTGGGTCAGAAAGATCCCCTGGAGAAGGAAATGGCAATCCACTCCAGTATTCTTGCCTGGAGAATACCATGGACAGAGGAGCCCTGTGGGCTACAGTCCACTGGGTTGCAAAGAGTCAGACACCACTGAGCAACTTCACTATGATATTAAAGCTACATCTAAAATGTTGAGTATATATAAGTCAGAGTAAACACAGTAAGAAATGAAGAAGCTTTTATTTTCAATAGTAGAAACTTTGTACAGTATAATTTTAAGAGTCAAACAGAGCTAGTACAATAATATAGAACACTCTTTGGAAGGAATGATGCAAAAGCTGAAACTCCAGTACTTTGGCCACCCCATGCGAAGAGTTGACTCACTGGAAAAGACTCTGATGCTGGGAGAAATTGGGGGCAGGAGGAGAAGGGGACGACAGAGGATGAGATGGCTGGATGGCATCACGGACTCGATGGACGTGAGGCTGAGTGAACTCCTGGAGTTGGTGATGGACAGGGAGGCCTGGCGTGTTGTGGTTCATGGGGTCGCAAAGAGTTGGACACGACTGAGCAACTGAGCTGAACTGAACTGAATGTCATCAATGAAGCTTGATTACATATGAATAGTATACTGGGTATAAACTAGTGTTTACATATAGTTTTCCTAAAAGTAATGTTTCACAGTCAATTCATCATGGAATTTTTCAGAAGAAATGAGAATAGAAAATTTACTGTGTACCTCTCTGCAAACAAGGAAGGTAAAAGATATTTAATGCAAGTTGAATGTCTTTCTTTAACCTTAAAAATTTTTATAAAATGACATCTTTTCTGAAGACAGAGTGATAATAACTTGTGACTTTGAGGTCTTAGGCCAGTCTATGGTATTATTGCCAGTCCAAGGAAAATTGTATTTCAAATTCCTAAAAGTAATGTTTCACAGTCAATTCATCATGGAATTTTTCAGAAGAAATGAGAATAGAAAATTTACTGTGTACCTCTCTGCAAACAAGGAAGGTAAAAGATATTTAATGCAAGTTGAATGTCTTTCTTTAACCTTAAAAATTTTTATAAAATGACATCTTTTCTGAAGACAGAGTGATAATAACTTGTGACTTTGAGGTCTTAGGCCAGTCTATGGTATTATTGCCAGTCCAAGGAAAATTGTATTTCAAATAACGTCCAATCTAACCTTCAACACCTAATCATCTAGAAGGCCTGGAAAGCATAGAGTTCAGATATTAATACTCAGATTACATATGCTATTCTCTCAACTCTCTCTTCTTGAAAAATCAAGTCTGTGCTTTAAGATTGATTTCCAAACTCCATTAAAGCTCTGAAGGTGAGTCAATGGGTTTTACTTTATGTCTCTATAGGCAATTTTGTTAGAAAAACAGCAAGAATTATAAAACTTAGAGCACTATGGATGTCTTATGGCTATTATTCTATTTACTACAATAAGAAAAATCATCTGTTTTTAAAAGGTAGAAACATTGCCATTTATAGAAGGAAGGTTAATTGGTTTCTAAGAAAACCTTGCAAAACTGAAGATATATGACCTTTTATTCAGACACTGGATTTAAAAATAATTATTATAGTATCACTTTACAAAATAGGTTTTCTCACTCACATATGTCTCTGATGATGTAGCCACGCATTCTGGGAAACAAACTCACTCAGAAGGACAATGCAGATAGTGGAGTGCAGTTTATAACACCAGCGGGCCCAAGGCCGAGTCTCCTCTTAGCCAAGAACCCCAGCCAGTTTTTGTGATAACCTTACATACCCTAAGTGTACGTGCCCAAAGCCACCTCCTCAAATTCCCTGAAATGAGTCTGAACAAAGGAAGAGAAAGATACAATCAAAGTTAACCCATGATTCATACGCCTTAAGCCTAGGTAGTTAACAGTGGACAATTATCAATAGGCCTGTGGTCATACCCCAATAAGCATAATAGAATTTATGATTCTATTTGGTTACACAAATAATTAGGGTATTCTTTTAGGCAATGGAGAGTCTAGGCATGAGCCCTGGGGTTCTTCAATCCGGTGGGCCTAGTTTTCCAGTTGGTATGTCATTTTCATAGATACTGGGCATATAGCTCAAAGTCCAGAGTCTGGCCCAAGATGAAATCCTGCTTTCAAGATGGAGCCTGTTCTGACTGCTTCCTCCTCAATGATAGCAGATAAAGAAACATCTAATGAAAGTATTGACTAAAGAGCAGCTCCAAGGTTATTTGAAAGAAAGATACTTTAAAATACATAGGTTTCACCAAGGTTTATTAGTTTAATGTGACAACTTCCACAGGAAGTTCCACTGTCCCTGTCTTCTCATGTTTTCCTTGAAAAAAGATGCTATTTTAATGGGAAATATGCATAAATAATTTTTAATGAAAAATATCATTTCATTCACAAGTCAAATGATAGAATTCTCACTAGTATTTTATTCATTATACGCTTACTTTTAACCCTGGTTTAGCCACAAATATTGCCAAACAAAGCTATTTTTATTGCCTAAAACAATTCACATACTACTTCACGGATTTTTCAAAAACTGGAAACTCATCCAAAGGATATGCTTTCTTACTTTAAAAAGTAGGAGAATTTCTCTGATAGTTTTCCTCTTTATGTTTTGCTTGACTGCTTTATTCAAAATAAGTGGCATGCTATAAGGCACACAATTATCTTCAATGAATAATGAAAGATCATGAAGATAAATTGCATCTATATCAATAGGAATTGGTAACTAATATAAGAATCTGATTCTTGCCCAGAGCAATAGTTAAGGTTGAGTTGCAATGGCAGGAAAAAAATGTGAAGCAAGAAAATCAAATTTGAATTCTGGTTAAATACCATAGGGGAAGTATAATTAAAAACAAAATCTTTGCACAACCTAGAAATCCTCTCCACAAAGTTTGTAGAGAGAGAAAACTTTTCTATTACTGAATAAACATTACAGCAGAATGTAATGACCATCTCAGGCAATCAGCTAAGCGATTGCAAAGGCAAAAAGAAATCTCACTGTTTCATACAGCCAAGTGGATATGACAAGATATATCAAAGTACTTCAGATAAACAATAACTAGTCCTCAAGTAAGAGGAACTGACAGCATAATTTGTCACATATTATTCATACTAACTTTGCCTGACAATTGTGTCTACCATCTGTGTTAGATAGTTATTTCTGAGAAAAAGTTAAAGTGTCCAACTCTTTGAGACTCCATCAGGCTCCTCTGTCCGTGGAATTTTCCATGGCAAGAATACTGGATGGTATTGCCATTCCCTTTTCCAGGTGATCTTCCAGATCCAGGGATCCCCAGCATCCTGCATATTAGGCAAATTCTTTACCATCTGAGCCACCAGGGAAGTCCAGTTTTATCTGACTGAATAACAAACTTCACAATTTTATTACAAAAGGTGGTTTTGCATTTAGGAGTCAGGAGACAACCTTAAATTTAGGTTCCTATTCTCTCATAGAAAGTTAGAGATAAGGGCACTCTTTCCCTGAATGCTAGTATTTCAAAGAATGGCTCACAGGTTCTTGACAAAAACTTTCCTGGTCCAAAGAGCTGACCAAAAGAAGGCCAACAGACAGAACACCTATTTAGTTTTCAAAAGGGCTTACATACATTCAAAGAGAGAAGAAAGTACTACAGTTGCAAGTTTTCTAAGGTAAATGCTCCAGGAAAAAGAAGGGGATGAAAAATCTCTTCCTCCATTTTTGACAGGGATAATTAAGCCTCATACTTTTAATTTTTTGTCCTTACAGTACAAACTACTAAGGTTCATTCAACATTAATCATAAGAGAGAATGACTGATTTTATTCAAATTGTAAAAAATTATAAAGTATTAGAACTATAAAACTTATAATTTTAATTTGTCAAAGCCAGTGTACTATCTCCTTTCATTTGTCAGATTCTTTACCAATGAGCCACCAAGGAAGCCCTTTAATTATTTAATATATGTAAATAATTGCATATTTCTACGAGGGATGCTGTTGAGAGTGAGCAGAATTCCGCACCCCTCCCCACCTAAAGTATGCCTCCTTGGCATAAGAACTTTTTTAGGCTGACAATTTTTAAGAAAGAGCAGACATAGGAAAAGCTTGGAAAACTGAGTAGAGGTTACCCTTTTGTAAGAGATATTTATGTTTATATGGGAAGTATACACGTTGTTAAAATTCTGTTTGTCTTTCTCCTGTTCAGTTCAGTTCAGTCGCTCAGTCATGTCCAACTCTTTGCGACCCCATGAATCGCAACACGCCAGGCCTCCCTGTCCATCACCAGCTCCTGGAGTTCACTCAAACTCATGTCCATCGAGTCAGTGATGCCATCCAGCCATCTCATCCTCTGTCATCCACTTCTTCTCCTGTTAATCTGTCTTTTATTATAGGTGAGTTTTATTATAGGTGGTGGTGGTGAGGGAGGTCTCTACCAAGAACCTAGAAGAGAATGTGAACAAAGAACAAAAGGGCTCACTCACCACTCTTCAAAGGTTAAGTCATACCCCTCTTCGGTGGCCCACCAACAGGGTAACCTGAGAGGAATTCTGGATGAAAAACAGGATGAGGTACTGTGTGCTTTGGATACACAGGCCCTTACATAGACATATATCTCAGGGTGAAATTAATGACACCAGATTCTTGCATCTTCCCATACTTATGCAAACACTAAAATCATTAACTTGAGATATATGTTCTTCCTGATTAGCAAGATGTATGCATGTATTTAGGGCTTCCCTGGTGGCTCAGATGGTAAAGAATCTGTCTGCAATGCAGGACACCTGGGTTTGATCCCTGGGTCAGGAAGATTCCCTGGAGAAGTGAATGGCTACCCACTTTAGTATTTTTGCCTGGAGAATTCCATGGACAGAGGAATCTAGTGGGCTGCAGTTTGCATGCATGCATGCTAAGTCATTTCAGTTGTGTCCGACTCTTTGCAACCCCATGGACTATAGCTGCCAGGCTCCTCCGCCCATGGGATTCTCCAAGCAAGAATACCGGTGTGGGTTGCCATGCCCTCTTCCAGGGGACCTTCCCAGCAGGGATCAAACCCACGTCTCCAGCGTCTCCTGCATTGGTGGGTTCTTTATCACTAGGAACCTGGGAAGCCCGGGCTATGAAGTCACAAAGAGATGGACACTAATAAGCGACTAACACTTTAACTTTTCATGCATGTATTTCCCAACCGTCAAAATTCATATATGAATAGGCCTGTCCCCTACCTCTTCAGAGCACTTCCTCTGAGCTAACTCAATAGCTAAGTAAATAACACCCAGGTTATAGTCTTCAGTAATACCTTGGATTAAATGTAAATTCACAATTCTCATATTCTTGGTTTTTCTTTATGTTAACTGATGGAAGAAAAAGATGTTTTATTCTCTGTATTACCCCTGCTTTTGCCCACTGGCAAAATTACTCTTAAATTCTATACCTAATTACAAATTCAAGAATCATTTGTGGTTTATGGATTTTCCACTGTCATATTCAAGAAAACCTGTTTTAAGGAGTTATGTAAAAAAAAGGAGCCAGCCTTCGAAAATTCTAATTTCTGAGATGTGAACTGATTTGTTCTTGTTCCTTTGGGTCAATGCTACTTAGGGCTCAGGGATCCTGTACTGAATAGGATTGGAATTTTACTGAATAGGATTCCCAGGATTGGAATTTTCCCATTTTAGTGGGCCTTGCTGATCAAATTGGCATCAAAGTTAGAGTAAACCTTCAATCACTAGTGAGATCTAAAGAAATATTTGATATTGAAAAGTTAATTCCATTCACTTTATTGATAAAACAGTAACTCAGGTTATACCATGACTATTAATCATGTTTTTAACTGACCAGTGAGTCCCCACTATAGCACACTGTACATTATAATATCCCACTCATGATAATATATCTTTTTCTTTACCCCTCATAATCCTAATATGGAATCACAAGTTTAAGACACAATATGATTAAAATAATTCTGTAGAGCTGAATACTATCTTTGTATCTTCTAATACAATTGTCCAAGAATTGAAAAATATTTTTCTTTTTCATAGAATTTCCACAGTGCCAAAACTCAATTCTGAGGATTTCTCTCCAGAATATACTATTCTTTTATTGGTTTTTATAAGTTATAATGAACTCAGATGCCATGGCTTCTTAATGTGTATGCAGACTGCCTCGCATGATTTGAATTTTCGGGTGTATTTAATATTGTATGTTATTACATAGGCATATATGTAATAACACATATGAGTATTTCTATAAAATATCACTAAACATAACAGAAAAACAAACAGGATTTATTTGGATGACAAGAGAGCTGAAAGGATTTTAAAAAAAGATGGAAAAAAATGAAATAAAAATGTTCAATGTAATCATTATTTTCAGAGTCTTGTAATAAATAGTACACCATAGCCAGTCACTCACAGTGCCTAAGTGAGGGCACAATATAGATTTGCTAAAAGTGTTTTATTTTGAAATGGAGGTTCTGCAATTCCTGGTTATTGATGATGTAGTTTGTAACATTATTTTTATTCAGCCATGACCAATAGAAAATTAAAGCAACTTTGATCACTTTGGAAATTCTAGGCTTGGTTTTTCATTTGTAACTATCAATTATTTAAAGAATAGTTTGAAATGGCTCTTGGAACACTTTTGGGGGGGAAATTACAGTAATTTAGGTATAAAACGTGAATGATCTCAAGTTTTTAGTTCCATATGGAATAGAAATGCCTTATAAAATAGTCACATTGCCATCTACTGACAACTTCTTGTAAAAGAATCAGCCTTTTCTCATTAGCCTAACTGTCTGACTGTAGACTTTAATGATCTATTACTTGACATGTGGCAGTATAAAAAAGGGGTAACATAGTATATCCGTTGCTCAGTACATCTAATTGAAATAATCTCACCATTCACAGAAGCCATTTTAAGCTCTTCAAAGTTTAACTTTTATATACTGTAATTAGATACATTAATTAATGGCATTATTATATAGTATTTCATAGCTGGTAAAACTGTTTTCAGGAAAGTGACTATGGAGTGTGTATTAATAAATCTGCCCTGCATGTATAGTACATAGGGACTTGCTAATAGGATTTTCATAATAACAGCATTTGTCTCACAGCACATTTTATAATACCAATCACTGTGTAACAGCAGTGTTGTTATTACACCATACAAAAAATGAGATTTGTATTAAAGACATGTATTATAACCTGAAACACAGAAGTATCAATACAATGGTAGTTGAAGCACTTGTGCATTAAACCATTTTCATCCCCATCCCTTTTTGCCTTTGCCAGAGTTCATATAAGAAAACACCCAGCACTATTATAAATAGATCAAGCATTCATGTACCAGTGAACTAGTAGCTCTAGAGTATAGCATCCTGATATACAGTAACTCTGATTTTATAGATACTAAATCAATTCTTTCCAGTCTGTAGTATTCAGCATCAAATGGAATTTATTTCCCAATTTATTTCTACAGAATCATGTTACTGATTTCTTTTTCTGTCATATTCTAAGATGTGGAGTTTCAAATTAAAATTTTTCTTTGCCTCCAATCCTGGCACAAGGCATCTTTAAAGGAAGTGATTTGTTAGCTCAGTAAATGTTTAAAATTAAATTTTATATTCATTAAAAGTAAATTAATATCAAGTGAATATTAAAGCCATGTAAAAAATACTGAAAGTTATATCCTTTATCATTCAAATTCAAAACTAAACTAAACTAAAATTTAACTTTAAAATATTATTTTTCAAGGGAAAAAGTCATGAGTACTTTTATCAGTTTGTCAGATAAGCACATACTGTATTTTAAAACTTAAACATGAAAAAAATTCAAACTTTTAGGCTAGCCTCATACATACCTTGTAAAATAATTAATACACAGAAACTGAGCACTGAGTCCCATGTAAAAATAGCCAAGTAACTCAGTTGTTCATAACCATCACAAACAGAAAAAAAATTCAACCTAAAGATGCTTGTAATAGCTTAACTATAGGTAAAATCAATCAGGGGACATATCATTAGCCTATTGTTTTACATATTTTTTTGCCTGAAATAGATCAAGGGATGGGGAGAATACAATATTGGAGAACTGAAAGCCATGCACCATGCACTATTCAAGTAGGCCACACTGTCGGATATTTGTCACAACTGGTTCTTCCAAGATTTATTATGAAACACAGTGAACCAAAGATTCCCTTGAATGGAGGCCCGAGAAAGCATGGTATTCTGTTCTCAGAACTCCAGCTCATTTTGAATAAGGAATCACTCAAGAAGAGATGAAAGGCCTAGATTTTTATGGCACTTTTCAACTACATCTGTATAAATGTTAAAGATTCTGCTTGATTTCCTTACCTTGCAAAATAGAGCATTTCCAGGTAATAATTCAGGTATAGCCACTATAAAGAGCATCATTGTTGAAAGATATTTAGGTTTTCTTTTTCCTCCAGGAAATATATTTAAAAGACTGCAGAGACATGTATACAGAATATGAAACATTTCCATTAATAGAACTATTATTTCAGTGTATAGAAATTTGGCAATGAAATATTTATATTTGAACTGTAGCGTTTTTTACCTTATGTTGCTTGCTTCCTATTAAATTTGTGTTATCATGGATTAAAAGAGCATTATCTCAAATTTTATATGACTTTAAAATCAAATCAAACTAGAAATGTTATGTAAGAAAATCTCATGGTGACAGAAGCTTGCACTGCTCTGTGTGAGGGGTGCTTTTGACGGGGCAAGAGGCAAACGTGAGAGCAGGCAGTAGGAGGATCCATGGCAGTTCTGCTTCACTTTCTCCCATAAAATCATCTTGGGACAAAGAGCACTGGCTCCCGTGACTGCTCAGAACTCCAGTACAGGTGTCTTCAAGGATAAAATCAGAACAGCACAGAAACCCTGACAAAAGAGAGCTGACAAAGACAGATGAAGAAAAAATGGACAGCCACTTTTCCACACTGTTTTCAAATGTCCTGTGTTGTTAAATATAATCTATTGTGGAGATTGTACGTCCTAAGGCTGATTCTTCTGGGAAAGCTTTATGTAATAGGCTGCTTCTGCTGCTGCTAAGTCGCTTCAGTCGTGTCCGACTCTGTGCGACCCCATAGACGGCAGCCCACCAGGCTCCGCTGTCCCTGGGATTCTCCAGGCAAGAACACTGGAGTGGGTTATGTAATAGGCTAGGTCATTACTAATGGTTTATTTAGTCACTGAGATTTTCCACTCTGGGACTCATCTGTCCTCCTGCCTCCAAATCCCTTAAGCACATTGATGTGAAAGTCTAATTTCCCTTCATAAACATGGAAAGACAGAGGGGCTTCTATCCCTAAAGGAAAATGAACTCACAGACACAAGCAAGACACTTGAGAAACAAACCTACCTCTGAATAAATATGATTGTATTAGAAACTGATATATTAGAACATATTTATTAAGATTAGAGAGTAAAGAATCTGCCTGCAGTGTGGGAGACTACGGTTCAGTCCCTGGGTTGGCAAGATCCCCTGGAGAAGGAAATAGCAACCCAGTCCAGTATTCTTGCCTGGAGAATCCCTTGCACAGAGGATCCAGGCAGGCTACAGTCTATGGGGTCACAAAGAGTTGGACATGACTGAGCAGCTAACACATATCAAGATTTATAATTAGTCAAATAATAAACTAAAAGATAAAAGAGAAGATATTGTTAAGATGAAACAGGAATAAGAAAACATAAAAATAAACAAAAACATAAATATATTATTAATTAGAATACATACTATCATTTATGTATAAATATATATATATAATATTAGAATTAGATGGAATTTGGGAATGTATGCATTGAAGTGAGGAGATATATTAGCAAACTGGAAGATCAGATTAAGAAAATTACTCAGAAGGGCACTTCCCTGGTGGTCCAAGCTCCCAGTGCTGGGAGGCCAGGTTCAATCTCTGGTCTGGGAACTAGATCCCACATGCTGCAACTAAAAAAAAAAAAGAACCCGTGTTCCACAACTAAGACCCAACACAGCCAAATAAATGAATAAATAATAAAAAAAAGAAATTTCTCAGAAAAAGAAATCACAAGAAAGTTAAAACATAAACCGAGAGATAGGAATGTTAGGGGGAAAGTCCTGATATCTGGAAAATAAGATTTTTTTTCAAAAACAGAAGAAATAAAGATAAAAATAATAGTTTTTTGAAGTAAAAATGTATATCAGCTTCACAGATTTTTTTTTTTTTAACAAAAGAAATCTCAGATTAAAAGGGCCCTCAGAAAGGAAAATCCCCATTCATCCTGTATAGGCAAATTGTACACTATGAAGGAGAAAGGAGGGCTTAAATGAAAAGAATGAGTGATAAGGGAGCTTTCAGAGTGTGAATTACATCAGAGCCACAAGCACAGTGTCTGGAATTAGAGTTGATAATTGTGTAAAGAAAAATTATTGAAAATTTATATGAATAAGGCCGAAAGAATCCAGGAACATCATTTATCAAACTCACTCAAGGATCTTTCTGCCATCTAGAAGAATGCACTTTTGTCTGTCTTTAGACTCTGGAAGATATGCATTAACTTCTTCAGTTCAGTTCAGTCACTCAGTCATGTTCGACTCTTTGCGACCCCATGAATCGCAGCACACCAGGCCTCCCTCTCCATTACCAACTCCCGGAGTTCACTCAGACTCACATCCATCAAGTCAGTGATGCCATCCAGCCATCTCATCCGCTGTCATCCCCTTCTCCTCCTGCCCCCAATCCCTCCCAGCATCAGAATCTTTTCCAATGAGTCAACTCTTCGCATGAGGTGGCCAAAGTACTGAAGTTTCAGCTTTAGCATCATTCCCTCCAAATAAATCCCAGGGCTGATCTCCTTCAGAATGGACTGGTTGGATCTCCTTGCAGTCCAAGGGAATCTCAAGAGTCTTCTCCAACATCACAGTTACAAAAGCGTCAATTCTTCGGCACTCAACCTTTTTCACAGTCCAACTCTCACATCCATACATGACCACTGGAAAAACCATAGCTTTGACTAGATGGACCTTTGTTGGCAAAGTAGTCTCTGCTTTTGAATATACTATCTAGGTTGGTCATAATTTTCCTTCCAAGGAGTAAGCGTCTTTTAATTTCATGGCTGCAATCACCATCTGTAGTGATTTTGGAGCCCCAGAAAATAAAGTCTGACACTGTTTCCACTGTTTGCCCATCTGTTTGCCATGAAGTGATGGGACCAGATGCCATAATCTTAGTTTTCTGAATGTTGAGCTTTAAGCCAACTTTGTCACTCTCCTCTTTCACTTTCATCAAGAGGCTTTTTAGCTCCTCTTCACTTTCTGCCATAAGGGTGGTGTCATCTGCATAACTTGTTATTGTCCAGTGAAAATGAAAATAATGTCTATTAGAAATAGTCTCCATTTTTTTTATTGCTCTGATGGTTATTAACTGGTTCTAATCTTTTAAATGTCTGTATATATCTGTTTCCTCAAATTCTCTTTGAAACAGCTTTACCCTTTTACTAGTTCAATCATTAATGAGGTAATACATTTTTGACAAGCATTCATTCAATATTTATAGGTCACTAAATATTTTAACTTCAGAAAATTATGATTTGATACCTACAACCTGTGATCCACATTTTGTAAGAAAATGTATTTACAGATGATTTTGTACATCTATACTCTTTACATCCCTGAATACTTCTTTATTTTTTAAATAACCATCTTTAAGCTCTCTGGGGCTTCCCAGGTGGCTCAGGGGTAAAGAATCAACCTGCCACGCAGGAGACATGGGTTGAACCCCTGGGTGGGGAAGATACCTTAGAGAAGGAAATAGCAACCCACTCAAATATTCTTGCCTGGGAAATCCCATGCACAGAGGAGTCTGGTGAGCTACAGTCCATGGAGTTGCAAAGAGTCAAACAGAGCTTAGCAACTGAACAGAAGCAGCAGCAAGATGTCTGACTCTGGAATAGGAAAGAGAAGTGCTTAGGTCCAGCTGCATGATGCACATAGGGTACATCAAGTAATGGCACTGAACTTTAGTTCTCTGAACTGAAAATTGGAATGATACTTGTAAATCTTCTTGAAGTTATGAAAATTAAATGAAAATAATCCCTTTAGAACACTTACCACAATATGCTGCTAAATAACCACTAAATAAATGTTAGTTATTTTAACTTTTACTCTTGAAAAATAACAAAAAAAAATACGTACATTAATCTAAAAATCATTTATGTAACATATTCCTGAAAGAAGGCACATCCTTGAGAGGTAAAGATACAACAAATAGTTATGGAAATCCCTGTGGCATATTTATATGACTTTTACTGCATTATGTATCCTTTAATATCTAAAGAAAATAAAATCAACTGTGAATTATTTATTTATATTTGAACATTTTGAAATCATTCAGCTAATTATCTGCCAGACGTCCAAAGGAACATGATGTCCATTACTTTGTTATTTTCTATTGGCGTTTAAATGAATTAATCAATATCTTCCAGCTGTCCCAGAACAGTTTTCATTTCTCTAGTTTTCAAGTTAGAAAGTTAGGAGGTGTAAAGTTTGTTCTTTATAATAAAGAAAAAATCAAATTTTCAGAAAATACAAATGAGAATTTTAGCTCAAAAAAAGCAAGTTAGAAGAGGGAGAGGGAGGGAGAGGGGGTGGGATGATTTGGGAGAATAGCATTGAAATATGTGTACTATCACGTAGAAGTGAATCGCCAGTCTGTGTTCGATGCAGGATGCAGGATGCTTGGGGCTGGTGTATGGGGATGATCCAGAGGGATGATGGGGGGTGGGAGGAGGGAGGGGGGTTCATGTTTGGGAGTTCGTGTACACCCG
>SJYX01014726.1:367591-380404 GCA_006410675.1 Oreotragus oreotragus | reverse complement strand
ATCTGTTCTGTTTGATCTCATTTAAGGAGCTGACACTCACCTTGCATGGTGAGGACTGTCCTCCCATTGCTAGAGGTCTACCGCTTAAGAACTGCCTGCCTTTGTCAACACAGGCTTTGACTCAATCCTCAGCATCCCCTCCTCAAACTCACTCCCACAGAGTTCCAGCCTCTGTCCTGCCCAGGCGTCTGTGTCAGGGCTGTCTCCAGAAATTCTGTGTCAGGTGTGCTCAGCTGTCCTCACGATAGCCTCTCTCCACCAACCATACCAGCGCTGCCCTGTCATATGAAGCTGAAAAGTTCTCCGCTCTCAGCAGTGGTGCTGAAGTGGAAGGAGGCAAAGCACAGGAAAATATGCTCCCTACATATTTTGGAAACATGAACCCTGAACGAACCCTGAACGAACTCCAGTAGAAATTAATGGGGAAAGATTCTGTATCACTGAACTATAGACGCATCATAGGTTAAAGGCTTTGGCAGGCTGGGCTGGAGGCATAACCTTTATTCATCATGCTATTTTTTACTATGGGAAAATGTGTGGAGTTCACAACAACTGACCTACAAATGATCCTTTGGAACATAACTCACCTGGAAACTGGGGACTGCTTTTACAACCAGCTCCAGCCTGTCAGGTCAAATAGATTAGAGCCAAGACCGCTGCACTGATTTACAGTCTCGGCCCTGTTGTTGGACCACTTCCTAATTCGTGGTTTTTTTTTTTTTTCCCAGTCTTAAAATGAGAGGCATAATGTGTCTGTTCCAACTACAAGGTTGTTGAGATAATAATTACAGCTATTTCTGAGCAAATGTGTCACAAAATTGATAATACTTGTGTGTTTACTATTATTCCACAGTATACATTATGGAATGCACAATACATGTACCTGGTTACAGAGAAGTAGTTTCTGAGATTATTATAATAGGAGTGCCCCAAAAAATCATAAACTTCTTTCTTTGCCTTTTCCTAATTTTTTTCTTAGTGATATCTCTTTATCTCTCTTAACCTGTAGAGTATAATATTTTTTGAATTTTGGCATTACCCAAAGCCTAAGTTTAGGAGCACTAATTGAGTGTGTGATGATGCATACTTCAATTGAGTAGCTCAGTCGTGTCCAACTCTTTGGGACCCCATAGACTGCAACATGCCAGACCTCCCTGTCCATCACCAACTCCCAGAGCTTACTCAAACTCAAGTCCATCATTGGTGATGCCACCCAACCATCTCATCCTTTGTCATTCCCTTCTCCTACCACCTTCAATCTTTTCCAGCATCAGGGTCTTTTCAAATGAGTCAGTTCTTCANTGGGTAGAGAAGAGAATTAAGGAATTTCATTATCTACTTCTGCTTTATTGACTGTGCTAAAGTCTTTGACTGTGTAGATTATAACAAATTTTGGAAAATTCTTAAAGAGATGGGAATACCAGACCACATTACCTGCCTCCTGAGAAATCTGTATGCAGGTCAATAAGCACAAGTTAGAGCTGGACATGGAACAACAGACTGGTTCCAAATCAGGAAAGGAGTACATCAAGGCTGTATATTGTCACCCTGCTTACTTAACTTATATGCAGAGTACATCATGTGAAATCCTGGGTTGGATGAAGCACAGGCTGGAATCAAGATTGCCAGGAGAAATGTCAATAAACTCATATATGCAGATGGCACCACCCTTATGGCAGAAAGCGAAGTGGAAATAAAGAACCTCTTGATGAAAATGAAACAGGAGAGTGGAAAAGTAGGCTTAAAACCCAACTTTCAAAAAACTATGGTTATGGCATCTGGTCCCATCACTTCATGGCAAATAGACGGGGAAACAATGAAAACAGTGAGAAACTTTATTTTCTTGTGCTCCAAAATCACTGCAGATGGTTGACTGCAGCCATGAAATTAAAAGATGCTTGTTCCTTGGAAAAAAACCTATGACTGACGTAGATAGTATATTAAAAAGCAGAGACATTACTTTCTGACAAAGATCTGTCTAGTCAAAGCCATGGTTTTTCCAGTGGTCATGTATGGATGCGAGAGTTGAACAATAAAGAAAGCTAAGCACTGAAGAATTGATGCTTTTGAACTGTGGTGTTGGAGAAGACTCTTGAGAGTCCCTTGGACAGCAAGGAAATCCAACCAGTGAATCCTAAAGGGAACCAGTCCTGAATATTCACTGTTAGGATTAATGCAGAAGCTGCAGCTCCAATACTTTGGCCAGCTAATGCTGGGAAAGATTGAAGGTGAGAGGAGAAGGAGACAACAGAGAATAAGATGCTTGGATGGTATCACTGACTCAAGGAACATGAGTTTCAGCAAGCTCCAGGAGTTGGTGATGGAAAGGGAAGCCTGGTGTGCTGCTGTTCATGAGGTCACAAAGAGTCAGACATGACTGAGCGACTGATCTAAACTGAACTTAGTATAACCCAACCAAAAGTTGGTTTAAGAAAACAAACTTATTCCCTTCAACAAGCAAAATAGAACCAAATGAGAATATTGTCATTTGGAGTTGAAAAACATTTTACTCATAGAATCAATGAAGACAAAATAATTGAATACTGCCATGCTTATTATTTTAAAACACATCCAGTCAAACATAGAGACCACTTCAAATAGTTTGAATGCATTGACTATATTGCTGGATGCTCCAATATAAGCTACATGGGATGAAACAGTATTTATGGTACCAGCACTTATAAGGGTTTAGGCTCTGTCAAATCAGAGCATAGACATATCTCAGGCAACCAGAAGCAGAAAAACTAAGGGACCATTTGACTCTAAGTTCTTTACAGCATAGAGCCTCCACGTGAAGATATAAGATCAGTCAAGAAGTCCAAAACACTTGCAAGAATCAAAATAGGAGCCTAAATCAAGCATTATGGTCTGAGGAGACTTGGAGCCAAATAACAGCAATGTCAGGAGTGAAACAGTATACACTGGGCTATTGGCACAAAGAGGACTGAAAATTACATGTCTTTCTTTCGCACAAGTCTAAGTACTTGATATATGCTGGTTTTAAATTGCAGTCATGCCAAACTATTTCTTCAAGTGGCATATTCTAGTCTCAGTAATGTTTACCTATGTATATAAAAATAAGTATACAGAAGGCCATAATTCCCACACTTTTAGATTGGTCTAATACACAGTTTAAAACAATCCTGGCCTGAAGAAATGTATGAAGCTAAGAAGTATTGCCCTGAATATGGACATACTTCTGAAAATTGTTTGCCATAGGAATCTGAAGAATATTAGACAGAACTACCAATTTAAACGTTATCAGACCATGGAATTTCTAGCACTTGTAGGCACAACATATTAACAATAGGCTAGAGTAGAAAGAATGCTGGTTGAGAAAGGAGACAGATTACAGGAGACCAGAAACAGCCGAAGTTATGCTGACATGGTCAGGTGTACACCTCAGTGACTTTGTGGACCAAAGGAATGGAGAAAAACTTGAGAACAACCTAAACACTCATCTTTGAACCAAAAAATAAAGTATTAAAACAAATCAGATGTAGAGTATGTGTACAGAAGATGAACAAACTAGAAATAAACTAGACATGACCTAATCAATTAGAACAGAAGCAATACTCAAACTTATACCGGAAGAAAACTTTCTTCCTCCAAAGAAATGAAAGTGAGATTTTTAGGTTAAAATGGTGATACTGGGTCAGTCACATTAATTCCAGTTTTGGTTAAATACTAAGCATGTCTCTGCTTCTGCTCACATGCAAAGGGCCATTGAAATGATGATAACGTGAGAAAGAGAAACAGCAAGAGAGAACAAACCTCCCAAAATGCTGAAAGTTGGGGAAGGGCAATCATCAGACATACTAAAGATGCCTGGAACACTAAGCTGAATGGATTAAATAATAGAGGAATGAGCTGAAGAAACCAAAACAGTAGTTGGAAGAGTCATCCCAGGCAAACTTCAGAAAAGTCAAACACGTAAAACAGCAGCATGTCAGAGATCCTTTATTTTCTCAGGTTACTGAGGTATCCTGTATTGACCAGATGATTTGTTTCTAAGTGAAAATTCCTTACCATGAATGGAGACAAAATGCCCTGCACTTCATATCTTGAAACTTTTTCTCTGGGAGCTCTAGCCTGAATTCCCGGTCCATGTGTGGATTTAAATCCCTCAGGCCACTCTGAATGCAATCTTGGTTATGCACTGTTGCTTTCAGGAGCAAATGCACATGCTTACGACCAGGCTCCTATCTTGTAGTAAGCTAATTAGTGATTTCTTTAGGTAAAGTCACAGGCTTAAATTTTTTATTTGACAAATGCTTGATGTTTATACTTAAAAAAAATTTAATTATGTAGTTTAAAATAGTTTGTGTTTAAAGATTTTTTCATATGAAAAAAACTTCAGGTTTTGGAGAGTTGGCTACAAACATTCTGTTTTTTCATTCTACCCTAATTCAGTTCAGTTCAGATCAGTCACTCAGTCGTGTACGACTCTTTGCAACCCTGCAGCATGCCAGGTTTCCCTGTCCATCACCAACTCCTGGAGCATACTCAAACTCATGTCTATTGAGTCAGCTATGCCACCAAGAATCTCATCCTCTATCAGCCCCTTCTCCTCTTCTCCTCTTGCCTTCAATGTTTCCCAGCATCAGGGTCTTTTTCAATGAGTCAGTTCTTTGGATCATGTGGCGAAAGTATCAGTCCTTCCAATGAATATTCAGGACTGATTTCCTTTAGGATATACGGGATGGATCACCTTGCTGTCCTAGGGCCTCTCAACTGTCTTCTCCAACACCACAGCTCAAAAGCATCAATACTTCAGCACTTAGCTTTCTTTATAGTTCAGCTCGCATCCATACATGACTACTGGAAAAACCAAAGCTTTGACTAGATGGACCTTTGTTAGCAAACTAATGTCTCCGCTTCTAAATATACTGTCTAGGTTGGTCATAATTTTTCTTCCAAGGAGCAAGCATCTTTTAATTTATGGCTGCAGTCACCACTTGCAGTGCTTTTGGAGCACAGAAAATATAGTCTGCCACTGTTTCCACTGTTTCTCCATCTATTTGCCATGAAGTGATGGGAACTGATGCCATGATCTTTGCTTTCTGAATGCTGAGCTTTAAGCCAACTTTTTCACTCACCTCTTTCACTTTCATTAAGACTCTCTTTACTTCTTCACTTTCTGCAGTAAGGGTGATGTCATCTGCTTATCTGAGGTTAGTGATATTTCTCCTGGCAATCTTGATTCCAGCTTGTGCTTCCTCCAGCCCAGCGTTTCTCATGATGTACTCTACATAGAAGTTAAATAAGCAGGGTGACAATATACAGCCTTGATGTACTCCTTTTCCTGTTTGGAACCAGTCTGTTGTTCCATGTCCAGTTCTAACCGTTGCTTCCTGACCTGCATACAGATTTCTCAGGAGGCAGGTCAGGTGGTCTGGCGTCCCATCTCTTTCAGAATTTTCCACAGTTTATTCTGACCACATAGTCAAAGGCTTTGGCATCGTCAATAAAACAGAAATAGATGATTACTTGAAAAACCATAGCTTTGACTAGATGGACCTTTGTTGGCAAAGTTATATCTCTGTTTTTTAATATGTTGTTTAGGTTTTCTTCCAAGGATCAAGTGTCTTTAAATTTCACGGTTGCAGTCACCATGATTTTTGGTGATTTTGAAGCCCCTCAAAATAAAGTCTGCCACTGTTTCCCCATCTATTTGCCATGAAGTGATAGGACTGGATGCCATGATCTTAGTTGTTTGAATGACACTGAAAGATGAACTCCCCAGGTTGGTAGGTGCCTAATATGCCACCAGAGAAGAGTGGAGAAATAACAACAGAAAAAGTGAAGAGACAGAGCCAAAGAGGAAACAACACCCAGTTGTGGATGTGACTGGGAATAGAAGTAAAGAACTGATGCTGTAAAGAACAATATTGCTTAGGAACCTGGAATGTTAGGTTCATGAATCTAGGTAAATTGAATGTGGTCAAACAGGAGATGGCAAGAGTGAACACTGGCGTTTTAGGACTCTGTGAACTAAAATGGACCGGAATAGGTGAATTTAACTCAGATGACCATTATATCTACTACTGTGGGCAAGAATCTCTTAGAAGAAATGGAGTAGCCCTCATAGTCAACAAGAGTCCAAAATGCAGTACTTGGGTGCAGTCTCAAAAATGACAGAATGATCTGTTCGTTTCCAAGGCAAACCATTCAATATCACAGTAATCCAAATTTATGCCCCAACCAGTAATGCTGAAGAAGCTGAAGTTGAATGGTTCTATGAAGACCTACAAGACCTTCCAGAACTAACATCCAAACAAGATTTCCTTTTCCTTATAGGGGACTGGAATGCAAAAGTAGGAAGTCAAGAGATACCTGAAGTAACAGGCAAATTTGGCCTTGGAGTACAAAATGAAGCAGGGCAAAGGCTAACAAACTTTTGCCAAGAGAATGCACTGGTCATAGCAACACCCTCTTCCAACAACACAGGAGAAGATTCTACACATGGACTCACCAGATGGTCAATATCAAAATCAGATTGATTATATTCTTTGCAGCCAAATTTCATTTAGACATTAAGAATTCCTTACCCTGTAACTGTTGTTCACAAGATTCAGTCAAGGAAATCTCCTTGCACTAGTATTAATGATATGTATTTCATAGATGTGTGAGAAATTCTAAAATAGCTAATGCTCCATTTTGCTTTAGAATTGAAAGCTTTTATAACATGTCTACATATGAACAATTCAAAGAACTAATCACCAGAGTTTATTGAGACAAAATTATATCCTTCACGGTTTTTCCAGTTCTCTAAAGTGTCCACCTATAGCTTGCTTCTTGTGACTGATATGAAATTCAAGATTTGGGTTCAATTCACTTAGGCTTAAAAGCTGTTTCAGTCTTTGCTTTGGAAGTCTTACAGAATTTAAGTTTTATTGATAGATTCCTCAGTATTTAAGATTGGAGAAGTATGAGAACTCCACATTTAACAGTGGATCTCTCATAGCAGTAGTGGCTTATTAGAACCCCGTTACTTTACCTTAAACACAGATCTGAATGACTTGGAGAGCTGGTTAAAGTCCAGTTTACTGCCCAGATCCAGGGAGTTTTAGTCGAATCAGTAGATCTGGGGAGGGGCTTTGTAAATTTGCTTTTGTAACAAGTTATACAGTTAATATAAGGACAAAACTTGGAGAACCACTGGTTTCAGATATGTGTCTAATAACTTCTCACCTGAAATAATATATATCTGAAACATGAAAAATAACTTGTGATGATTTTATCTATGTTTATGTCTCCAAATAATCTCCAAAGAGACATATGCCCCCGTATACTCTAATAGAAACATAAATTTTATTTCTAGTAGTAAGTTTAACTTGTTAATGTCTCTTACACTAAATGAATATTACCAGTGCAGTTGTACCCAAACTAGGGCACTATTTTAGATGTGTAAAATGCTACTTTTTAGCTTTCTATACATTTTAAATTTTAAATAAAAATCTTACCTAAAATGGTCTCCTGGGGCTTTTCATTGACATCTTTTAAAGTGATTCATTGGCTGAAGGAATGCAGAAGTTAATCAGTTTGATTAATTTCTAATCAGCTCTACTTGTATTCCAGACTTCCCTGGTGGCTCAGATGGTAAAGCGTCTGCCTACAGTGTGGGAGACCTGGGTTCAATCCCTGGGTCAGGAAGATCTCCTGGAGAAGGGAATGGCAACCCACTCCAGTATTTTTTCTGGAAAATCCCATGGATGAAGGAGCCGGTATAGGCTACAGTCCATGGGGTCGCAGAGTCGAACACGACTGAGCAGCTTCACTTTCCTTTCACTTTCTTTGTATCCCAGAGGAAACAGTCAATATTACAATTTGAAAAAGGCAGGCTAAGTTTCAGCGACACATTTAGAACATACACAGTTAATTTCTGACAAATCAGCTTATGGGCCTTGCTGGAAGAAAGGTACATCTTTTTTATTTAGTCACAACTTATTAGAAATGGACTTATTCCATTTGTCCTAAGAAGTGGAAAATATAAAAAAATGAAAATAGAAAATGTAAATCTTTCATCATTTACCTTTATCTTCTTTTAATTTTTGACAGAGAATATTTAAAATCACCAAAGTTAGTCATCATTATTAAAATTATTACTGAATACAACAAAAGACATTCTCTACAATGTGCTGAATTTTAAGAAAGCCAAGAATTTTACATGCAGATTAGGTTTTTTTTTTTTTTGACAAATTTGGAATACTTAAAGTAGAGCTGAAATAGTTTTGAAATCAGAGATTATTTACTTGTAAACAACTTTTGATTCTCCTGGCATTTCAGAATATTTATTTTGAGATGTTGTTATACCAAGTATTATCTCGAAGACTAAGAGAAATGCCAAAAGACAACAGAATCACTTTTTGGGGGGAAAGGGATGTATTTTTTGGTAAGAAGTATAAAACAATTTGGACAACATTTTTTCTCCAGTTCTTCAGCATGGAGAATGAAACCTTTGAATAAAATCTTGTCAATCATTCCAGTTAAATATTTTAGTGTTAGGACAATTTTTATTTTTTAGAAATATAATGTTTAACTGTATATAACACACCACAGTGCATAGTGTTTTCCAGGTTTATATAGAATTCCAAATAAAAATCAGAGAATAACAGTATTTCTGTTTAATTTTAAAACATGTTGCAGTAAATGCTAACAAACTCAGAATTAATTATGCCTTCTATAATTAGGTGATGAACTAACCATGAGGCTATTTTTGCACGTTTCTATAAGAATGAACACTAAATATATAAGTAAAATACCTTCTAAAACATCCAAATAGTCAACCTACATTGAAAACCTGGATTTGTATCTGCAGGTCCTATACACTGACAACTCTGCCCTCTCCTGTCATTTCCTTTAATCCAGCTACTGATATTTTAATTTTACCAAAGAGTTGAAACTTCACTTCTTATTAACAATGTATATAAATCCTAGCTCAGAAAATACTCAAATACAAAATCCTTCAAAAACTTAGAATGTAGAACATAATTGACCACTTTTATACAATGACCCTTCTGCCATGTTGCCTACAATAGTTTCTCCACACAGTTGACAAATCTGGAACTGAATATCCTCATTTTGCAGTTCCCCAATAGAAAATTGTAGTGGCACAATTTGGTTGGTTATAAATAAGTTCTATGTAAAATCACCCCCCCACACACACACAATGTTTCAGAGCAACTGATGCACATTGTTAAATGTAGAAGAAGAAGGAGCCTTTGCTTTACTGGTCAGGTCAAAATTATAATTCTCATCATAGAGCAACTCATTAGATACAAGGTAAACATTTTCCTCATATCATCTGCCTCCTGGGATTTGGACTTTTTTCTGTTTTGATGAATCTGTGCCTTTCTCAGGGGGTGGTTGATACTGAGTTAATTGACGTGAATCGTGAACTTCCAGATGTTCAAGCTGGTTTTAGAAAAGGCAGAGGAACCAGAGATCGAATTGCCAACATCCGCTGGATCATCAGAAAAGTAAGAGAGTTCCAGAAAAACATCTATTTCTGCTTTATTGACTATACCAAAGCCTTTGACTATATGGATCACAATAAACTGTGGAAAATTCAGAAAGAAATGGGAATACCAGACAACCTGATCTTCCTCTTGAGAAATCTGTATACAGGTCAGGAAGCAACAGTTAGAACTGGATGTGAAACAACAGACTGGTTCCAAATAAGAAAAGGAGTACGTCAAGGCTGTATATTGTCACCCTGCTTATTTAACTTCTATGCAGAGTACATCGTGAGAAACGCTGGGATGGACGAAGCACAAACTGGAATCAACATGACCCTGTCAGGAGGTGGAGATCATTGAGGGGCATCTTGGAAGGTGGCTATCATACCATTTAAATGTAAGTTTGTTCTATATTAATATGTCATTGATTTCTCCAGATATTCTAGAAGGAGAGAAATTTCAAATGCATTATAAAGAAAGACAGGGAATCAAGAATGCATTGAATTTGATGAGGAAAAATAAATATAAATCCAGAAGATATGGAGATTTTGCATCCATGGATAGAGTTATGATGACATGAAAACATCAAGAAAGTTGATATGGAGGGAAATCAATGAATTTTGTTCTGAGAATATTAAGTGTCAGATGACAATAAGGTACTAAAATAATATATTTATAGTTGATATTTGGAGACTTGACACTACCCGCCCAGGGAGAATTCAGAGATAAGAATGAAAGTCTGGGCATTATAGGCTTTCTGGTGGAGGGGGTATAATCTAGAAATCGAACTAGTAACCAAATAATTAAGGAACAGGAAAAAAATTATGAGCAAGAAATAAAAGAAATAAACTTTCATGGTGAAAGGGAAAAGGAGAAATTATTACATTTTAGTTCATGAAATCATGAGAAGAAAGAAAATTCCAAGAATAAGTTTGCAAACATCAAGGACACACTCACATTCCCAAATAAGAACATTGTTTCTTCTTGGGCTAAGATGTCAGGAACTAAGCACTACCCACCTCTGGCTTCCTGGGTCCCTATATTATTATTAAATAAGATTAATTTTTATGAGATTTTTACTCCCAGTTTTAAAAGAAAACAATTTCTACAAACTTTAGAGCAGCAAGTAGCAAATTAAATTGGAAACCAGCTTGTGTAGCATTCACCTTCTGTCAGTACGACACTGCCTTCAGCTGTAAAACTGATTGACGGGATTCCAAATGGAAAAGGTATGGGAGGCTGAATACAAAGGGAAACATTTGACTGTGGATTTAAAATATATGAGAGGAGAAAATATCTGAATAAATATACTTCTGCTTAACATTTATTGAAACAAAGTAAGATACTAACAACATGTTGATATAAATGTCTTGTGTCTTTTTTATGCTACAAGACAAACGGCTGCTATATATTATATATACACATATATATATTTAAACAAAGTCATCTTGCAGAGGCAGGGAGAGAAACTGTCTCTCCATTTGACCATGATTCTCAGTGAGTAGTAGTAGTGGGAGTCTTTAAGCATCTCGTTTTCCTAATTCCCAGACCCTCAGGAGACTTCCCAAGTGGCTCAGTGGTAAAGAAACTGCCTGCCAATGCAGGATCTTCTGCAGGAAATGTGGGCTTGATCCCCATATCGGGAAGATCCCCTGGAGGAGTAAATGGCAACCCACTCCAGTATTCTTGCCTGGAGAATCCCATGGACAGAGAAGCCTGATGGGCTATAATCCATGGGGCTGCAAAAGAGTCAGAGACGACTGAGCGACTAACACTTTCAGGAAACTTAAACCTACTAAGAAAAGTGAGGGATTCCACTGAAAATATGGAACCATGGGTCTGACTAGTCCTCTCCCCTGGACAGTTGAGCAGTTAAGTCACTCAGTATCAAGCTGAGCAGAAATTTCAGAAGTCTTAGATCATCTTACCCAAATGCAGCCTTATGAATATAAATGCAGAGAAGTAAGCAGAGTGAATAACAGACAGGATGATGAGGATGATGTATTACTGCAGCAGCTATGTTGGTGGCAGAGCTAGGGCAATATGTGACTCTACAGCTTGGGACCCAGATTCTACAGAGAAAGAAGAAAGGATGGCAGTTGTGAAAATCCAGGGCATTTCGCTCCCCATAGCCTAATATGCAAGAGTGTTATGAGTTCAACTCTCCATTTTTTTAAATTATTTTTTTTTCTTCTGTAAGGGAGGGAAAATATCTTTACCTACCTTTCTGTATTCTTCTACCTGGTCTAGGAATTAAGCTGACAAGAGAAAAATTAAGAAGAGAAAATCAAACAAAAGTTCAGCGACATGTACATGTGGGAGAGACCCAGGAAAACTGAGTTACTTGCCAAGAAACCCAAAATCCTCACCTTGAACACCATCTTCAGCTAAAGACAACAGAGAATGCTGGCCAGGGTGGTTTGAGACTTCAGAGGGAAAGAAGGCAACTTACATGGAGATGGAAAAGCAAATGTTTCGTGACGTACATTTGTGAAGCCATCTCACCCAGCCCGTGCCCTTTGCAGATGTCTCTGCTGATACCTTTATGCTGAGAACTGGTCATGTATCTAAATTCTTTAGGCAATTATGGGAACGTAACAAGAAAAACTTCCTAAGTCTTCTGCTTGTTAAAAATAATCATCCTAAATTAATCCTCATGCTAAGGAGACTCATTTTGTGTAGGCAAATTGTGCTCCCCTACACTTCAAATGGATGCGACTCTACCAGTGGATGGTCATAAAATCAGCCACAGTATACTATACCAATTATGAATAGAGCCTTTGAGGTCAGCCAAATAGAAGTTAAATCCTGACTCAACTCCTTGTTTGCAGTGTAGCTGGGGTAGCTTCTTGACTCTCTAAATCTCAGTTTCCTACATATCGTGGAATTGTTGTAAGGTGTAAGCTGTTATAAGGTGTAAGACAGTTGCCATTTACTGAATAATTCCCAAGTCCTTGACAAACACCATCTTTTGTAAATCTGTGAAACAAACCTCTAGTGGGTTGTTTACAGATGAGGTGACTGACAGAGAGGATGGGTAACATTCCCCAAACTGCAAAATTGGTGAGCTAATAGAGCTTGTCTCAAACTTCAGTTCAGTTCAGTTCAGTCGCTCAGTCGTGTCCGACTCTTTGTGACCCCATGAATTGCAGCACGCCAGGCCTCCCTGTTCATCACCATCTCCCGGAGTTCACTCAGACTCACGTCCATCGAGTCCGTGATGCCATCCAGCCATCTCATCCTCGGTCGTCCCCTTCTCCTCCTGCCCCCAATCCCTCCCAGCATCAGAGTCTTTTCCAATGAGTCAACTCTTCGCATGAGGTGGCCAAAGTACTGGAGTTTCAGCTTTAGC
>SJYX01014726.1:333763-364069 GCA_006410675.1 Oreotragus oreotragus | reverse complement strand
GGGCAGGAGAAGAAGGGGACGACAGAAGATGAGATGGCTGGATGGCATCACGGACTCGATAGACATGAATCTGAGTGAACTCCTGGAGTTGGTGATGGATAGGGAGGCCTGGCGTGCTGCGATTCATGGGGTCACAAAGAGTCAGACATGACTGAGTGACTGAACTGAACTGATCATTATTGCTTTAATTACAACAACTATATATACTGAGTACCAGCATATGACCAAGGCCTTTGCATAACTAACCTCATTCAACAGTCAAACATCTTTATGTGGCTAGAATTACCACATACAGTAACAGTAATATTTACTAAAAGAATACTTAGAATTAACAAACTTTATTATCTCAGAATTGAGGAAGAACAGACTAAGGTACACGTGAATACAGAAAAATTAAGGTCCTCAAAACAAGCCGATTCTACAGGATTTGAATCATAATCCATTGTAGTTGGCCACAGTACACTCTAAAAGGAATTCAGGATGAAAAACAGAATGAAGCACTTTGCTTTGGACAGTCACTCTTAGTTAGATGCATGCCTCAGGAAGAGTTTCAGTGATGCTAGATTCCCATATTTTCCCAGACATAGAAAAACACTAAAATCATTAAATTGGGGTATCTATTCCTTGTGATTAGCAGTAATCTTTTACCAAGATGTATGCTGGATAGAGGAGCCTGGTGGGCTATTCCAGCATATGACCAAGGCCTTTGCATAACTAACCTCATTCAACAGTCAAACATCTTTATGTGGCTAGAATTACCACATACAGTAACAGTAATATTTACTAAAAGAATACTTAGAATTAACAAACTTTATTATCTCAGAATTGAGGAAGAACAGACTAAGGTACACGTGAATACAGAAAAATTAAGGTCCTCAAAACAAGCCGATTCTACAGGATTTGAATCATAATCCATTGTAGTTGCCCACAGTACACTCTAAAAGGAATTCAGGATGAAAAACAGAATGAAGCACTTTGCTTTGGACAGTCACTCTTAGTTAGATGCATGCCTCAGGAAGAGTTTCAGTGATGCTAGATTCCCATATTTTCCCAGACATAGAAAAACACTAAAATCATTAAATTGGGGTATCTATTCCTTGTGATTAGCAGTAATCTTTTACCAAGATGTATGCTGGATAGAGGAGCCTGGTGGGCTATCCATAGAGTCACAGAGTCAGACATGACTGAAGTGACTTAGCATGCATGCATACTTGACTGCCTGTATTTCCTAGACAAAAAAAAAAGAAAAAGAAATCATCTATAAACTGGCTCTCTTCTGCCCCATCAGATAAGTTTATTCACAGCTCCTGAGTGGCTGGCTCCCAGGCTATATTCCTCAGTAAGACTCAGAATAAAACATAAAACATAAAATTTTTCTCTAAGTTGACATATAGAATATTGAAGTAATTTAGACATGGTCACATATCTAGTAAATGAAGGAGCCAAAATTCAAAACCATACCTGTGTGACTGCAGAACCTACGTGTGTACTTAGTCACTCAGTCATGTCTGACTCTTTGAGACCCTTTGGACTGTAGCCCACCAGACTTCTCTGTCCATGGGATTCTCCAGGCNATATCTAGTAAATGAAGGAGCCAAAATTCAAAACCATACCTGTGTGACTGCAGAACCTACGTGTGTACTTAGTCACTCAGTCATGTCTGACTCTTTGAGACCCTTTGGACTGTAGCCCGCCAGACTTCTCTGTCCATGGGATTCTCCAGGCAAGAATACTGGAGTGGGTTGCCACTTCCTTCTCTAGGGCATCTTCCTGACCCAGGGATCAAACCCAAGCCTCCTGATTACAAGTGGAATCTTAAACACTGAGCCAAGGGGAAAGCCCATAGAATCTACATATTCTAACACTAATCCATGGAAAATACTACCTGCCACCACTTGAACACAACTGTTCTCCTTCTCAACCAAGGTCTTGCTATTTATTAAATTTGTTTTTATGTGTGTGTATATGTATTCAAATAGTTTTATTCATATTTCAGTATTCAAAAACTGTGTTCATAATGTGCTTACCATTTCATGCTGATTTTTTCTTCTAGCATTCCCTCATAACTTTTCCCTATATTCTCCTTCAATTGCCATAATTATAATTTATTTCATTCATGCGTAACAGTCTATACAGTAATGTTTTAAAACTGAGAAAGTCATTCTTCTATGATTTAACATTTCATTTAGCTTGTATTCAATTTTGCCTGACACAAACAGCTCTACAACAAATTCTTATGTATATGTATATAACTTTTTTAGCTATCAAATTATTTTCCAACCTAAATTTTCAGATGAGATTCTTCAAGTATATGAACATTTGTATGACTTCTGATGGATAATAACAAGAATGTTTCCTTGAAATCGCACCACAACATTCTCCAATGCTAACATCAAAGGAAAACATAAATAAACAAATTATTAAGAAAAGTAATTTTGTTTGTTCACGACTATATATGTTCTAATGTTGCTATGATAGCCAACAGAATGCACATGGCTCGAGAGTAGGCATTTAGTGGAAGAGATGGGCATACAAAATTCCCATGATTGCTCTGTACCCTCAGCCCCAGCAGCACATGTAAATGTCTCGCCAAGCCTCGTATTTAGAGGCCACTGAAAAGCACACCTAACTGACCCTGAAGTCGACAGGGAACACTCATCCTTGGGCTCATTAGCATTACGCCACAACCAATAGAGCTAATTTGCCAACTAATGCATCACAGCAGGTACTTAATAAGTTCTTGTTTACCATCTAAGGTCTTTTGCTCAACCCCATATGCCCACATTCTCTCCCCTGCTCCTCAGAGTCCCCAATAACCTCAGACTACAAATTTTACAAACACAGTTTCGTTTTTATCGAAGAGCTTCACGAGACCCAACTCTGTGAAAGATCTTTTCATTTCGGAGAGGATAGAAAAGGATTTTCTTTTACCAACACGAGCCATTATTTCAATGGTTCTATGATCTGTTTTGTATCAATGTGTTTCATCTCTTTTGAATTTCTGAATTTAGAACTTATCTTGAATACTACAGGCTTGAATATCATGTTAATTAATGGTCATATGTAATAAAATGGAAGTATTTTTATACTCTGAAAACTTAGCTAAGTGTTGCATGTAATGATGGTTATTTTCTTAGGTAACAGTATTTTTTTTTTTTTTTTTTCTTCTAGCATTCCCTCATAACTTTTCCCTATATTCTCCTTCAATTGCCATAATTATAATTTATTTCATTCATGCGTAACAGTCTATACAGTAATGTTTTAAAACTGAGAAAGTCATTCTTCTATGATTTAACATTTCATTTAGCTTGTATTCAATTTTGCCTGACACAAACAGCTCTACAACAAATTCTTATGTATATGTATATAACTTTTTTAGCTATCAAATTATTTTCCAACCTAAATTTTCAGATGAGATTCTTCAAGTATATGAACATTTGTATGACTTCTGATGGATAATAACAAGAATGTTTCCTTGAAATCGCACCACAACATTCTCCAATGCTAACATCAAAGGAAAACATAAATAAACAAATTATTAAGAAAAGTAATTTTGTTTGTTCACGACTATATATGTTCTAATGTTGCTATGATAGCCAACAGAATGCACATGGCTCGAGAGTAGGCATTTAGTGGAAGAGATGGGCATACAAAATTCCCATGATTGCTCTGTACCCTCAGCCCCAGCAGCACATGTAAATGTCTCGCCAAGCCTCGTATTTAGAGGCCACTGAAAAGCACACCTAACTGACCCTGAAGTCGACAGGGAACACTGATCCTTGGGCTCATTAGCATTACGCCACAACCAATAGAGCTAATTTGCCAACTAATGCATCACAGCAGGTACTTAATAAGTTCTTGTTTACCATCTAAGGTCTTTTGCTCAACCCCATATGCCCACATTCTCTCCCCTGCTCCTCAGAGTCCCCAATAACCTCAGACTACAAATTTTACAAACACAGTTTCGTTTTTATCGAAGAGCTTCACGAGACCCAACTCTGTGAAAGATCTTTTCATTTCGGAGAGGATAGAAAAGGATTTTCTTTTACCAACACGAGCCATTATTTCAATGGTTCTATGATCTGTTTTGTATCAATGTGTTTCATCTCTTTTGAATTTCTGAATTTAGAACTTATCTTGAATACTACAGGCTTGAATATCATGTTAATTAATGGTCATATGTAATAAAATGGAAGTATTTTTATACTCTGAAAACTTAGCTAAGTGTTGCATGTAATGATGGTTATTTTCTTAGGTAACAGTATTTTTTTTTTTTTCCTAATTGATGCTTTGCACCTTAACTGGGAGCAAAAGGAACTTGCTCTCAACCAGAAGGTGGAAGAATGCTGCCTTCAGCCTGCTAGTCAGAGAACAACCAGGGAGGCAAGAGTCCAAGCAGGAGAACAGAAGAGACTGTACTCGCCTCTGAGAAAACATGTAATTTCCCAGAAATAACAGGTATTTTTGCAGAAGGCTGAATTCCTACATTATGTGGAGGAATTCTGGAGCCAATTAAATTTTTCTTATTGCTGCAAAAATGGCTATAGATTCATGAGACCCAAGGAAACTCTAGTGAGTTAGATAGATGTAATATTAAGGCAGGTGTCAATGTGCAGATATAGATGCAAAGTATGTCAATATCAATGAAGATATAGGCAAATGTGTACATCTGGCAGTAAGCTGACATCTGATCTCTACTTCTAAATTTGTATTCATTTATTTATAAAATGGAAACTATAATTTTTTTCCTCATTGAAAATCAAATAAATTATTTTTATTTTTTGTGACACACAGTAACTGAATATAAGCAGAATTTAATTATTGATGACTTGATATTTTAAATATATTAATAAGTATCTTGAGTTTCAATGTTTCTGGAACATTGTACAGCCTTCTGGATGCCTGCGTTAAGATATTAAGTGGCCAACAGCTCAGATCTGCATCTGAACTGAAACTAATATCAATCCCACTTCCTTAGTAGCCTCTGGCTCCATTTCAGAGAGCTCTCTCTTAGCAATATCGACTCCATTTTGATTTTTCTTTCACACTTGAATACTTTGTATTGATTTCTGAAAGTCCAGATACTGTCTCTTATACACATCTAGATGTGTATAAGAGACAGAGATTAGAAGCTATTTTTTTTTTTTTTACTTTACAATACTGTATTGGTTTTGCCATACATTGACATGAATCCGCCACAGGTGTACATGAGTTCCCAATCCTGAACCCCTCTCCCTTTTCAAGAAAGAAAGCAAGGTAACAAGTTCAATGCTAAAACTTCCACACCATTGTAATTCTATAACATCAACTCTTCGTTATTCACAGATTAGACAGGTCATAAATAAGTTATGACAAAATGGGGCTTAATCTTGTTATCACTGAGTTCTAGTCTTGTTTAGCTTTTTACTTCCAAGGGACATTTCATGAGACAATGTTCTGTGAAATATCAAATTTTAAAACCTTATAAGAAGTCTATAGACTAGTTTTCAATCAGAATCCATGTGTAATATAAATGCTGATGTTGTCATGAATACTTAGCAACATTTTACACAGCAAACCTATAAATTGAGTTTAGTCCATATGAAATTCCAGTAACTCAGTTATTTTAAGCTATTTATAAATAATGTGAAAAAGAAAATGCATTTCATATGCAAATTGATGTTTTATTTAGAGTTTTTTGTAATTCACTTAAACTAACGTAAATAAATAATTTCAACTTATAGATTCTTTCATATTAACGAAACATGTCTGCATTTTGAAAGGAAACTAAAGGCTGAAGTAAGAATTATACCTTTAATGTGATATTATCACTTAGAGTTATTTTTATACTGTAGGTAAAATATATACAATTGTTTAAATGTATGGAAAAGCACCCCAGAGTAAATGTTATTTGATTAGTCCATTTACAGATCCTTTTAGGCTTCAATTAAAATGAATTTAATTCCTAGGTAAGTTATTCAAAAACACCTTGTTATCAAAGGTACTTTCTCTTTTTTACACTTATTAAGGAGCCAGATATTTGTCACAGGTGCTAATGAGAAAGATATTGTCCCTTCTTTTAGAGGTATAAAATACAGAAAATAAATCAAAATGTAAGTATATCATCACAGTTTAGTGTGATAAGAGCTAAGACAGAGGTGTGGACAAAGGTTTTACAGGTGTATCATTGTGTACCTTTAATTACTTTTTATAGCACAAGCCTATGCTTCTGTTTTCTTCAGCATACAAAACAATACAGTCTCCTACTTTTCTTTCTTTTAACAAGGCCCTCTTACTCTTCAGGGCAAGCGTGGGGCCAAGGTTAAATTTTGCTTCCCTATAATGATGTTGAAAGTAAAAGTGAAGTTGCTTAGTCTTGTCTGACTCTTTGCAACACCAAGGACTGAAGTTCATGGGGTTTTCCAGGCAAGAATATGGGCGTGGGTTGTCATTTCCTTCTCCAATAATGACGTTGAGGGGAGAGCATTTATTCACTTGCTTTGAACTCAGAGTTTTGAAGAAGCCAATGCTTGTTTTGATCTAGGACCCTGCACTTCGATTGGCCCCTACTTTGAAAATAATTCTAAAAAGAAATTTCAGATATACTCAGGTAACAATATTTGCATTAAAAAAAAAAAGCTATCTCAACTGACAGGGATATCATTCCAGTACAAAGCAATATATTTTACATGTATTCATGCTTTCACAGACAATGATGACAATCCAAGCTTTAAGTCCCTTTCTGATATGTAATTAATTGTTGCTTGGCAATTTATTAAGCTTTCAAACAGCTTTTTAAAAGTAAGTCAAGAGACAAAACTTATATGGATTTGCACACTTGACAGTTTTTCATTTTTATAACTTAGTGTGGACATTTCTATATATTAAAAATACATATTTTTGATTGTCAATTCAAATTTTCCCCTTACTAAACTATGCAAGATTAACTTGTTTGTGTCAAACAATAGTCAGTTTTGAGGCTGCAAAGAACAAAGAGCTTTATTTGGGGTCTTAGGAATTGCAATTCAAGAGACAGATTCAGGTAAATCACAAAGAGTGTTCTGGGGAAAACAAGAGTTTTGAAGGGGCTTATAAAGACAAAAGTCACAAGACTGTTAAAATTGTCTTTCAAGAATTATGACTGGCTTTGATGAGAAGAGGAAATATCTGTCCTAGGGGATAGGCTGTCATGAGTTATTTAGAGCAAGGGTCCAATAAGTATCTTGAGTTTCAATGTTTCTGGAACATTGTACAGCCTTCTGGATGCCTGCGTTAAGATATTAAGTGGCCAACAGCTCAGATCTGCATCTGAACTGAAACTAATATCAATCCCACTTCCTTAGTAGCCTCTGGCTCCATTTCAGAGAGCTCTCTCTTAGCAATATCGACTCCATTTTGATTTTTCTTTCACACTTGAATACTTTGTATTGATTTCTGAAAGTCCAGATACTGTCTCTTATACACATCTAGATGTGTATAAGAGACAGAGATTAGAAGCTATTTTTTTTTTTTTTACTTTACAATACTGTATTGGTTTTGCCATACATTGACATGAATCCGCCACAGGTGTACATGAGTTCCCAATCCTGAACCCCTCTCCCTTTTCAAGAAAGAAAGCAAGGTAACAAGTTCAATGCTAAAACTTCCACACCATTGTAATTCTATAACATCAACTCTTCGTTATTCACAGATTAGACAGGTCATAAATAAGTTATGACAAAATGGGGCTTAATCTTGTTATCACTGAGTTCTAGTCTTGTTTAGCTTTTTACTTCCAAGGGACATTTCATGAGACAATGTTCTGTGAAATATCAAATTTTAAAACCTTATAAGAAGTCTATAGACTAGTTTTCAATCAGAATCCATGTGTAATATAAATGCTGATGTTGTCATGAATACTTAGCAACATTTTACACAGCAAACCTATAAATTGAGTTTAGTCCATATGAAATTCCAGTAACTCAGTTATTTTAAGCTATTTATAAATAATGTGAAAAAGAAAATGCATTTCATATGCAAATTGATGTTTTATTTAGAGTTTTTTGTAATTCACTTAAACTAACGTAAATAAATAATTTCAACTTATAGATTCTTTCATATTAACGAAACATGTCTGCATTTTGAAAGGAAACTAAAGGCTGAAGTAAGAATTATACCTTTAATGTGATATTATCACTTAGAGTTATTTTTATACTGTAGGTAAAATATATACAATTGCTTAAATGTATGGAAAAGCACTCCAGAGTAAATGTTATTTGATTAGTCCATTTACAGATCCTTTTAGGCTTCAATTAAAATGAATTTAATTCCTAGGTAAGTTATTCAAAAACACCTTGTTATCAAAGGTACTTTCTCTTTTTTACACTTATTAAGGAGCCAGATATTTGTCACAGGTGCTAATGAGAAAGATATTGTCCCTTCTTTTAGAGGTATAAAATACAGAAAATAAATCAAAATGTAAGTATATCATCACAGTTTAGTGTGATAAGAGCTAAGACAGAGGTGTGGACAAAGGTTTTACAGGTGTATCATTGTGTACCTTTAATTACTTTTTATAGCACAAGCCTATGCTTCTGTTTTCTTCAGCATACAAAACAATACAGTCTCCTACTTTTCTTTCTTTTAACAAGGCCCTCTTACTCTTCAGGGCAAGCGTGGGGCCAAGGTTAAATTTTGCTTCCCTATAATGATGTTGAAAGTAAAAGTGAAGTTGCTTAGTCATGTCTGACTCTTTGCAACACCAAGGACTGAAGTTCATGGGGTTTTCCAGGCAAGAATATGGGCGTGGGTTGTCATTTCCTTCTCCAATAATGACGTTGAGGGGAGAGCATTTATTCACTTGCTTTGAACTCAGAGTTTTGAAGAAGCCAATGCTTGTTTTGATCTAGGACCCTGCACTTCGATTGGCCCCTACTTTGAAAATAATTCTAAAAAGAAATTTCAGATATACTCAGGTAACAATATTTGCATTAAAAAAAAAAGCTATCTCAACTGACAGGGATATCATTCCAGTACAAAGCAATATATTTTACATGTATTCATGCTTTCACAGACAATGATGACAATCCAAGCTTTAAGTCCCTTTCTGATATGTAATTAATTGTTGCTTGGCAATTTATTAAGCTTTCAAACAGCTTTTTAAAAGTAAGTCAAGAGACAAAACTTATATGGATTTGCACACTTGACAGTTTTTCATTTTTATAACTTGGTGTGGACATTTCTATATATTAAAAATACATATTTTTGATTGTCAATTCAAATTTTCCCCTTACTAAACTATGCAAGATTAACTTGTTTGTGTCAAACAATAGTCAGTTTTGAGGCTGCAAAGAACAAAGAGCTTTATTTGGGGTCTTAGGAATTGCAATTCAAGAGACAGATTCAGGTAAATCACAAAGAGTGTTCTGGGGAAAACAAGAGTTTTGAAGGGGCTTATAAAGACAAAAGTCACAAGACTGTTAAAATTGTCTTTCAAGAATTATGACTGGCTTTGATGAGAAGAGGAAATATCTGTCCTAGGGGATAGGCTGTCATGAGTTATTTAGAGCAAGGGTCCAATAAGTATCTTGAGTTTCAATGTTTCTGGAACATTGTACAGCCTTCTGGATGCCTGCGTTAAGATAGTAAGTGGCCAACAGCTCAGATCTGCATCTGAACTGAAACTAATATCAATCCCACTTCCTTAGTAGCCTCTGGCTCCATTTCAGAGAGCTCTCTCTTAGCAATATCGACTCCATTTTGATTTTCCTTTCACACTTGAATACTTTGTATTGATTTCTGAAAGTCCAGATATTGTCCCTGCTATATACTTTAACTATAAAAATCATTTTTAAAACATGATGTCTTCCCTTACCCATCAGGCAAAATGTTATCCAAGTCTTAGACCACAGCTACTCATTACAGAAGCTCTCCTGGAATTATTCCCTAAAACAAACACCCTCAGAGAAAATAAAAATTCCCCACTGTTACATACTTTACATGTCTGTTGATGACCCTGCTCTTGAAGTTTGTAATAAATATTGGCTTAAATGGAGGCTCATACCACTCAGTTGGGCCTCAACCTTGCATAATACTATAGCTAAATCATATTATGAATGAATAAATCACCAGATATTAAAATAAAAAATGTAAAGATGAAATATTTCTTCATGTCCTCTTCAGTACTTTTATGTAAACTATAGAGATTATAGTCAGAAAGTAAATTTTAAAGCTAACTAGAATAACAAAGACCATATTTTTTCAAAAGAAGGAATAAGATTCTTTGTGCTTACTGTGATGTCATTACATTAAAAAATAAGCGAGCAGGAATAAAGTGGACGTTTTAGGATTTTTCTCATGAACTTTTCATGCTCATTAGTTGCTGAATTAGGACTCTGCTCTTGTCTTTTTCTTAGTTTTAGTTTATAGAAGTGAAGAGGAAGCAGGATATAGAAGGAATTGATGAGGAAGATTGCACTACTAAGAACCTTGGTTTATGGTGGTGATAAACATAAGTCAAAGCATCCAACAAACTTGACATTGATTTTTATACAATGAACAGATGGTGAAACACATAAAAATACTTAAAAGTAAATACTGTAACATGGGGAAATACTTAGGCTTTTATGTTTATTGCAAAAGGAGGATATACACTTTTATGATCATTACTCATATACAGAATAAATATTTATTAACCCTACTATGTGCACAATATTTTACTACTTGCTAGGAATACAGTGATATTAAAAGAGTTAGTATCACTAACTAAGTGATACAGAAAGAGTTCTTTAGTAATTCCTTTGCCGTTTTATTGTTTATTTCTTACACCAAACTTCCTAGAACTTACTTTCTCATATCACAATTTTGTGAACAAAACTTCTTTTCCAGGGCTTTAAAAATCTATGCATGCATGTGTTTTATCAGTTCTAAAATTTTCTAGTCCTTATTCTTAGAAATATTGTCTCAGTTTTAGGGGAATTGGGTTTCATTTTCTTTGAATTGTGCAATAAACTGATGAATTATCACTTAGAATAACAAAAATTAAACAGAGGAATGAGAGTACATGCCTCTGAAGAAGTATAAGAGAATGAAGTTTTCTTGGGAAAAATTAGATTTCTAAACTAAACTGCTGCTGTCACTCTATAAGGCCACATGGAAAGTTTTAGACTAAGTAAAGTGTGTATACTCTATGGTGACCCAAAGACAAAAATGCAGATAAAACCAAGGAGGGTCTTGGAATTCAGGAACAGAAAAACCAGACCCTTATTGTCCTTCCCTCCCCCATGTTGTAATTATTAATAGATTTCAGGTCCTCCTGAGCAGTATAACCTGTTTCCCCTCCTACCCCACAGAGAGAAGGTATTTGCTTTATTCTTCCCTCCACCCAGTATCTGTGCTTCATCCAATTAGCAAATGACCCGCAAGACATCTATCCCACTCCTTGTACCCTGGATATAAAAGTGGACTAAGGACGCCTGTTCAATGTCGGTTCTCTCTTGAGCTGGCCTGCTGTTCTAACAGTGTCTCCCACTCTCATATATTTATTTCCCTCTCATTTTGTTTCATGTCTGGATATTCTTTTCTAACCTGCACTTGGACCATGATGCATTCTATGACCTGGGGCTTGAACTCCAAGTCCACACATAGTTCTGCTAGGATATTTATGATGGTATTGCAGGTGGGTCAAGGAATCTGAGGATAACTCAGATGTTTATCCCTAAAGAAATGACAAAGACACTGAACTGATTGTTGCTAAAAAGTGTCTAGCAAACTAGAGATGCACCCTATAATATTATCCAGACCTCCAAATTATAGTGTTGAATTATGGCAAAACCAATACAGTATTGTAAAGTAAAAAAAAAAAATAATAATAATAAAATAAATAATAAAACTAATTAAATAACATATAAAAAAGAAAGTAAGAAACAGGATAAGGGACCAGTTAATTTAAGATAAATATAAACATATAAGACACTGAAAAGAAAAATTTAAGGGCATCAAACACCTCAGCAAGCATACGTGGGGTGAGTAGAGATCAGGGAAGGGAGGAAAGTCAATAAAACAAGAGGCTGGATTTCCACAAACTGAGACAAACAATGAGCTGTGAATCAAAAGTGTGATTAGCTCTCCTCTGCCCAGGGAGGCCAAGTGAAACAATCAGAAAGTAAGACACCTTGGTGGGAGCTAATTACAAAATAAGTACATTTTTTTTGTTTCAAAATTTTACTGTGAAGTCAATGTTTTGTTTTGTTTTTTTGCCTGGATTCTTTTTGTTGCCTATTTCTCTTCCACAGTTTTAATCCACCCTAAAGGCTGAGAGGGTTAACACCATAGAAAATAATTTGAAGAGAAAGTGCCATTGAAATATAAAAAAGAAACATTCTGCATCACTCTGAGCATTTTTTATGCCAATGAAATTCTCTCCATTCAAAAAGCATCTTTTAATATTTTAATTAGGGTACTGTGTTATATGAAAGGAATATCTGATTTTAGAAATGCAAATGAGGGTATGCTATGAAACAAAGATGCAGAATTAAAAAGTTAATGTGCAGTTCAATAACCAGCAATGAAGAGAAAGAATGTGGGGAAAGAAATAACATGATTTTTAAGTGAAAATTGTACTAGCATTTTTCAAATTTAGCAATTTGACAAGGTTAATGACAGTCATAATATACTTTTTAGTTTAAAATGCAATAATTATTTTTTGGCTAATATACGAGAAATCAATCAAAGTGTATATGTTTATTGACAGTAACCGCAACACTAACTGACCTGGTAAAGGGTCCCCATAGCTCCCCCTGCTGGGTGGATAAGTGCACAGTACTCCATTCAGTTGTGTGGGTTCTCGTTTTTACTTTTTCTTTTTTGCTCATTGCTACAAAGCAAAGAAGATACTAATTGTAGACTATGCTATAAAATACAGTTGAATTTTACAGTTTTCCCATTTTAAACCTGCAGGAATTGAGCGTCTCAAAGGTTAAACCACTTGGCCCAGTGACAGAGCTGAGACTGAAATCTAGGTGTACACTGAAAGCCCACATTCTCAACAGTTGGTCCACAGTTCCTTGGGACTGTAGCTTAGGGCTTCCTCATTCCTACAGGAGAATTTTGGTCACACCTTTTTTTCCTTTTTGAATTAAATTTGTGTCGTTTCTTTTTTTTTTTTCTAATAGGAAAGGAAACCTGACTAGAAGAAAAACTTCAGTAGAGCCACGAGGTTTTTTCTTAATCAGGGGAATGTGAGAGGACATAGTTCAGGAAAGAAACCTTAGTAAAAACTAACAGCAGAAGTAGAAGAAGAGAGAGGCATCCTGGAGGCATAAGAAGTGAAAAAAAAAAAAAAAAAGCTAAGGTGAATAGGGAGCTACACGGCTCAAGACAGAAAACTTTTCCTGAAATGGATTTCTACTGCCAACAGTGCTGAGCCCCTGTTCTACAAGCCTGCAGATCAGGGGTTGCGTTGCTTACTTGTCAACAAATCCTTTATGCCCAGCCCACATCCAGTATTCAGGATTCACCAGGTGAGGAGGGCGAGGGAGAGCAGAATGGGAGAACAAGATCGTGCAAGTTGGAAAAGGATGCACTCAGGTAAGGGATTAAGGAGCTACACAGCTTTCCCAAGGGAGCTGTCCATCATCTCACATTTCAGGTTCAGATTCTGAATTGCTTCCTCTCAGGACTAGTGCCTAACTCCATGGCTCAGCTCCATTTTGGAGTTTGAATTAGTTATTAAGAAAAAACAACCGACTTACAAAGAAGTTATGTGAAAGATGATAATGTTCTGTGTACACTTATGATTAATGGTTTACGATGAGACTGAATAGTGTGGTAGTTATATCTGCTCTTTAGGGTCATGCAGACCTTGGCAAAATACTTGACACACTGAAAACTCATGTCATCTGTGAAAGAAGAATATAAGTACCCATCTCACAGAAATTTTGTGAAGTTTAATGTTGATGAATATAAAGAAAGTGCTTTGCACAGTTGTGTCAAGGCTTTTCTGGTGGCTCAGACACTAAAGAATCTGCCTGCAATGCAGGAGACCCAGGTTCAACCCCTGGGGTGGGAAGATCCCCTGGAGAAGAGAATGGCTACCCACCCAGTATTCTTGCCTGAAGAATTCCATGGACAGAGGAATCTGGCAGGCTACAGTCCATAGGGTCACCGAATTTTTGAGAAGTTTAATTTAGATGAAAATAAAGAAAGTTCTTTGCACAGTTCTTGGCCTATATAGTGATTGGCCAATGAGCATTGCTATTAAAAGTAGTAGTGGTGATAATTGCATAACATTAAGTATTTGCAATAAGGGGAAAATCATTCAGTGTGTTCTGATGAGTCAAGAGTCTTTACCAATAGTAAATAAAAGATATGTGTAAACAAAAATAGGTTCCAGTCACATGACATTGGTTATTGCAGTCTTCAGAATGAATGACTTCCTCAAGTGAGAAAGGCCATAGAGAAGACCGAGTCCCACATCCTGAGTGCCCCTCCAAGTGCAAGGGGAGAAAACAAAACCTGGTCAAAGATACAGTATGTCGAACTAGATATTACAGCATTATAGAGGCTTACAGGGAAGACGTTTTAGATAGAAAATACTAAACAGAGCTAGAAAAACAGTCAATGAAGATTGAGAAAACACAGAAAAGAATCTGTGGTTTCAAAAGAAGGAAGAAAACTCATTTGTAAGTAAAATAAAGAATCCTTTAGTATATTTTGCATAAAACAAGGACTGTCTTTGCTGTGAAACCTAAAAACTAGGTGGAATATGGTAAACTTTGAAAGAAGACAGTCTGTTAGTCTCTCCCATCAGCAAATTTGGAAAACTTAACAGTGGCCACAGGACTGGAAAAGGTCAGTTTTCATTCCAATCCCAAAGNGTATATTTTGCATAAAACAAGGACTGTCTTTGCTGTGAAACCTAAAAACTAGGTGGAATATGGTAAACTTTGAAAGAAGACAGTCTGTTAGTCTCTCCCATCAGCAAATTTGGAAAACTTAACAGTGGCCACAGGACTGGAAAAGGTCAGTTTTCATTCCAATCCCAAAGAAAGGCAATGCAAAGAATGTTCAAGCTACCACATAATTGCACTCATCTCATATGCTAGCAAAGTAATGCTCAAAATCCTCCAAGCCAGGCTTTAACAGTACATGAACTGTGAACTTCCAGAAGTTCAAGCTGAATTTAGAAAAGGCATAGGAACCATAAATCAAATTGCCAACATCTGTTGGATCATCAAAAAAGCCAAGAGTTCCAGAGAAACATCTACTTCTGCTTTATTGGCAATGCCAAAGCCTTTGACTGTGTGGACCACAATAAGTGTGGAATATTCTTCAAGAGAAGGGAATACAAGACCATATTACCTGCATCCTGAGAAATCTGTATGTGGGTCAATAAGCACGAGTTAGAGCTGGACATGGAACAACAGACCTGTTCCAAATCGGGAAAGGAGTACCTCAAGGCTGTATATTGCCACCCTGCCTATTTAACTTATATGCAGAGAAATGCCAGGCTGGATGAAGCACAAGCTAGAATCAAGATTCCTGGGAGAAATATCAATAATCTCATTGCAGGGTTGTCTCAGATGACAAACCTTATGGCAGAATGCAAAGAAGAACTAAAGAACATCTTGATGAAAGTTAAGAGAAGAGTGAAAAAGTTGGCTTAAACTCAACGTTCACTAAGATCGTGGCATCAGGTCCCATCACTTCATGGAAAATAGATGGGGAAACAATGGAAACAGTGAGAGACTTTATTTTGGGTGGCTCCAAAATCATTGCACATGGTGACCGCAGCCTCAAAATTAAAAGACTCTTGCTCCTTGGAAGAAAAGGTATGACCAACCTAGGCAACATAGTAAAAAACAGAGACATTACTTTGCCAACAAAGGTCTGTGTAAGCTACGATTTTTCCAATAGTCATGTATGGATGTGAGAGTTGGACTATAAAGAAAGCTGAATGCTGAAGAATTGATGCTTTTGAACTATGGTATTGGAGAAGACTCTTGAGAGTCCCTTGGACTGCAAGGAGATCCAACCAGTCAATGCTAAAGGATATCAGTCCTGAATATTCACTGAAAGGACTGATGCTGAAGCTAAAACTCCAATACTTTGGCTACCTGATGTGAAGAAATGGAAAAGACCAGTTCTTTTCATCGGAAAAGACCCTGATGCTAGGAAAGATGAAGGCGGGAAGAGAAGGGCACAACAGAGGATGAGATGGTTGGATGGCATCACTGACTCAATGGACATGAGTTTGAGAAAGCTCCAGGCATTGGTGATGGACAGTGAAGCCTCTCATGCCACAGTCCTTGGGGTAACAAGGAGTCAGACTCTAATGAGTGACTGAAATGAACTGAAAGCTAACTTTCCTTAGAAGTTAATTCCTCACAACTGAATCTATGATACTATAAACAGAAAAAAAAATCTTTGATTCATAATAGAGAATGGATAGATAAATTAAAGTGTGTATAACACTGGACTGTTAAGCGGCCATTAATGTAATGCTTTTTCACAATTAATGACATGGGAAAATTTCCAATGACAATGTAACCTGAAAAATGCAACATTTCAATAAATGCATATACACCTGTATGTCTATACATATATATGTGTGTTTGTTAGGTGCTCAGTCATATCCAGCTTTTTGTGAACCCAGGGACTGTAGCCAGCCAGGCTCCTCTGTTCATGTAATTCTCCAGGCAAGAATACTGGAGTGGATAGCCATTCCCTTCTCTAGAGGATTTTCCCAACCCAGGGATCAAACCTGATTCTCCTACATTGCAGGCAGATTCTTAACTGTCTGAGCCACCATAGAAACCCACACACACACACACACATACATAAACTAAACTGCAAGACTGAAACCATACATATTGATATATGATTATATACATAGTAAAATGAATTAAAAAAATAGTGTAATAGTATTAGAAATTACTCCTTTTGTGCATTTGCAAAATATTTCCTGGGTTCTATATCCATGAATTACTTTCATTGTAAGAAAAAGAGCATTTTTAAAAACACAAACTCCACGTGAGTGGCAACACAACTCATATTAAACTTGGTGTCAATGGAAATGGCTCTATGGGAAATGTTTCCCAAATATCCCCTGCAGTTTTGTAACTGAAATTAGACAACAATGGGCAAAAACAATTCTTTAAGGATGATGTGACCCATACCTTGGGGCTTTCCTAGTGGCTCTGTGATAAAGAATGTTTCTGCCAATGCAGTAGACACGGGTTTGATCCATGGGTCAGGAAGATCCCCTGGAGAAGGAAATAGCAACCAACTCTTGTATTCTTGCCTAGAAAATCCCATGGATGGAGGAGCCTGGTGGGCTGCAGCCCATGGGGTTGCAAAGAGTCAGACACAATTGAGCAACTAAACAGACATGCACAACCCATACCTTCTAAATCCCCTGCAATAAGCAGCAATAAATGGCTTACACAGTCAGTAAAGCAAAGAGGTAGGATGATCCCCTGAAAATCAAGTCTTGCATGTGAGTGTGGTGCTTTGCCTCACTGTTGGTGTGAATGTAACATGGATAAAGTTACTTCCTGTTACCCAATCTACCTGTCCACACACTGCCTATTCACCAGTGACCATGTATGAAGGTGCAGATTCTGACCTGTACTATGGAAACCACAGAAACTTTATAATTTCCAAAGTAGCAATATGTATCTCATACATGCTAATTTTTACTTCAGTTATTTAGCTTTATCTTCTACATTGTATCTACTGCATTGAAAGAGAAAATAAATTACTCTGTGCCTCAATTTTATCACAATAAGAAGAACCGAATAACTTATAAATCCCGTCTTCTCTAGTGAGCTATGAACAAGTTCCTCTTTCTGAAAAGAAAATTAAATTCTTATTGCATCTGGAAACTCTTGCTAAAATATTTTATTACTGTTGTTAGGGGGTTTAGAATAATGGAGGCAGTGTTAAAGTAAATATACTCTCTCTATTTTCTGTCTCTTTAATTGCTGAATTGTCTATTTTAGCACCAAAGCTTCAGGGTTTATTTAACGTCAGTTCGGGAAACAGAAGCCGAGGGAGAGCTTGTACTATTAGAATCATGCAATCCAAGAGATAGCCAAGAAAATATAAGATATCATCTCAAATGAACTACATTTATTTTTATTTTCATAGCAGATATTCTTGCAAGATTTAGCACATGTTCAGCATTAGCTATCAAGAGAGAAAGTGGAAGTCAGTTTAGACAGCATAATAAAGAGAAATAAAAAACAGCAAATGTGAGTGATGCCTATGAATCATTGGCCATATAAATTATTTATCTCCCTATATTTTTTCTGAAAATTAAGGTTTTACTGAATTTGAATACACACTGGAAGGCCTCATTTAATGTTACCTAAAATATACCATTTTCAATATCAGTAGCCATCCAAGTAAATTCATTTGAAAAGGCATCTCCTCAATGTAAGGCCCTTACAGTCTGTCCATGGCAGACATTTCTGGTCCACTATTCTAGCTCTTGTGTAAGAACAATCTCCAATATTTTAAACACATGCTTTATCTTAACAGAGGATTTTAAAATCTTCCTAGGTATAGGGTAAAAAAAAAAAAAGGATGCTTTCCAATAAATCAAACCAAAATAATATCAATAGTTACTTGTGAGCATTTGTGTTCTTGGGTATGGATGTGACTCTAGGTAATTCTTCAATTGTATAACCACTAGAATAAAAATGTGATACTTTTTTTTCTAAAAAATAAATAAGAATTCACAGGGCCTGAGTTGAGCAGCTGATTAAATTTAGTCAGGATTTACTGTTCATCTTTTATGTGCAAATGATAGCTTTGGATAGAAAGATAAGTAACTCTTCATTTTCAGCATCAGAAGACATACGATTCTGTGCCTGGTGGGAGAAAATGGAGAAACACAAAACTGATCACATTTTAAAAAGGATTAACCATGAGTGACAATACTTACGGAGTAAAATTTACAAGAAACTTCACATGACTGAGAAACTGTATATGGTTATGACACTGGAAAAAATCATAATGGAGTTAATGACATTTGAAGTGGACCCTCAACATAAAATTTGGAATAGCAGAGGGGTGCACATCAGTGAGGATCATAAGCAGAGAGATTAATAGGTGAATTAGGAAGGCAAGAGGAGTGAGCTTGGGATCACATTTGGAAGGATTTTTCAAAGATTTAAGAGTTAGGAGGCTCTACCATAGAGGAAATGGACTAAAAATGGAAATATGGGAATAAAATATTGATGAATTGTAGATGTAGAATTTGCATTGATGAAATATAAAAAAGTGGGAGAAAGATAATAGCTACGAGTTTAATACACCAGACCTATTTACAGAAATGAAAACATCACGAGAAACAGAATGTTTGGGGAAATGCTGAGGAAAGGAATGAATGGGTTTGCTTTTTAACCTGCCATGTTTCAGTTCCTTGTAGGATATCCAAGGTAGATTGTCAAGGAGACTCTAATGCAAGTCTAGAGATATGATTTCAGGATTTATTGATGCTTAAAGCATGGGAATAGATGAAATTCCTAAGAAAGTCCCAGAGAAAGAGTAAGTTTAAAGAAAGTTATTTGTGGAATGAACCTAGGGGACATTGTCTGTTAAAGGATATTAAGCTATGATAATGTAAATCAATGCAATTCCCATTTTTGCTGGCCAGCATTTGCCAATAAAATTGTAGTTTTATTGATATTCAGCTCAGTGTGAGAGAATTCAATGAGGTTTACAATTTTATTGAGAATTTCACAGCCTGTGGAATGTCCCTCAGGTGATGAAAAGTATTGGAATACAATTCTATGGTACTGATGAGATAACTTTTAGCTTCCTCTAACTTGATAGCAATAAATAAATTCTAGGTCTTATGTAGCATATTATGGAATATAAAATCTTAGAAGTGCTATGCAAATTTTTGTCCATTGGGCATAGTCTTAACCAGATGTTGACTTTTTTTTTATTGATCTGATAAGCTATCATTCATCCTTGTTTCCTTAAGATAGACCCAATTTTGGTTTTGTTATCTTAGCCTAAGCAAAGGGAACTATGAGCTGGGAAACCATATTTCTTTCATGAACAACAGAACTCTCAGAATTCACTATTCTATCACCTCACTGAAGATAAAACAATAATATATGGATCATAACTGTGTTCAATAATAGCAAAAACAACATAAGCTCTGAGGCCTTCAAACAACTAACTTGGATGAAAACAGCCTGCAGTAGCAGTAAAAGTTCCCCCTGAATTTTATTCTCAACTCTTGTCTGTGCATGTACTAAAACTAGTTCACTCTCACTCAGCTAGGGTCTCCCATTTTTCCTGCTCTCTCGATCTGCGTCCCACACTTCAAAACTAGAGATGTCCTACTACTGCTTATAATGCCCTCTCCTGCTTCTAGTTCACTTGTTGAATGCTTCTGTTTCATCCTCAGACTGCTGGGTTTGGGGAGTGCCTGCAAAGTGGGAGGAAGGAGTCTTCATCCAAGGTGTGAAATACTCTTTGTTATCTAAGCAATAAGGTATTGCAGCCTCTATTTTTTTTTTTAAAGGATCTTCTAAATGTACACTGTCCTCTTTCCTTAATACTTAAGCATAAGACTGTGGTAGCTAGACAGGATGTTAACTTCAAAGTCACATCTTCAAAGCACATCTCAGAGCCCTGTGTCTCTTTAACATTGGCGTTATCAGCTCCTGTGCATTTCCCTCTATGTTCAGGAGAAACTTCTTCCCCCCGCCAAAAAAAAATGTTCTTCAATTGTTAATGGGAAGAAAAATAAAACATTCCAATGAGACCAACTTGTTAGGCTATTACTGTTAAGGATAAAAAAATCTCAGGGTAAATATAGCTTAATGTCAGAAATGAGGGGGAAAGACAACTTCCTTATACTATCATCATTTTATCACTGTTACCACTGTTATCATTATTTCCAACTGTAGCAAAATAGATTGTTCTGGTTTTTTTTTTTAACCTACCACTCTCCCCAAAATAGGATTATACTTAAATCTACTGTATGTAACTCTACAGAGCCTAACAGTAGAGTAGGGAGAATATCCATCCTTACCCTGCTAACTTTGGGTTGAGCCATGTGATTTGTGTCAGGTAACAGGATGTTAATAAATTAGATGCAAGAAGAGGCACTGAATACACTTGAATAGTTTTTCTTGCTGTTTTAGCTTTGTCACTTGCCATGAGAAATAAACCAAGTTGAGCCACTAGTCCTGCAATGAGAAGAATCACTGAGTATACCTGAGCACAGGTACAGCCTGGATCCAAGCCCAGCTAACCTCATCTGAGCTCCTCAGTGCCACAGCTGACCTGTAAGCCCAGGAACAAGAAATTGTGTTTTAAGTCACTGAGAATTTTAGAGTTGTTTACAATGCAGCATCATCACAAAAGAAATGTGCTATATAGAATAACGAACAGTTGAATGGTTCTGTGTAGCTTTTCAAAACAAGACTGTATGTCTTAGATCAATAAATAAGTATAAAAACACAAAGGGAAAGTATGAAATATGTATCAGAGAATGACAAATCTTGCTACTTTATTGAAATGAGTTAGGCTGGAAGTTGGAGCACAGCTGGGACACTTCTAGAAAGTGAAGCTAGATGAAACTCTTTCCTTATACACAACCTATTCAAGAAATTTACGTGCAAATAATATTTGTTCAGCTGAAGACAGAAGAAAGGCATGTTTCTGAATTATCCTCAGAAAGTGAAGGAAGATGTAGAGGCTGGAATCATAGTCACACTTCACACAATTTCAGGGAGTAGCTCAGAGACAGGAGCCAGGCTAACTTTAAATATTAGCTTTTCCACTTACAACCTGGTGTGACCCAGCAGTGTTGTTTAGGCTTCAGGAAGAATCACAGAATATGGAGACACAGTCATCCTCCCCACCTCTGTCCCCAGTCACAGAACATCTTCAGCATCTGGTTGGGCAAGGAAGAGGCTTCTCTGCTGGCTCAGGTGGTAAAGAATCTGCCTGCAACGCAGGAGACCCAGGTTTGATCCTTGGGTCAGGCAGATGCCTTGGAAAAGAGAATGGCTCCCCAATCCAGTATTCTTGACTGGAGAATCCATGGGCAGAGGAGCCTGGCAGGCTATAGTCCATGGAGTCGCAAAGAGCTAGACACGGCTGAGTGACTAAACAACAACAGGGCAAGGTGGCCACTGTTGTAGGATATCACTGCCCTGTGGGGCAATATTCAGGTGATAGGTGCAGAGAGCAGAGATAAAAATAGAGCTCTTTGATTCAGAGCAAAGCAACACAAGATGACATTTTCTGAGCACATGGGAGACTACTCGCTTTGGTGCATTTCAGAATTCAGTTTTTAGGTAAAGAACAGATAACTGCCATGAGGTAGGTAGAACTTCAGAGCAGGTGAAGCTCATGAATTGATATTAACACAGTGAAGCTTTGGAAAGATGTGTTATGCTTTATTTATCCCTGAATTAATTTATTTCAACAAATATTTATCAAGCATTTACTATGTGTGAAGTGTTTTTATGAATAAGAATGAAAGTAGCATGCCTAAAAGGCAGTATAACTTATTAGTTCATGATTGTTTTAAGTAAATTTCAGATGGTGGAAGATTGGGAAGCATGTTTCTCTCTTATCACTTCATGCTTGGATTCAGTATTATTGGCAGAGCCCTGGGTTAGTGGTGGGTGGGATGTCTGTACTTCAGTGATCTTCATTCGGTGGCTCAGACGGTAAAGAATCTGTTTGAAATGAAGGAGATCAAGTTTTATTCCTGGGTCGGGAGGATCCCCTGGAGAAGGGGATGGTAACCTACTCAGATATTGTCTGGTATTCTTGCCTAGAGAATCCCAGGGACAGAGGAGCTTGGAGGGCTACAGCCTATGGGGTCACAAACAGTTGGACATGACTGAACCACTGAGCACATTCACAACTAGTTATCCTAACTCCAGCCACCTGTTTGTTCTGTCTACATCATGTCCATTTTTTTTAAATCTGTAAAATAAATGACTTTCTTAAAGTTCTCCTAAATTAATATTCTATAGATCTAAATTTCCGGGGAAGGCAATGGCACCCCACCCTAGTACTCTTACCTGGAAAATCCAATGGACAGAGGAGCCTGGTGGGCTGCAGTCCATGGGGTCGCTAACAGTCGGACAGACTGAGCGACTTCACTTTCACTTTTCTCTTTCATGCATTGGAGAAGGAAATGGCAACCCACCCCAGTATTCTTGCCTGGAGAATCCCAGGGATGGGGGAGCCTGGTGGGCTGCCGTCTATGGGGTCACACAGAGTCGGACACGACTGAAGTGACTTAGCAGCAGCAGCAGCAGCAGCAGCAGATCTAAATTTCATAACTGAACTTTAGGGTTGCAATCCTTTATCCTTATATTTCAAATAGCCCTGCATTTGTAAATGCTATAAGGCCAGTGAATTAAAGAAGGCTAAGTAATGAACTTGGAAAGCAAGCAGACTGGGATTTATTAGTTATACTAATCCAAATGCCAATACAAAACTCATTAAGTTGGATTATTATGATTCTGCATAGCATTAATTGAGGGAAATGCCTCAAATTAACCGGCAAGTGTATCACTTTTGTATCTATGGATTATATTAGGTGCATCCAAGGACTAATATAAAATTTAGAAAATGGAAGAGTTAGTTTGCATTTGCAACAAACATAATGTGAAAAAGCCATTTAAGTAGGTCCCAAATTTTACTTTCTCAATTTTGTTAAAATGTTTTTATTTCTCAAACAGCACAGCAGACACCAGGGCTAAACACACACACACACATACACACACACACACACAAACTCAAAACAACTTTTAGCACACTATAAAACATGACTTGGGCAACGTAAAACTCATTAGCACTGTATAGATAGCAGGGACCTAATGCCATGAGAAGGTTTTTAAGTATATTAAAGCTTTACATTAGAGTTAGAATAAAAGCACTTTTATACACAGGTAGTAAATTCTAAAACTGCAGTATTTTTTGCCTTATCCGTCCAAGCCCTGAATCTGAACTCTTTTTTAAAATTTTATTGCTAAGAGATTCATTTGAAAGCAGAGATTTCCACCATAGCTTTACTAGTATTAAACTGTCAGGTATTCTAAGCATAACAAAAATAAATAACTGATATTTAAAAAGGGGAGCTTCATCTATTCTATGCTTAACATACTGTATAGAATGCACTGGAATAAAAGAATCAGTTTCATAAAAATATACAGTGTTTTTAAAAAGTACAGCTTTTCTTTCTGGGAAAAACATATTCTTTTAAAAAAATTTTAGACCATTTCTAATTTATATTCATGAAATTATTTAAAAATTCAGTGTTTACCTACAAAAGGAAAGTAAGTAAACAGATAATGTGCAAAGTAACATTATTTAGTTTCTGTCATGGGGAAGTAGTAGATCCTAATACATTCAGTCTTCTTGTCTTACCCTTTACTTTTTACTTTGCTAGGTTGTTATTTGTCAATGTATATTATTTTATCTTCTTGACACTTCTGCTGTGGTATTTCTGAAAAGGGGTTTTAAGTGTGTATGTGTGTGTGTGTGTGTGTGTATACATATATATATATATATATGGTAATCATGCCACTCAAAATATTTGATCCATCTGTTCTTAAGATATACTTAAATTTTATAGTGAGCAAAAATGGTAAACTTTATTCCAACAGGAAAATCCAAACAAAACTGGATGAAATAGTTGAATCTTACTTGCCTCTTACCAGTTAAAAGAACACTATTTCTCCCTGAGGCATTTTTGCTCTTTTGTTTCAGAATAAGACTAAATGCCAATGACATGTATCATGGAATATGAAAGGCACTAGTCTCATAATTGGAGAGGGAAATGGCAGCCCACTCTAGTATTCTTACCTAGAGAATCCTGTAGACAGAGGAGCCTGGTGGGCTGCTGTCCATAGGGTCACACAGAGTCGGACATGACTGAAGTGACATAGCAGCAGCAGTAGCAGTCTCATAATATCTATATAACTAGGATTAGCATTGGTTAAGGAAAAATATATTGTCACGCTACTTATTTAACTTATATACAGAGTACATCATGCAAAATATCAGGCTGGATGAAGTACAAGCTGGATTCAAGATTGTGGGGAGAAATAGTAATAACCTCAGCTACGCAAATGACACCATCCTTATGGCAGAAAGTGAAGAACTAGAGAGTCTCTTGATGAAAGTGAAAGAGGAGAGTGAAAAAGCTGGCTTAAAACTCAACATTCAAAAAAAGAAGATCATGGCTTCCAGTTCCATCATTCATGGCAAAAAAATGGGGAAACAATAGAAACAGTGACAGACTTTATTTTTGGGGGGCTGCAAAATCATTTCAGATGGTGATTGCAGTCTGTGCGATGCTGTCCACTCCTCTGTCACCATGGCTTTTAGTGGTTCCAACGCCAGAAAGACATGTGTGGATGAATATCCAGACATACAGCAAGGCCAGTTCTCCCCCCAAAACATGTGATCCAGAGTCAGATAGGTGCAACCATTGAAATAATCCCATGCTTGTACCAGCTCCTCTTCTAAGGTCTTTCTAATAATTGCATGACTTCTTAGGAAACCCAAACCTGGATAGAGAAGGAAGTCATAGAGGTGATGGTCTAATTTCAGTCTCAAATGCCATTGCAGTTGGAGGCAGGAAACAGAGGAAAGAAGAAGCCAGAGGGGCTAGCACTGTTTACAGTCATGTCTCTTGGCCCCAGAAGATTTGAGGTCAGAATGATTCAGGGAGCTGTCTCTTATACACATCTGGTGTTGGAGAAGATGCTTGAGAGTCTCTTGGAAGCAAGGACATCCAATCAGTCAATCCTAAAGGAAATCAGTCCTGAATATTCATTGGAAGGACTGATGCTGAAGCTGAAACTCCAATACTTTGGCCACCTGATGTGAAGAACTGGAAAAGACCAGTTCTTTTCATTGGAAAAGACCCTGATGCTGGGAAAGATGGAAGGCTGGAGGAGCAGGGGACAACAGAGGATGAGATGGTTGGATGGCATCACTGACTCAATGCACATGGGTTTGAGCATGCTCCAGGAGCTGGTGATGGACAGGGAAGCCTGGAGTACTGCATCCATGGGGTCACAAAGAGTTGGACACAACTGAGCGACTGAACTGAACAGAACTGAACTGAAGGGAAAATAACTAAAGACATTACAAACCTCAACTTTCACTCCCCTTTTCAACAGACAACTCAGTGTACCATGCTATAAATACAGGAATAACTACTATAAATAATAAATCTTGTTTGCTTACCACACAAAGACTAAAAGATGCTATACTGAAAATATCTAGGCTTCTAAAAAGTGTTTATTTCTTCATTTCTTTTGTATGTTTTGAATAAAGTACTACTGTAATGTCAAAAGAGATTTCAAGTGAATTTCTAGTTTAGGATAAATATATTTCAAATAAGATGGTAGGAAACAGATGTGTTGGTAAATCAGAAAGGTAATTTTTTTGTTTGTAGTGAGTAGCTGATTTGTTCATGAGTCCTAACCCCCGCTACCCCATAAGAGAGAAGAACGTGGGGTGCTTCATTCACTTCCATGTAGAGAACTTCAAATATGTCCTGCCTATTTGAGGAAGCAGTGGTCTGGTTTCTGACTTTCACCTGAGAAATATATAAGGCAAAGCGGACTGGCTTCCTGCCTTGAAACAGGACACAAAGGAGAACCATGGTGGAGAGGCAGAACCTATGGGGGTGAAGGATGTGGGATCCTTTCCCCTGCACCAGGCTCTAAAGTCAACGCGGAGTCATCTTAAATCCTTTTAATATAGCGTCTCTGAAGGACAGGAGGGGAAAAAAAGAGAAAAAAGATTGAGGGATGAATAAGGACGAGGAAGGAGGAAGTGATCAAGTGAGAGAGAGAGAGAGAGAGAGATTTGTTTATGTGGTCTAGACAGAAATTCATTTACTTTGTCTCACACACAGGTGAGAAAACCTCAGGAATGGGGAGGAAAGAGCCACGGTCCAATCATTACACTAGTGACCATCAGCTCAGAATATTTCTGCTCCCTTTATCAATTCTCCTGCCTCCATCTTCAAATTTTGAAAGAGTTCAGATAATACCCATGAGAGGCAGAAAGAAGCAGAGGAGCTAAGTGAGGAAAGAGAAAATGAACTGGAGCCCACCTCCGAAGTTTTCATTTGACATAGGACTGGACATTTTAATGTATGACTCAAAGGAAGAAGAGAACTCTTATTACCTCAGATTACTGAGAAAATCATAGAGTCTGCTTGAGTTTTGATGCAGGGGCAGAGGAACAAATTACTCCACACACTATATTTTAAGGACAATGGGAAATAAAAATAAAATTGCCTTGAAATTGTCCCTTCCAGGTGCAATGAGTTTGATTAAATTGAGAACCCAAGGACGTATTACACAATACATAATATACAATACTCAATAGTAACTGAGTCAGAATAAAAAGAGAATTGGGGAAGACCTACCACGTCAAGTAGCAAAGAACTGAAGAGGAAGTCTGGGCTATGATTGCTTAAAGTTTCCTTTTATCTCCCTAGTCACTTGATTTTTTATTTCCTCATTATTTGTCTAAAAACAGAAATCTGCTTAATTTCAGCCAGTTATATTTTCTGGAAAATCAGACATTATGTGCCAAAATGCTAACTGAGAACCCGTTTCCTATTATGTGAAGAGGGGAAAGATTATGATAAACTACACATTTACCCCAAATCCCTGAGGTTGATTTACTATGAAAGCGATGAAGCATAACCTTCTGAGCCCCTCACTTGTATGAGCCCCTTTCTAGATCTCGGAAGGAGACTTAGAAATAAATGTCTGTAACATTAATAAATGTAGGATAATTTTGTATTCCCTTAGTTAAAGAAGAGCCCTCCTAAATATTATAAGCTGCAGCTACTTAAATCTTTAGTAAAACATCTACTAATTTATTTATTAAATGTAGATGAAACACAGAAAACCTCTGTATGAATATGCTTGCATATAAAATGTTTGAAAAATCATTTCTGTTGCCAAATATTTGGCAGTGAGTTGTTTCTATGTATGGTAACATCTTTTCCACTCAACTACAGATTTTCATTTACCATTTTCTTTTTCATTGTTTCTTTCTTTAATGCTTTCTTAGTTTGGTGGTGAGGGGAGGACTTGCATAAATCTAGGTTTAGTACATAGGCAGAAGATGGTTTGCAAGGAGTAAGATGCCGGCTCTTAGAGCCTGAAATATCTGTAGTACATGCCTATCTCTTTTTTGACACGCCCTGTTCTTTTTAAAATATATACTTATAGGGATGATGGAAATCACCACACACTTCGGATGGGAGTGCAAATCATCACAAACTTTCTGAAGGGTGGTATAGCAATAGTTAGTAAAATTAAGTATGAAAATACTCAAGACACAAAAATCACATTCCTGGCTATAAATAATGAGGCCTATGGATTGGTTTGAATAAATGAACCACAAATACCTAAATTCAAATAAACACATCTAAAAATGAGTGTTGAATGAAACAAGTATGAAGATGAAACACAGCATAACAGTAATATTACTTACATAATGTGGGTATTTGACCAAAAAAAGGCAAGAATAGTAATATCAAAAATACTTAGTATTCTTTAAGGATACATGCAAATTCAAAGAACTAAATTGATCTCATTAGGTGGATCAAAAGAAGGAATAGGAAGTTAAAACTGAACTAAATTAAACAAGGAAGAAATCTCACAAGGAATTATAATGACAATGTTTCACAAATAAAGCAATATTATTAATTCTAATAATTTATCTTAAATCCTAAAGGGAAGATAATTAGATTACTATACTCTAACCCCCAAATTTTGATTCAGTATCCTGATTTGGACTAGCTTTCTCTAATATCAGACGTTACTTAAGGGTCAGAATGCAATGTAAAACAAGACTCAGCATCGCAATCTCAGATTCATCAATCACCCTAGACAGTACCTTCCAGTCACTAGCCATCACTGATCTCATTTCATCAGATAATTTGCTCAAGAAAGAAATGTTTAATTAAATTCTCACTTGAATAGCTAGAAGTGATAGAAAACAGAGGTATATCCGTGGTAAACCAGTGTGTTGAAATAAAATTTGTCTCATAATTTAGTTAAACTATAATTTATTAAATGCAGTTTGCCATAAAATAGGATATAAAATGATTCTTTGATAGATCTTAGTACCTTCCAGTCACTAGCCATCACTGATCTCATTTCATCAGATAATTTGCTCAAGAAAGAAATGTTTAATTAAATTCTCACTTGAATAGCTAGAAGTGATAGAAAACAGAGGTATATCCGTGGTAAACCAGTGTGTTGAAATAAAATTTGTCTCATAATTTAGTTAAACTATAATTTATTAAATGCAGTTTGCCATAAAATAGGATATAAAATGATTCTTTGATAGATCTCCTAAATATTAATATCTAATATGGTGATGCTCAGGGAAGTCTGGCGTGCTGCAGTCCATGGGGTCACAGAGTTAGACACAACTGAACGACTGAACTGATATATGACTCTCTCCTTCTCTATCTCTGCTTCTCTAGATATAAATATAGCTATAAATTCTTAATAATAATATATATATTTAATAAAATATATGATTACCTTCAATTAATAATAGTTACTGATTAATTATATAGAATGTTTACTATTGCTTTATGTCAGATGTTTCTGTACGCTGTATTAAGGAGTTCAAGTAGAATATTTAACCTTCACATTACTCAAGTTGATATTATATTTTCACAGAAATTGTTCTTGAGGGTTATTTCTGATATATTTAAGTTGATTATATAAACCAAGAGCTGAAATCACCTCAGAGTGGTGACTCAACCCATTTTTTTTTTCTGTATGTAATTTCTTTAACATTTTTCTTTGTTTTGAAAAAAAAATCTCTCTCCTTTATATTGCCCAGTGCAATACATACCACTTTCCTCACAGTTATATGCACTCTACCTTATGCTTTTCTGTTTATTTCTCTATTGTTCCCACTAGAGTGCGAAGTCCTCTAAGATGGAGACTATCACTTGCACACCTATGTCATCAGGAAATACAACAAGCTTGTCATATAGTAAGGATTTGTCCGCTGTATTCTTTAAGAGGAGTAAGTAGGAAAATGGAGTCAATATCTTCAAACTTATTTCTTTTCAGCTGAGAATATCTGAAGGAGCAAGACATCACATATTTATAGAAGTCTATTAGTAAATGACACATTTCCGTAGCAGCCCTTTGGCTCAGATTGGTTTCTTTAGAGGCAAATGATCAGAGGCTGGCAGTCTCATCGCTGCTGAATATTAGCCCTTGGTCATTTTGTTCTCTTGCACTCCTGGAATGGGAATACTTTTCAAGTTTGCAAACTGTATTT
>SJYX01014726.1:315674-326922 GCA_006410675.1 Oreotragus oreotragus | reverse complement strand
GAATTTTCCAGGATTTACATACATCACTCTAACTAAATATGAACCAAATATCATCCTTCACATAGAGAAAAAAAAGTCTTACTCTGCAATATTCTGTTCCACATGTTGTTGGTTGTGTATGTTCAGTCATGTCCAAATCTTTGCGACCTGTGGACTGTAGCCCACCAGGTTCCTCTGTCCATGGAATTTTCCAGGCAAGAATACTAAAGTGGGTTCCCATTTCCTACTCCCAGGAATATTCCTAAAGCAGGGATCAAATCCTTATCCCTTGCATCTCCTGCATTGGCGGGTGGATTCTTTACCAACTGCACCATCTGAGAAGTGGGTCTTCCCTGGTGGTCTAGTGATTAAGACTCCACACTTCCTGTGGGTATGGGTTCAATCTCTGGTCTGGGAACTGGGATCCCGCATGGCACATGGTGAGGCCAAAATGATTCTATTCCAATAGTCATCTCGAAGTTTTCTTTTATACTCACTCTGGATATCTGCTCACCTGAACCACCCTCCACTGATATCCTTACTGCCCTTGTTTCCCCTAATAGAGCTTGTGGTTATCTGAGTGCTGATAGACGAGAAAATCATATCAATGGTGAGTCTCTGAACAAACCTTTGCCATTCCCCTCACATCTGTTTCATGATTTTCAGTCCTACTGAACCTTCTGCTATATTGGAATCATAGAGGTTATTGAGACAATTAGAAGGGGATTACTTTAATTTCTTGACCCTCAGTGATAAATCTGCCTTCAATTTTCATAGTAGCATAGCATGGTAGTTGAATGTACAGACTTTAAACCCAAATTATCTGAATTTGAAATCTGATTTTGCCACCAGTTGGTGACTACATGTAAAGTTATTCAACCTTTCTATATCTCAGTTCTCTTATCTGTAAAGATGAGAGATATTTATAGTAATTACTTCTGATAGTTATAGTAATTACTTCTATGGATATTAAAAAATATTAGGTTAATACTACATAAAAAGTTCTTACAAATATGCCTCAGGAAGAAAAGAGAATTATAGAATTAGGTCAGTAATAAGGACAACCATTCCAAGGTCTAGTGAAATGCAACCCAGAGTCTAGGAAAACCTGAATATAACCTAAGAGTGTAAAGCTTGGTGAAGACTGTAGAACAGGCTACAAACATGTGAAGGTACCTCTAAGAGCAATAAGAAGGTTTCACTGGGCACCTAAGATGCCTACAGCTCCAACTGGTAGGGTGGGAAGGATTCCATTTTTGGAAGAATAGCACCATTTAAACAAATGTATAAGCAATGCTTTGTTCAGAGAGATGAAAATATGTACCACATTTACTTAGAAATGAAAAAAGAAAAAACAAAAAACTACATGCAGCAACTCCAAGGGCCCACAGACTAGGGCTCTGCCAGGGATATTTTTTAGGGAAGTTCTGCCTAATTCACTCTGTGGGAGGAGGGACCAATCATATTTGATAGTCCTGTTATATTTTCAGCCAGTTGAACAAACGCCAGGATGAGCAGGACCTCACTTGAATGATGTGGTATTTGGGACTTTTAGATGCAATGCAATGTTGCATATAGAAGAATACTTTGAGGAAGACTGTGGTCACTGTCTCATGTCTTATGAAAGGCAAGATAAAGACAGTCAGAAGACACTGGTCAGCATAGAGCAAGGTGTACAGTACCTGTCACAGCAAGCCTGTGCTCTGGACAATTAAAAGAGGATAGGTTGGTGGTTCTTGAGGTGGAGGGAAAAAATATCCTTTGGGGATGGAAAAAATCGGACAAAAATAAATTTTCATAAGCTCAAGTTTTCAGTGGTTAATCTCAGGAAAGTTTTTATAACTCATCCTTGTTCCACTTCTTCCAAAATGATTTGGTCACAGTCATGGACAACCTCCTGCAAGCCAGCAACTCACTGACAGACTATTCAAATGTGTGTCATTGACTGATTAGCACTATTATGCGTCCTCATTTCCAAAACTTGCTTGTGTCTTGGATTCTGTGAGTTCCTAGTATTTCAGTTAAGCCCCATCAATGGCTAGAAATGGTTCTAAAATTGACAGAGGCTTTGAATTGAACAATTGCAGCAAGCCAGTTAAGAAACATTCAAAGGAATGTTGGTGGGAGCTAGCGGAGGATATCAATTTATATTATTGAGATTAAACTTGTATATTAATATATACAAAATTGTATATTAAATATATACAATTTATATTCATAGCTTAATAAGACTGAAGTCGTATCAAGCAACCAAAAGTCCATGTCTGGTCTCTAGAGTTCTCTCTTTGGAGCTGAGTTACAACAAGCACTGGAGGAAAAAACATCTAAGATTGTGTTCATTCCTTGTATTTATTCCATAGCTATCTAAATCAAACCCATCCTACCCTATTATGTCAAAATTCTGCTCACAGAAATTTGTAACTGCTTTGCCCTGAGAGGGAAAATGTTACGGTAATGAAGCTTACCGACTATGGAGTCAGACTGTATAGATTTAAATTCCTGTTCTACCATGATCTTATAGCTGTGTCTCAGTTCCCAAGTGTGTATAAAAAGGAAAAAAACAAAGCCTATTCGAGAGTGACATGAGGGTTCAGTTAATTAATACATACAAAGTATTTGCAATGATGTCTGGTACATGTATATTTGATTATCAGTATTACATTGACTCCATGTTTGCTGTTCTACTGCAGTTTTGGGGTGTGCATTCTATAGAAAGGAATATAAAATTTTTTTCTCCAAAATTCTTTTGAGGTTTTTGCTCATTGAAACATAAATTTTCACTAATATGTTCATTTATTAGAACTCTGAAATTTGAAAATATATTACTTTATAAACAACTGAACTTTTATGAAATTGTGGTTATTCTTTGATTAGTTAGATTTAAGCAATGATATGGAAAAAGAGGAAATTTTCAGACTCCAATAATGGGATAATGGAGATGATCTCATGACAACCAACTAAAAAAAAGTTTTCAACTACTGATTCCTAAAAAAAAGTATTTGCTAAATTCAGAGATGCATCCAAACAGAAGCCTCAGTAACAAAAACAAAACTTAAAAGCTAATTCTTTGCTTGGCAGTAAGGAATAATTTATGGATTATAAACTAAGACTTAATTATCTGTTTACATAAATAATAGCAGACCAAAACCAAACTGTATTACCATACCACAAATATCCAACCCACCTGCTTCATTTGGCTTCATCATTTGTTCTGCACTTGATTTGATACTGGACTCTAACTAGCATGCAAGGATTATGTAGGAATTATAAAATAATTATATATTTTAAGTGTTTTATATTAGTATAAGACACAATGACTATGATTAATTTTATGACAGAGAATTTCAAGACCTAATAAAGTAATTGGTTCCTTTAAAAAATACATCTTGTTAAAAAAGTGTCTTTCAGTGCAATGCATGAGCACATAAAAATGCCTCCTTACTTAAGGATAGTTAATACTGCTTTTAATTTCATCTCTGTCGTTTTCTCTTATCATTCACAGACAGTCCTGACAGAGTTTGCCCTGGTAATAGCTGACTGTTCTTTTTGATATAATCACTCTTTTCTCCTATGGACAGGCCAATATCTTCTGTGATTAGCAAGGGACAGCCCTGTCCATCTCGATTAGTCATGGATACTTAGCAGTTCACTACATGCATCGCCACTAATTACAGCAAAAGTATTCATCTGGACTCCTTTCCTTTTATGTTTTCCTTTCCCCTCAAATAAAACAGGCAAGTAAGTGTATCTCTATGAGGTGGACCAGAATTGGTAAAATTTGCCACATTTCCTCATTATCATTAATTTTAAAAGTATATATTACTTTGAATTTTCTTAGATACTTTTCATGAAAATCAGGTCTCATAAATTTAGCAGTTCACACAGTCCCTACATTTAAACTTCAAATGTTTTTTAAGATATTGGCTACAGCAATAATGGAATAAGGAATACCATGTCATGGGTGGGGATATACGGTCAAATAAATGCTTCAGAACTTTTTGTTTGAATTTGTAGTTAAAGCCTCATTTGCCTATTAAACTTTTACAGTGAAACTAGGAGCTTATGGCAAATTATTGAATATACTGAACAATAATAACACATGCTATTAAATCAAATAATTATGATAATTTTTACAGAATATTGACACATAAAGCTGAGGTAATTTTCATTTTCAGGCTCTATTATATTTATTCCCAAATATTATCTTTTATAGCATATTAATGATTATTAAATTTAAAATCTCAATCAATAATTCAGGAATTAATGTAGTACGTAGAATATACATGATGTTCTCTGAAGAACTGCTCAATCAATATTATCAATACTAGTCTCTCAGTTTCTAACTCTATTTTCTATCACTTGAACAAATATAACACAAAGTTAATAAAGATTCTAGCACATCAATTAAATGTTAGAAATTCAATACAGAATACTTGATTATTGCATCTGAATTTTAAAAAACGTAGCAAAAGGACAAGATTAGGACTATGACCTTCACTAGAGTCAACTTCATATGTGAATAATAAAATAATTTGCACAGGTAAATGCAGAAGAGAAAGCTAATTACAGTTTAAGAACTGAGAGCATTTTTACATCTAAAGGTCAGCCCCAAATCAGAAAGGGTGCCCTTTGGAATCACTGACAATGGATAAATGAAGCGATAAGGGTTAGAACTTAGGGTCAGGGTAGCTGGGGAGAATAGCATCAAACGCAAGGAACCAGCACTTATTCTCCAGGTTCCTTACCTGTAACAGGCTTCAGAACTACACAGTAATACAACTATTGTTAGACCACATGATGATGCACATGCATCAGCATAGTTGAAATAGCTCACCTATGCTCATAACTAGACACTAATGCAGCCAGGTGATATTTGCAAGTCAAAAATCCTTCTTTTCCCTCTACTTGAGTGCCTCCCAACACAAAGCTAGAAGCCAGACTGGATACAAGCTTGGTCAAGTAGAAAACAGTCCAGTAAAAAGAAAGTCAAAATCATAACTGAGGCTGTGGAGATTAAGAATTAAAAGCAAGCAATGAGGAAAGCGGAGTTAACACAAACTCAAGGTCTGGTTGGTTTGTTTGTTTTCCAGAATTCTAAACTTACATACCTTTATTAAATCAGATAATCTGAAAAATATCCTTTCTCAGATGTATTGTTTAAAACAAAAATGCAAGGATAAAAACAACAAATCCTTAGTAAAACTCTTCAAACCCTTAAATTGTTAATAGTCAACAAAAAATGCAACTCAGTCCTCTGTGGAAAACACAGTTAAATTTAAACACGTGTAAATGTACAAATAAATAAAACCAAGATATAAAAACACAAACTTTTGCAATAATATGTCTTGTAAATGTCTGGTGGAAAATTCAACACATGATACCTACAAATGTGTTCCTGGGGTAATAGGCACCACCTTGTTTGTACTCTTTCGTCTTTAGCTGCATGAAAACTATATTGCTTCATTTTTTCTCTGAAAGGGAAAGAAGAATTGCTTTATAATTAAGCCCTAGTTCCAATGACTAAAATCAAATTATCACCTTTCACATTTTTAAATCATAACACAAATGGGAGCTTGAAAGAAAACCAACCACAACATTATACTTTGAAGGGCAAGTCTAAAAATAGATACACAACCAACAACCACATAAATTACTTCCTACTAGTTCAAAGATCTATTATCTCTAGAAAGATATAAACTAATTATATCTAACTAGACTATAATACAGAACTATACTATGTAAAAGAATGCTTTATAAAATAAGGAGCAAGGGACACGGGGAGACCCTATTAGCATAAAAGGTACATGCCTTGGGATGAAAGAGTAGAGGGCAAAATGGTAATAATCACTGAAATTATTTTATTTTGTTTTCACAATTCATCGTGAAATCTTGAATGGCTTATAGATATGCACGCAATGATGAAAATGAAAATATATTAAACAGCCAGGGATAATGTTAATCTCACATATTGTCATGAAGTAAGAGTCCTAGGGGCTTCCTTGGTAGCTCAGCTGGTAAAGAATCTGCATGTAATGTGGGAGACCCTGGTTCAGTCCCTGGATTAGGCAGATCCCCTGGAGGAGGACATGGCAACCCACTCCAGTATTCTTGCCTGTTGTTGTTCAGTCACTCAGTTATGTCTGACTCTTTGCAACTCCAGGGACTGTAGCACACAAGGCTCCCCTGTCCATCACCAACTCCCAGAGTTTGCTCAAACTCATCGAGTTGGTGATGCCATCCAACCATCTCATCCTCTGTCATCCCCTTCTCCTACTGCCTTCAATCTTTCCCAGCATCAGGGTCTTTCAAATAAGTTCAGTTCTTCGCATCAGGTGGCCAAACTATTGGAGTTTCAGCTTCAACATCAGTCCTTCCAATGAAAATTCAAGACTGATTTCCTTTAGGATTGACTGATTGGATGTCCTTGCTTCCAAGAGACTCTCAAGAGTCTTCTCCAACACCACAGTTCAAAAGCATCAGTTCTTTGGTGCTCAGCTTTCTTTATGGGTCCAATTCTTACATCCATACATGACTACTGGAAAAACCACAGCTTTGAGTATACAGACCTTTGTTGGCAAAGTAATGTCTCTGCTTTTGAATATGCTATCTAGGTTGGTCATAGCTTTTCTTCCAAGGAGCAAACATCTTTTAATTTCATAGCTGCAGTCAACCATCTGCAGTTATTTTGGAGCACCCCCAAAATAAAGTCTGTCACTGTTTCTACTGTTTTCTCATCTATTTGCCATGGAGTGATGGAACTGGATGCCATGATCTTAGTTTTCTGAATGTTGAGTTTTAAGCCAACTTTTTCACTCTCCTCTTTCATTTCCATCAAGAGGCTCTTTAATTCCTCTTCACTTTCTGCCATAAGTGTGCCATAGGTCATCTGTATATATGAGGTACTCATATTTCTACTGCAATCTTGATTCTAGCTTGTGCCTCAGTCCAGCCAGGCATTTCTCTGGTTGTTCTAAATCTTAGTCAATACTTCTTTTTTTTTTTTCCACTCTCTTTAATTTTGACCAGTTGATGTGTTTGTAGTTTCTTCTTGTGCTTTTAATTTTCATTTCCATGAGGACAAATGATATTAAAATTTGTTCATATGTTTGTTGGTTATTTGTGTATCTTCTGTTTTTAAATGTCTACTTAAATCTTTTGGGTCAATCTATAGACTTTTTGTCTTTCTATTATAGAACTGTAAGAGTTATTAATGTATTCTAGAAATAAATCCTTTGGCAGATATATGTCTGGGAAATGCATTTGAGGAATAATATGTTTGGGGAGTATTTCCATGTAGTTCCCTTTCAGTTTTCTTAATGTTGGCATTCAAGGAGTAAAAGAGTTAAATTTTGATTAAGTACAATGGATCAGTTTCCTTTACCCTTTGTTTTTTTGTCTCCTATCTGAGAAGCCATTCCCTATTCCAAGGAAAATGGTTTCTTCTATGGTTTATTCTGCAAGTTTTATTCCTTGCCTTAATCTTCAAGTTTGTATTCCTTTCAAGTTAATTTTTTGGTTATGATGTAAGATATGTCAACATTTCCTTCCCCCCAGGAGTATGTACAATTGGAATGGCTTTTAAATTTACCTACTGAATTGCCTTGACACTTTTGCCAAAAATCAATGTACCATTTTTATGTGGGTCTTTTTCTAGGCTTTCTGTCCTATTCCATTGATCTATTTGTCTTTCTTTATACCAATACCATGCTGTCATGTGTTGTTCTCTGAGCACCGTAAAAGGGTTGTTAAATTTTTTACTACTTTTGTGGAACTGTCTATATTTTCCTCTGATTCAAGTATTTTGAGAATATTTTTAAATTAGGCATGTAAACATTTATAGTTGTTACATTTTATTATGCATTTTAATTAGCAGAAACATATCTTTGTCTTCAAAAACAACTTTTTTAGAAACCGGTTAGCTTGTCAAATCCAAGAGGACAGGTTCTATTTTCTTGGAATAAGGATGAAGCATAATATTTCATTATCTACTTATCTGTTAGCATCTAATGTTTGATAAAGTTATTTCACCTCTTAGTACATAGACCTGGTGGCAGGGATGTGGACTGATTTGCATCAGTTCTCTTGAAAGAGAAGAAGCTATGATATACCCAGCCTTTCTTTCCAGAATGAAGAAACAGAGGGTCATTTAGTATAGAAAAAGATTACCATACATAAGGCCCAGATCAGGGAAAAGCCAGAAAAATTTAAAAAAAAAAGAACCTTTCTTGCATTTTCTCAGTCCTTGTCTCCAGGTTATTTATCTGTGAATCAGTTCTAATAAGATGGATGAAACTGGAACCGATTATACAGAGTGAAGTAAGCCAGAAAGAANCTACCAGGCTCCTCCATTCATGGGATTTTCCAGGCAAGAGTACTGGAGTAGGGTGCCATTGCCTTCTCTGTTTGTGTCTTAATAGACAAATCCAATTTCAGATGAATCACCCCTGGAACCAAAATTCACCCATTTGCCAAGTATGCTTTTCCCTCCAGAGAGACTCAACTACTAACTACTAAAAAGAGACTCAACTACTAACAAAAATTTTGATCCACCCCCACCATATGCAGCACCATATGCAGCATGTTGCTGACGGCAGTGTTCTATTGAAATCTGAATCTCTACCACCTGTGTTGATTCCATACACACCCTTTGTTGGCCATCCTGGAGGGATGTAGACATTACTAAGTAAGAAAATCGAAATTATTTTCACCTAAATATCTTTGGCTAAAATCCCCTTTGTTGAACCTAACGTGAGGGGAGAGAAGTCTGCTTGTTTTCTAAGATTCACTACCACTGGAGGAATATACTCTCTTAACACCTAAATGCCATTATAGATTGTATGCTTCATACATGCAGTACTCAGTTTGGATCAGCAGCCAGGCTGACATTGCTATAGGTAGTGAACAGAAATTTGTAGCTGTTGCTGTTGTTTAACTGCTAAGTCATGTGTGACTCTTTTGTGATCCCACGGACTGTAGCCCACCAGGCTCCTCTGTCCATGGGATTTCCCAGTCAAGAATACTAGAGTGAGTTGCCATTTCCTTCTCCAAGAGACCTTCCCAATTTAGGGATCAAACCCACACCTCTTGCATTGGCAGGCAAATTCTTTACCACTGGGCCACCAGAGAAAGCCAGTGAACAGAAATAGCCCTGGCAACAGTAGATGCTTTGAGTTCAAAACATGTTTAATTGAGTTGGGTGATCCTTACATCTTTCAGCGGAAAATGGTAAGACCCAATGGGAGAGACAAGACAGATTTTGAGATTAAATCTACTTTTACTTCTAAACGAAGACTTTGATCATTTCATTCTAGGAACTGATCAGCGATAATTATGTATATCTTAAAATATGAAGCAGAACATTTTGTTTACACAGACATAATAGATACATACATAGTGTCTCCCAAATATGATATTTATATGACTTAGGAAAATATCATGAGAAACAGAATTGTCATTTGTAAAAATAGGTGGTTGTGGGAAAATTGATGAAAATAAAAGACTTAGATATGCATTTTGAACTATAATAAATGTCTTCTAAAAAAGCATCTTCTTTCAAAACAGACCAAATTTATATGCATTAAAAACCTGCTTAGGCAAGTAAGTCTTATCCTGTAACCATTTCCTTAATTGTTCAGGAAATATTGCTTTGCTATGTATCTGTGGATTTAGTGATTTGTTTATTCAAACTATACCACTTTTTAAAGTTTGTACACAACACTTACTTGCTTGAATTTTAAGATGTTGTTCACTTGCCTGTGGTGTACTTTTTTCCCCAAGATACAAGAAATGCTTATTCTATTTGCCTCTTTCACAAGATATCACAGAATACAAAGCCATGTTATCAGGGTCTAGTTTTCTTTTCTGATACTAAGTGCGCAGTGTGCAAATCACATTCCTTTTGCTTCACACCCCATAAATACTCTCATGTGGTATATGGAGAGGAAGTAATCATTCTTTTATTTATGTTACTTTAATCAATCCAATACATTCATTTATATTTCAACAGATATTTATTGCTCTCCTTCTATGAGCTAGACTGAGTGATGTGTTGAAGAGATAGTAATGACTATAGATGTGATCCATTTATGATCACATTCTCAAGGTAGAAGACATATTGTGATAGATTTATATTGAAAACTGGGGAAAGATAAAGTGGTCAGTGAAGATTTCCCCTGAAGAGTTGCTCCCTGAGCCCAGATATAAAAGTTAAGAATCAGTGAAGCCTGAAAAGACTCCAAGGAGAAATTGTTGGGCAACAGAAAAAGAAGTGGCAAAGTCGAGAGGCAGGGAAGAGTTCATCATGTCAAGTAAGAGATGGAGACAGTGTCTCTTGAATGTATTGACTAAGTTCACAAAATAGTCTCAGAAAAGCAGAGACTGGACAATATAGGCTATATTCATGTAGCGATAGCAAGAGAGTAGTTCTTTGAGGTAGTGCCTAGAAATGAACATTTTAAAATCTTAGTTTATAGATGGTGTATGAATCGTAGAGCTGGAAGATATTATTGAAGGAGAGGATTTACTTGGAGGTTTCAAAGTATGCCCAGGAACAATACTTGGAGATCTTAAACATTTAGACCTTCTATCACTACATGTATGAACACTTATCAGCAGCATCTTTGCTAAAGGATAAAAACCACTAATCAATGACACATTTATAAAATCTAAACTTTAATAATACATGTCTATTGAAATTTATAATCTCAACCCTCTCCTTTTGAGATGGGGGTAATTGTCTCCATTTTTAAGTGAAAGTGAAAGTGAAGTCGTGTCTGACTCTTTGCGATCCTGTGGACTGTAGCCTACGAGGCTTGCTTCTCCGTCCATAGGATTTTCCAGGCAAGAGTACTGGAGTGGGTTGCCATTTCCTTCTCCAGAGGATCTTCCCTACCCAGGGATTGAACCCAAGTCTCCCACATTGCAGGCAGACATTTTACCCTCTGAGCCTGCCTAGGCTATAACACATATATATGGAATTTAGAAAGATGGTAATGAGGACCCTGTATGCAAGACAGCAAAAGAGATACAGATGTGTAGAGCGGACTTATGGACTCTGAGGGAGAAGGAGAGGGAGAGGGAGAGGGTGGGATGATTTGGGAGAATAGCACTGAAATATGTATACTATCATGTAAGAAATGAATTGCCAGTCTATGTTCAATGCAGGATGCAGGATGCTTGGGGCTGGTGTATGGGGATGATCTGGAGGGATGATGTGGGGTGGGAGGTGGGAGGGGGGTTCATGTTTGGGAGTTCGTGTAAAAAAATAAAT
>SJYX01014726.1:302560-314610 GCA_006410675.1 Oreotragus oreotragus | reverse complement strand
TGTAGAGCGGACTTATGGACTCTGAGGGAGAAGGAGAGGGAGAGGGAGAGGGAGGGATGATTTGGGAGAATAGCATTGAAATATGTATACTATCATGTAAGAAATGAATTGCCAGTCTATGTTCAATGCAGGATGCAGGATGCTTGGGGCTGGTGTATGGGGATGATCTGGAGGGATGATGCGGGGGGGGAGGTGGGAGGGGGGGTTCATGTTTGGGAGTTCGTGTAAAAAAATAAATAAATACAAAAAAAAATTAAAAAAAAATAATAAAATATGAATAGGCATTCCAGTCAGTGTGATCTTGGGCAGTGAAACATTTTCATCTGTATTCTTAAACTTGTATTACTAAATCACATTAACAGAAAACAGGCTTCATATTCTCTGACTTGGTCTTTACAGCAAATAAATCTGTGAGAAGTAATACCCTTCCCAGTTCCTCCATTCTGATGTAACAGCCTGTAAGGGAGGGGACCAGTGAAAAGCTGCTTTGCTCCAAGATGCTTGCTTTTGTTTAGTGTTTACATTGAAAGTGGTGTTCCAAAAGATGGAGTTCCCAATAAGGGAGTGGCCTGCTACAAAATACATGATTACTTTTCAGATGTTGAGAAATTCAGCTTTAGCCTCCTAGCATGCACAGGGAAGATTTGTTTGGGCCATTCTTGTTTAAGGTTGGTGTACCAGTGTCATTAGTAACAGTATACCTTTCACTCTCAATATGTCTTGGTTTTGATGATAAATAGTATAGTTCCTGACAATCTCCCCACTTAAGAACAAGCCACACCAGGCAAAAAGGTGTCCATCACAACCAGTTCCTGGTAAGGGGTCTTTAACATCTCATCCTTTGTTCAGTTCAGTTCAGTCGCTCAGTCATGTCCAATGCTTTGCGACCCCATGGACTGCAGAATGCCAGGCTTCACTGTCCATCACCAATGCCCAGAGTGTCCTCAAAGTCATGTCCATTGAATTGGTGATGCCATCCAACCATCTCATGCTCCATCATCCCCTTCTCCTCCTGCCTTCAATCTTTCACAGCATCACAGTCTGTTCCAATGATTCAATTCTTTGCATCAGGTGGCCAAAATATTGAAGTTTCAGCTTCAACATCAGTCCTTCCATTGAACACTCAGGACCCATCTACTTTAGGATGGACTGGTTGGATCTCCTTGATGTCCAAGGGACTCTCAACAGTCTTCTCCAACACCACAATTCAAAAGCATCAATTCTTCGGCACTCAGCTTTCTTTCTAGTCCAACTCTCACATCCATACATGACTACTGGAAAAACCATATCTTTGACTAGACGTACATTTGTTGGCAAAGTAATGTCTTTGCTTTTTAATATGCTGTCTAGGTTGGTCATAGTTTTTCACCAAGGAGAAAGCATCTTTTAATTTTATGGCCGCAGTCACCATCTGCAGTGATTTTGGAGCCCAAGAAAATAGTCTCTCACGGTTTCCATTGTTTCCCCACCTATTTGCCAAGAAGTGATGGGACTGGATGCCATGATCTTGGTTTTCTGAATGTTGAGTTTCAAGCCAACTTTTTCACTCTCCTCTTTCACTTTCATCAAGAGGCTCTTTAGTTCTTCTTCACTTTCTGCCATAAGAGTGGTGTCATCTGAATATCTGAGGTTAATGATATTTCTCCCAGCAATCTTGATTTCAGCTTTGCTTTATCCAGCCTGGCATTTTGCATGATGTACTCTACATATAAGTTAAATAAGCAGGGTGACAATATACAGCCTTGATGTACTCCTTTTCCAATTTGGAACCAGCTTGTTGTTCCATGTACAGTGCTACCTGTTGCTTCTTGACCTACAAACAGATTTCTCAGGAGGCAACAGCACATTCATTTAAAGGTTACCTCTTTCCCTTCCTTTTGATCACTACCCCCACCCCAAAAGAAGTTGGCCTATAGTATTTTAAGTGTTTGGCACCCATGGTGCTAATTGCATCTTCTGTGGATTTCTTCAGGGTGATCTGAAAAAAACATGTGATTGCTAGATAAATGATGCTGTCTAGAAGCTATTGTGCTATGCCCCTGAATAAACAGGAATATTGAACTTTTTAGTCAACTTAACTTTAGGTCACGCAACTTATTAGTGTCAAAGTTACAATGTGGACCATAACTCTTATTGGTCCCATGTCTGTGCTTCTAGTCTCTCTGGAGTCACTGTGCACTCCAGTTTTCTAGCTTGCTGTCAGGTGAGGAGGCTGACTTGACATCATCTGTTGTAGAGGTACAATTTGCACTCCAGGGAGGAAAGGGCTTCTGACAATTTAAAAAAAAAAAGACCCCAAGTAAGAGACCACTGGTTAACTAGTTATAAAGGACAGATGGAAGTGGAGACAGATAGGGAGCATCTCAAACTAAGGAAATGGCACAATGAGATTAGTGGAGGTGTAAGAGTACAAGGCAGGTTAAGAAAATAGTGCCTGATTGTTGGAAAAATTTAGCATGACTCATACATTTAAAAAAAGAAAATGCAAACCAGGAAGAATGGAGTGAGGTAACTGACAACCAAACTAAGGATTTTATATTTTATTACTGAATGTCCATTTGACATCTTTGTAAACAAGTTTGGCAGCACTTTGAAGTGGCTTGTGTAGATAGATTTTCAGGTAGTAAATTGGAAATCTACTATGTAAAGCTTGGATAGAACCTGACCTAGAGTTTAGATAGAACAAAACAGATTTGAAGGACATTTCAACAGATTTGAAGGACATTTCATTACAATATCTAAAACTAAAAGAAAAATCAACAGGCACAAAATCAATGTGTTAGTATAAACATTTCACTTGGACAAAGTTCTTTTGGGGTTTTAACACTGCTCAAGTATTTTTGGAAAGGCAGATGCACTCTAGAGAGAAGTGGACTTAAGGTAGTTGTCTTTACTCCTTTTGCTAAAGTTGTCTAGATATCCTTTGATTTTAAGGGAGATTCGGGAACTAGAGGATTAAAAGATAGTAAAGTTGACTCTTGAGAGTCATAGGCGAGAACTATAAGATCTGTATTTCCAAATGTGCAAACCCCTTTACTTGCCTGCCCTTTTCTGCTTTTTTTCACATCCTGCCTAGCATAGGTATTTGGCTTTATTTTTAGGGTCATATTCTACCAGGAAAGACTTTCCATCACTTATCAAGAAGCTCTGCACGCTTAGATATGAGTGGAGCTGCAGTGCTGGGTAGAGGTGTGGATGCAGGCAGTCCAATGGGCATATTTGCAATCTAAGAGGCTCTCCAATCCTAATGTGAACCTCTATTTACTACCCTGAAGTTTCTTTATTTCTTCCTATAACAGGAAGGAGATAAGAGAGAAATAAAGCTCCTTGAACTAACCTAGGTCTCAAAAAGGCCCTGGTATAGTAAAAGTAGGAAAAAAACATGAATTGTAAATCCCGGGAAATCCAGAATGAAATCACCTCAACTCACTTTTCAGCTTTTACTAGAATTTAAGTTTACAAATCTAGAATCTTTAAATGCATTGATTTCTACATGTTTGTATATGAACTTTAAACATCTTTCAATAGACCCTATAACATATTGCAGGGAGGTACACATTGACAAAGATCCAAAACTTATAGCACTTAATAATGCGAGTATCTATCTGTACTTTAAGTCTTGGAACAATGTAGTATATGTGCATATATAATACATATAAGAGTTCGTATGATTGTAGTCCATAGATTCTGTATGCACAGAATCAATCGGTCTTGGAAAGGAAACAGCAAAAAAAAAAAATTCCATAAATTTCCTAAAAGCAAAACTTGAAGTTGGCACTCTGACAACTATTAACATAGTATTTCCAATCATTAATTATCATAAGTAATCTGGACATCATTTACAGCATACAGGAAGATATGCATATGTTATATGCAAATACTATATCATTTTATATCTGGAACCTGAATAGCCTTGGAATTTAGTATCCCCAGGGTCCTAGAACCAATCCCCTCTGGCTTCAAACGAACAGTTGTATCATAATAAGATAATGAATTACAAGTTTATCTATTGATATCTGGGGTAATCAAAAAAGAAACACACTTACTTAAGTAGATTGTTATCTCGAAACTACAATGAGGTACCACCTCACACTTATGAGAATGGCCCTAATCAAAAATATCTATAGACAATAAATGCTGGAGAGGGTGTGGAGAAAAGGGAACCCTCCTACACTGTTGGTGGGAAAGTAAATTGTCACAGCCACAATGGAAAACAGTCTGGAGATTATTTTAAAAATTAAAAATGGAGCTAGCATATGATTTGGCAATCCCACTCCTGGGAATATACCCAAAGAAAACCATAATTCCAAAGGATACATGCACCCTATCCAAGTTCATTGCTGCACTATTTGCAACAGCCAGGACATGGAGGCAATATAAACGACCACTGACAGATGAGTGGGCAAAGAAGACGTAGTAGGTAAACACAATGGGATATTAATCAGTCGAGAGACTGTACTAATGCCATTTGCAGTGACATGGATGGACCTGGAGATTGTTATACTGAGTCAAGTAAGTCAGACAGATATCATATGATATCTCTTAAATGTGGAATTTAAAGAAATGGTACAAATAAACCTATTTATAAAACAGAAGCTGAGTCACAGATGTAGAATACAAACACATGGTTATCAGTAGGGAAGTGGCGGGGGAGGGATAAACTTGGGGATTAGGTTTGACATAGATACCCTAATATATATAAAACAGCTAATTAATAAAACCTATTAACTAGCACAGGAAAATATTTTCAATACTCTGTAATGACCTGTATGGGAAAAGAATTTAAAAAAAAAAAGTGGAAATATGTGTATGTTAAGTGACTCACTTTGCTGTACAACAAAACTAACACAGTAGTGTAAATCAACTATAATACAATAGCAATAATTTTTTAATGGATCATTGTCACAATGAGATGCTGCTATAATGGGAAAAAATACTGATAATAAAGAAATGGGACTGTGAATACCATCAAGAAACATCTAAAATCTAGCGATTATTAAACTCTTGTTATGTGTAAAACACATATCTAAATGTTCTCTGGGTATTAATTTCTTTAATTTTTATTCTAACACAACAAATTATGTATTATTAGCATCCTTGCTTTATAAAGGAGAAAAAAAGATACATAGTGGGGTTAAGCAATCTGATCACAGTCACACAGATAGGAAGCAAAAAACACAGGATGTAAATCCAGGTATATCTTCTTCAGAGTCTGTCCTACTATCCATCATGCTATAAAGCCTTGCTAAGAAAGAGTTTGATCATTTATTTTATTTCTAGATAGGCAAGAAGGCAATATGGGCATATATCACATAGATCCAGAAAAGAGAGTTTGGAATTGGAGAAGTCACAGTATCACCAAGGATATTACTGTAAAATCACTGATCCTGCAGCTGCTCCCCTGCTGCCTAGTTGTATAATATATTCTATAATATAGTTGACCTTTTCCTAATATGTGATGACAGGTTTTGAGGCAAGTTTGAAAGAAATTAAAAGCCAGTAAGTAAATGTCACTCCTGGTGGGGGTGGTTTAGTCGCTAAGTCGTGTCCTACTCTTGTGACCCCATGGACTGTAGCCCACCAGGCTCCTCTGTCCATGGGATTTACCAAGCAAGAATATTGGAGTGGGTTGCTATTTGCATCTCCAGGGAATGTTGTTACTACTTATGATTTAAAAAAAAAAAAAGTTAAGGTCACCTAAACAAAGGCTTCTGTCTTTACTAAAGGTTGACAACGAATGCCTTCCTCTGAGAAGCCTCCATTCACCCCATGATGATTTAAGTGTTGCTACCACTGACACTCCTGGCTTCTAGAAGAGAAATGTATGCATCATATCTTCATTTCCTGTCTTCTCATCTTCTACCAGAGTGGTTATCAGACTTCAGAAAAGCATTAGAGTCACCTGCAGGGCTTGCAGAAATTACAGATTTCTGTGTCTCACCCATGGAGTTATGATTCAACAATCCGAGAATACGCATTCCTAATAGGCTCACATTTGATATTGATGGGGAGCTGCCGATCTGGGAACTATACTTTGAAAATCACCACCCTACTCCACCATACCCTAAATCCTTCAGAGATGTTTTTAACATGCTCATCAATGGATTTATTAGTTGCTCTAAACTCACTTGGGCATATGTGTCAAAACCAAACCAAAAAAAAAAAAAAAAGATGAATAAATTAAAAATGTATTTTTGAAGATAAATCATATGACAAAGGTGTTTCTCCTTATTGTTTTCTTTCACAAAAAGCAATTTTTCACATATGTAGCTTCAGTTCAGGTGTTTTAAAGGGATTTACACAATTGTTCATAGCAGCATGATTCATAGCATCAGATAACTGGAAACAGGATAGATAAATTGTGGTATATTTATAAAACAAATATCCTACAGTAATAAAAATGAGCTGTCACACACACACAAAGGATAAATCTTCTAAACATAATGTTGAATGAGTGAAGTAATATATCATGTTTATATAAAATTCAGAAACAAGACAGGATAAGGGTTAACTCTGGGGAGGAGTGAGCATAGTGTCTGAAAGGGGACATAAAGGAGAAGCTGGATTTCAGAATAATCTTTCTGTCAAAGATGTGTTTGTTTTTAATAATTAATCAAGCTGTACACTTATGGTTTATTCACATTTCTGCTTGTATATAATACTATTAACATAACATTTTATTAATAGAAAATGCTTTAGGTTTGAAAATAGATCAATTCTACTGATCTACATTTGAGGCTAGAAAGTATTCAGTCACTGAATATTTGCTAGATGTGAAAGAGGAGAGTGAAAAAGCTGGCTTAAAGCTCAGCATTCAGAAAACTAAGATCATGGCATCTGGTCCCATCACTTCATGGGAGATAGATGGGGAAACAGTAGAAACAGTGTCAGACTTTATTTTTCTGGGCTTCAAAATCACTGCAGATGGTGATTGCAGCCATGAAATTAAAAGACACTTACTCCTTGGAAGGAAAGTTATGACCAATATAGCATATTGAAAAGCAAAGACATTACTTTACCAGCAAAGGTCGGTCTAGTCAAGGCTATGGTTTTTCCAGTGGTCATGTATGGATGTGAGAGTTGGACTGTGAAGAAGGCTGAGCGCTGAAGAACTGATGCTTTTGAACTGTGGTGTTGGAGAAGACTCTTGAGAGTCCCTTGGACTGCAAGGAGATCCAATCAGTCCATTCTGAAGGAGATAAGCCCTGGGATTTCTTTGGAGGAAATGATGCTAAAGCTGAAACTCCAGTACTTTGGCCACCTCATGCGAAGAGTTGACTCATTGACAAAGACTCTGATGCTGGAAGGGATTGGGGGCAGGAGAGGAAGGGGACGACAGAGGATGAGATGGCTGGATGGCATCACTGACCCGATGGATGTGAGTTTGAGTGAACTCAGGGAGTTGGTGATGGACAGGGAGGCCTGGCGTGCTGCAATTCATGGGGTCACAAACAGTTGGACATGACTGAGCAACTGAACTGAACTGAACTGAACTGANGGACGACAGAGGATGAGATGGCTGGATGGCATCACTGACCCGATGGACGTGAGTTTGAGTGAACTCAGGGAGTTGGTGATGGACAGGGAGGCCTGGCGTGCTGCAATTCATGGGGTCACAAACAGTTGGACATGACTGAGCAACTGAACTGAACTGAACTGAACTGATGGCCTGAACTGTACTCTTGCCTCCCAATTCATATGTGAAGTTCTACCAAGTACCTCAGAATATGACTGTATTTGGAGATTCAGCCTTTAAAAATAGAAGCTTCCCTGGTGGCTCAGATGGTAAAGAATCTTTCTGCAATGCGGGACACTTGGGTTTGATCCCTGGGTCAGGAAGATCTCTTGGAGAAGGAAATGGCAACCCATCCCAGTATTCTTGCCTGGAGAATCCCACAGAGAGTGGAGCCTGATGGGCTACAGTCCTCAGGGTCGCAAAGTCAGACATGACTGAGCAGCTAACACTTTCACTTCAAAATGAGTTCATACAAACAGGCCCTAATCCAATATGATTAGTGTCCTTATCAATATATTTCATATACCTGTAAAGCAACAAGACTTTTCAAGAATGCTACTAATTAATGACATTTTTAGCCTCAGCTTAGATCACAAACAACATATGGACCTAGGTACCACCATGTGCAGAAACAGTGAGGAGTCCACCATCTGTAAACCAAGGAGAAAGATCTCAGAAGAAACCAATTCTGTGGACACCTTTATCTTGGACTTCCAGACTCTGGAACTGCAATCAGATAAGTTCTATTATTTAAGTCAGTCTATCTTGGCAGATCCTGTAAGCTAATACACACAAGACAACTCTCATATCTCTTGTCATTGCATATTTGTGAAATAATAAAGGTCACACAGGAACATAGTCTTGAAACATGTGTATGTATATGGTCCTGAAAAATGAAGAATAAAGCTTTCCAAGCTCTTATTTTTGCTCTAATGTCTATGGAGCTGTGGATTATTTGTTGATCTAAATTACAAATTAAAAGTAATTTCCAAATTTCCTTATTCCTACATAAACAACTTGTTTCTGTTTCTGTTTTTCCAGCTTGAAAATTGGAAATGGCAATTCAATTTTCCTCTGCTTAAACAGAAAAACTATTCACAAGTGTCTCTGATAAGTACCTGCTGCTGCTGCTGTTGCTAAGTCGCTTCAGTCGTGTCCGACTCTGTGCGACCCCATAGACGGCAGCCCACCAGGCTCCCCGTCCCTGGGATTCTCCAGGCAAGAACACTGGAGTGGGTTGCCATTTTCTTCTCCAATGCATGAAAGTGAAAAGTGAAAATGAAGTTGCTCAGTTGTGTCCAACTCTTAGCAACCCCATGGACTGCAGCCTACCAGGCTTCTCCATCCATGGGATTTTCCAGGCAAGAATACTGGAGTGGGGTGCCATTGCCTTCTCCTGATAAGTACCTATACTGACCTCATCGGCATCATTCTAGAGTGTGGTAGTTTATGTCAACTCCGCTAGGCCTTGGTGCTCAGTTGTTTGAATAAATTCATATTCAGTGGTTTGAGTAAATTCATATTCAGTGGTTTGAGTAAATTCATATTCAGTGGTTTGAATAAACAATATCCACCAGTGTGGATGTTGCTGTGAAAGTATTTTTTAGATGTGATTAACATGTCAGTAGACATAAAGTAAAGCACATCATTCTCCATATTGTGGGTGGGCCTCATTCAATCCCTTGAAAGTCTTAAGATAAAAGATTGAAGTCCTCTCAGAAGAAAAATAAAGACATTCTGCCTTCAGAATGTCCTTATTCCGAAAATGGCAATATCAACTCTTGCTGGAATTTCTAGCATGCTAGCCTGGCCTGAAAATTGTATACATACTGGGACCCCATGATTATGTGAATCAATTTTTAAATCTCCTTTTTCTCAGTAGATAGATTGATTGATTGATAGATCTCATCATGGTTCTATTTCTCTGGAAAACACCGAATATTATTGTACAGAGTAATTTCCAGTTTTTAAAAGAAAATTCAACTTTTTGCAATTTTCTTTCCTCATATCCTCCCACAAACCTCATGTCCTCTCCTTCTATTTGAAAATTGACAAATACAGAAAGAAAAAATTCCACATTAAACTTCAAGCCTCAAACTTATTCTTAAGTAATCATTTTTCTCAAGTGTTCACAAAATATTTTCTCTAAAGGGCCTGATAGTGAATATTTTAGCTTTGCTGCCTACATGGTGCCTGTGACAACTATTACCCTCTGCCAGTGTAGGTTTATCACAAAAGCAGCTGCATATAATACAAAAATAGAAATTAATGGGTGTGGTTTTATTCCAGTAAAACTTTTTTTGCAGACATTAGAAGTTGAGTTTCATATAATTTTCACAGATCTGGAATATTAGTCTAATTTTACTTTTTTTTCATCCATCAAAAATGTAAAAAAAAAATATATATATATATATATATGTATATATATATATATATCAGCAGTAAGTCCTCACCCAAACAGGTGGCAGGCCAGATTTGGTGCCCTGGCCATAGCTGACCTGTTGCTGACCTAGCCATTTACCTTGCTTTCCAGCTAAGAAAAGTATTTCTGTTATATGCAATGTTTTGGGCATACTGAGAGATGTCTTACAGAAACTAGATTTTGGAGATTGAACAATACAGTCCATATGCCTGGAGGACAACAAGAATTTTCAAGAATGCTGCTAATTAATGAGATTTTGAGCCGTGAAGAAGAGGAAAGGTCATTATTTCATTTTTAACACATTTTTGGGAACATCACAAACAGTGCCTCTTATGTCAATGGTTGTACCCACCAGCTATGATCTTCTATCATTTTCTCTTGGTTTGCTTTGTTTTCTGTGTGTATGTTCAGCTGATTTTCTGGGAACATAAACTACTGAAATCAATTTAGTGATCAACCATTATTATCCTCTTCTTTATTCTTCCTGCCATCTTACAGCTCTCTGCTTTCTTGCAAGGAAGATGTCAGGGCCTTTTTATTGTATTGCTATTTACTCTTCAGCTCAATAGTTTTTTCAAAGCAGACACATCATTGACATTTAGCAGTATTAATCTCTGCCAGTGCAATATGTCTAATTGGCTTTAGTGAATCAAAGAAGGAGAACTGTGTGGGAAAATTGGAAAAAAGCTGCAATGAACTAAGATCTCTGTTTTCAAATATTTTCTAGAGTCAATGACATTGACCAGCAGAAAATAGAGTGTCTCTAAGCAGCATTTAGTCCTCTAAAATTGTCAAGGTTGATTATTACAGAGAATAGAGATAACAGTCATTTCTATTTTTTTTTTTTAATTTGGAAAGAATTTCAAATATCAAGCCCAGTCTTAGGGTAAGTGGTCTATTATAAATTTCTCTAATAGAAGCCTCTAACATCAATATAAAGATGACCACTGACTCCCAATACAGACCTACCAAAAAAATATGCACTGGTCAGAGGGAATCAGTCAACGATCTCAATGCCAATCAGACTATCAACCTTCAAGTCATGTACAAGGTCTATCTTACCCATCCATTTTCTTTCTTTGCTGTGATATTTGGTTTTCTAGGAGCTTGTTAAGCTTTTATTTGGCAGATGTTTATTACAGAATTAAAAAATCTTCTGGTTTGTAAAATATGAAAGTTCAGAAACTGTAAGTTTATGTCCACATAAACTACCTTTATAGCTTTGGTTGGCATGTGTCTGAAATACCTGCAAGATACTTGGACAGATTCAGAACCACCTCAGAAGCCACATTGTTCAGAGAATCAAGCAATCAATGGATTTCTGGTGAATTCGTTTTCTAGTTCTGATTTTTCCTATTGTCTAAATGAATCTATGGAGAAGGAAATGACAATGAACTCCAGTATTCTTGCTTGGAGAATTCCATGGATAGAGGAGCCTAGCAGGCTATAGTTCATGGGATCGTAAAGAGTTGGACATGACTGAGTAACTAACACACATAAATGCATCTAATTCCACCCTCTGTGCCTAGGGAGCAGGCTAAACCAGGGCACATAACTATCCCAACAGAATCACAGAAAAGATAATGCGGTTTATCAAATACACCTTATTTTTCCTCATCCCCTAGATTCTAACCCCTCAGCCATGCAGACAGTTTAAAGGCTACTGTCTCTTGCATCTCCAAAAAGTTTCAAGCAAGCTCGGAATAATGGGCAAAAAGGGTGAGAACAAACAGTTTGATTTTTGAAAAGTAAAGTAAAATATGCTTTTTTTTTTTTGTATTTATTTATTTTTTTACACGAACTCCCAAACATGAACCTCCCTCCCACCTCTCACCCCACATCTTCCCTCCAGATCATCCCCATACACCAGCCCCAAGCATCCTGCATCCTGCATTGAACATAGACTGGCAATTCATTTCTTACATGATAGTATACATATTTCAATGCTATTCTCCCAAATCATCCCTCCCTCTCCCTCTCCCTCTCCTTCTCCCTCAGAGTCCATAAGTCCGCTCTACACATCTGTATCTCTTTTGCTGTCTTGCATACAGGGTCCTCATTACCATCTTTCTAAATTCCATATATATGTGTTAGTATACTGTATTGGTGTTT
>SJYX01014726.1:265265-302072 GCA_006410675.1 Oreotragus oreotragus | reverse complement strand
AAAACACTGATGAAAGAAATCAAAGAGGACACTAATAGATGGAGAAATATACCATGTTCATGGATTGGAAGAATCAATATAGTGAAAATGAATATATTACCCAAAGCAATCTACAGATTCAATGCAATCCCTATCAAGCTACCAGCGGTATTTTTCACAGAACTAGAACAAATAATTTCAAGATTTGTATGGAAATACAAAAAACCTCGAATAGCCAAAGCAATTTTGAGAAAGAAGAATGGAACTGGAGGAATCAACTTACCTGACTTCAAGCTCTACTACAAAGCCACAGTCATCAAGACAGTGTGGTACTGGCACAAAGACAGAAATATAGATCAATGGAACAAAATAGAAAGCCCAGAGATAAATCCACACACATATGGACACCTTATCTTTGACAAAGGAGGCAAGAATATACAATGGAGTAAAGACAATCTCTTTAACAAGTGGTGCTGGGAAAACTGGTCAACCACTTGTAAAAGAATGAAAATATGCTTTTATATAAACAACTAGAAGAGGAATCTAAAATAACTTTTGGAATAATATAGCTCATCAATAGAACATTCTTTTTTCTAATTTCATTTTCTAATTTTATTTATCCTCCATAACTTATGTACTTTTGTAGCACTCAACATTTATTAGACTGGTTCAGTTCAGTTCAACTCAGTTGCTCAGTCCTGTCTGACTCTTTGTGACCCCATGAACCACAGCACGCCAGGCCTCCATGTCCATCACCAACTCCCAGAGTCCACCCAAACCCATGCTCATTGAGTTGCTGATGCCATCCAACATCTCATCCTCTGTCATCCCCTTCTTCTCCTGCCCCCAATCCCTCCCAGCATCAGAGTCTTTTCAAGTGAGTCAGCTCTTCGCATCAGGTGGCAAAGTATTGGAGTTTCAGCTTTAGCATCATTCCTTCCAAAGAACACCCAGGACTGATATCCTTCAGGATGGACTGGTTGGATCTCCTTGAAGTCCAAGGGACTCTCAAGAGTCTTCTCCAACACCACAGTTCAAAAGCATCAATTCTTCAGCGCTCAGCCTTCTTCATAGTCCAACTCTCACACCCATACATGACCACTGGAAAAACCATAGCCTTGACTAGATGGACCTTTGTTGGCAAAGTAATATCTCTGCTTTTCAATATGCTGTCTAGGTTGGTCATAACTTTCCTTCCAAGGGGTAAGCGTCTTTTAATTTCATGGCTGCAATTACCATCTGCAGTGATTTTGGAGCCCAGAAAAATAAGTCTGACACTGTTTCCATTGTTTCCCCATCTATTTGCCATGAAGTGATGGGACCAGATGCCATGATCTTAGTTTTCTGAATGTTGAACTTTAAGCCTGCTTTTTCACTCTCCTCTTTCACTTTCATCAAAAGGCTCTTTAGTTCTTCTTCACTTTCTCCCATAAGGGTGGTGTCATCTGCATATCTGAGGTTATTGATATTTCTCCCAGCAATTTTGATTCCAGCTTGTGCTTCCTCCAGCCCAGTGTTTCTCATGATGTACTCTGCATATAAGTTAAATAAGCAGGGTGACAATATACAGCCTTGAGGTATTCCTTTTCCCATTTGGAACCAGTCTGTTGTTCCATGTCCAGTTCTAATTGTTGCTTCCTGACCTGCATACAGGTTTCTCAAGAGGCAGGGCAAGTTAGACTGGTAAATTCATTGACTCACTGAGCATTGAACTTAACTCATCCTGAGAAACAATTAGTTGTACACCTGATAGGCTTTTTCACAAAATAAAGATCTAAAATCTACTCAGTGCCAAGTTGCTGACTTTTCTTCTTGGCACTCTCAAGAACGGGTCTTCCCAAAGGAGACACATAGGGGTGACTGAGAGTTCCTTTACACGTGTGACTGAAGACAACATGAGTTTACTATGGAAAGTGTACAGGCATCCTGGACAAGTTAGCAAATGTGTGGATTGCATGTTCCTACCTGACTCAACTACCCGACCCTGTCCTGATATTGCTTAGGGGGTTCTTCTCTTCAGAGGACTCAAACTCTGCCACTGGTGAGTCTGGTCCAACTAAGTGACTGCAATTTGACAGTGCTATCCCTTTGTTCTCCAGTGTAACTCTTCTGAATTCTCATGGCATTATTCTCAGAATGGAAGCTCAATCTCCACTTTTATCCACTGTACTCTTGTTAGCACAGGGATTTCATTATCCTGCATAAGAGGCCGACACTTCACCAGAAAGTGGCCTAGGAAGCCCACAAATGCTTATAACAGAAAAATTGGCCAGTTTTGCTATTCCTTAGCTTCAGTCAGCAGCTGTGAAGCATAAAGTGCTAACTTGAGTCAACCAAAATACGTAGCAAGAATAAAAATAAAAGCATGACATAAAACTGGACATTTTGACTTTTTAAAATTATCTAGAAACAATTTACACAATTTCAGTACTTTATTAAACCTAATTGTAATAATCCTTTATATGTATATAGCAGTTTATTTAAAAAAATTTTTTTCACCAATCTTATCTTATTTGATGTGTAGATTGTTTCTATTGCTTTTGTTCTAGAAGAGATGTCTTTAAACATTACAAAGGTTTTACTCATGTAGTAAAAATATGCTAAGAATCTCTAACGAAATCTTTTGTGAATGTAAATATAAATGCATTTGCAAAATCAATTGGTTCAATAAAATATAGTTTACAGTTCCCAGGCTTTTTTGCTTTTAAGAATTTTTAATCTCCCAAGAGTATCATTCTTTTATAAAAATGGAATCTACACCTCCATGCCTAAACCAAAAATAAATACACTTTTCGAAAGGAATAAAATGATTGTTAAATGTTTAGTGCAAATATCCAAAAATGACTTTGTTTGTTCACTTAAAGTCTGATTACTTATGTACTGTCAATTCCAGAATATTTTATGAACATTTGGGCTGTTTGTGAACTTGAATAAAATGGTTGTAACTTGAAGGGGCCTTGGAGATTATTTCAAGCTAACCAGTCCTTTAGCAGAAAGGGAAACAGTGAGATGAGGTGACTTGTCCAGATTTATATGGTCAGCACGCAGCTGAGTTTGAACACAGGTCCTATGACTTATAGGACCCCAGTCAAGAACTATGGCAAAATTTTCACGTGGCACCTAACGTAACAGCCCAAGCTATGTGACATAACAACTGCTTTTTCCAGAAGAACAAAAAGTTAAGTCATGTCTATGGTAATTGTTTATCTAGTTACTGGTTGGATGTTGTTATCTATATTTTAAAGGTACTACCTGTTCTTTATTTGCTCCACTCATTGCTTCAGAAATCTGGGAAGTATAAGCATGTTTTATGAATTACCTATTTAACATGCTCATTGTGGAAGTTACGTTTCAAACTTTTTACCAAGAAGACACTGTGGAGGATATAAAGTCAAATCAGACCAGGGTCTTTTCTCTATAAAAACTCATTGTATTCCACGTATCCCCTCATGTCCCATAGAAATTATTTCAGAGGTTCCAAGGACAAAAGGAGATGGGGAGTGATCCTGCTTCTTTCATCTCCCTAACCTCCAGAACTTCCACTATATTAACATAAAGAAGTAGAAAAATACTGACCTATTTTTATTAGAGCTTATTTTCCTCTAACAGGGAGATGAAGTGACAAATGCCTTTCACTTAGAAAACAGGAAAAAAAGGCAACCTGGGCAACTAGCATGGAATGTTTAGAATCATCTTATTGCACAGGCCTAAAATTTCATGTTCAGTGAGCAAGCCTGGGGCTCCTATGTAGCTTCTAAATTTTAGTGTTTCTCACTTGACCTTGACATGTTGAACCGGTGTCACATGTGGGTCTCTGACTCAGGCCCTCCATCCAGCACATTTAGTCCTCTGATGAGTGGGTCAGGAGCCCTGTGTTGGCCCTGGCCTGTCTGGCTCCACCACACCTTGCTCTTACAAAGGATCTTGTTTTGTCAGTTGTCAGCTGGGATCTCACCTTGAATGGTATGATTACCCAGAACAAAAATGGTGTCGTCCTCTTTTCTTCCTGCCTGAACCTTACTGCAAAATTAGATGTCCTTCCTATACCCAAATTGTTTGCACCACACCTAGGTTTAATGTGCCTTTGGGACATTGACCATGGGACCATTTAAACAGAGCAGCCTTTCACAGAATACAACTGTTCTAGGCATGTGGTTCCCAGAAGCAGAGTCAGAGATAAGAGTTTGGGTGCACAGAGTTTACTTGATAGATGATCACATAAAGCAGGAGAAAAGGAGAAATTATACTGGACATGGAAGAAAGAAAAACCTACTATGAGACAGGTTGGCTTCATCTTCCAAAACCTTCTGAGAAGTATACAAAATAATGTCCTCCAGCCTTGTTCACTTAAAAGATGGCAGAATAGATTAGTAAGACTCTAGTGGTGCCATAGAATTCTCCAAATCAGAGACTGGAAAGACACATGATCAGTCTTTGTTTGGTCAGTGGCTGTAAATCTAAGCTTACAGAAAACCATCTACCAGAATTATAGCTAAAGTCAGAGCTGAGCAGGGGCCATGCAGCAGGTCCCAGAATTGTTGCCACACCATCTTTCCTGGGCTCAATTTTCTTACTCTGTCCAGTGAATCTTATTAATGAGCCCATCACACCTTACATATACGGTTTCACAAATGGCTCAGCAGGTAAAGAATCTGTTTGCAGTTCAGGGGATGCAAAAAAAAAAAAAATCTTAATTATTCTGAGATGAAAGAAAGTTGATTTGAAAAATAAACCTAGCTAATTCAAAAAAGTTCATTCCATGAGGGAATTAGTATCTAGCTATTAGAGGAAAACAGTATCATCAGAGAAAAGGTTTACTGGATTACATATGTTTTATATTAAAAGAAATGAAGAAAAAGATCACAGTACTAAGTACCTGTTATTATTATCATTTATAATGAAGGCTACAGAAACACTGAAGGCAGGAGGAGAAGGGGAGGATAGAGGATGAGATGGTTGGATGGCATCACCAACTCAGTGGACATGAGTTTGAACAAGCTCCAGGAGTTGGTGATGGACAGGGAAGCCTGGCGTGCTGCAGTCCATGGGGTTGCAAAGAGTTGGACACACCTGAGTGACTGAGCTGAACTGAATTGAACTGAGGTTTATGAAGGTAAAGTGATGCACCCAAGGTGACAGAGAAAGAGTGTGGCAGAGAAACTAAGCCCAACTTTGCTGAATTCTAAAGCCAGTGTTCCTTCTTCTAGCCCAGGTAGCCAGCTCAAACCTTCTAGTGACTGCATTTGTCACAGTGACATCTATGGCTATGTGAAATATTGAAGTGAAGTGAAGTCGCTCAGTCGTGTCCGACTCTTTGCAACCCCGTGGACTGTAGCCCACCAGGCTCCTCCCTCCATGGGATTCTCCAGGCAAGAATACTGAAGTGAGTTGCCATTTCCTTCTTAGGATTTTTAAAAATACACAATAAAGGAAACTATAAGCAAGGTGAAAAGACAGCCTTCAGAATGGGAGAAAATAATAGCAAATAAAGCAACTGACAAACAACTAATCCCAAAAATATACAAGCAACTCTTGCAGCTCAATTCCAGAAAAATAAATGACCCAATCAAATAATGGGCCAAAAAACTAAATAGACATTTCTCCAAAGACATACAGATGGCTAACAAACACATGAAAAGATGCTCAACATCACTCATTATCAGAGAAATGCAAATCAAAACCACAATGAGGTACCATTTCACGCCAGTCAGAATGGCGGCAATCCAAAAGTCTATAAGCAATAAACGCTGGAGAGGGTGTAGAGCAAAGGGAACCCTCTTACACTGTTGGTGGGAATGCAAACTAGTACAGCCACTATGGAGAACAGTGTGGAGATTCCTTAAAAAACTGCAAATAGAACTGCCTTATGACCCAGCAATCCCACTGCTGGGCATACACACCAAGGAAACCAGAANTAGAGAAAAGGGAACCCTCTTACACTGTTGGTGGGAATGCAAACTAGTACAGCCACTATGGAGAACAGTGTGGAGATTCCTTAAAAAACTGAAATAGAACTGCCTTATGACCCAGCAATCCCACTGCTGGGCATACACACCAAGGAAACCAGAATTGAAAGAGACACGTACCCCAATGTTCATCACAGCACTGTTTATAATAACCAGGACATGGAAACAACCTAGATGTCCATCAGCAGATGAATGGATAAGAAAGCTGTGGTACACAGCTTTGGAGTATACACAATGGAGTATTATTCAGCCATTAAAAAGAATACATTTGAATCAGTTTTAATGAGGTGGATGAAACTGGAGGCTATTATACAGAGTGAAGTAAGCCAGAAAGCAAAACACCAATACAGTATACTAACACATATATATGGAATTTAGAAAGAAGGTAACGATAACCCCGTATGCGAGATAGCAAAAGAGACAGATGTATAGAACAGACTGTTGGACTCTATGGGAGAGGGAGAGGGTGGGATGATTTGGGAGAATAGCATTGAAACATGTATAATATCATATAAGAAACGAATCCCCAGTCCATGTTTGATGCATGATACTGGATGCTTGTGGCTGGTGCACTGGGATGACCCAGAGGGATAGTATGGGGAGGGAAGAAGGAGGGGGGTTCAGGATGGGAAACACATGTATACCTGTGGTGGATTCATGTTGATGTATGGCAAAACCAATACAATATTGTAAAGTAATTAACCTCCAATTAAAATAAATTTATATTAAAAATAAAAAGAGTATAAAGTTTATAAAAAATATACAGTTTAATTGTTTTGAAATTACTAAATAATTTAAATGTTATATAGCTAAAGCTTAAAGTTTTCATCTTTGTATATATGACCTAAACAAAGGCAGGAATTATGCCTTAGTGATATACCTATTTTCCTCATCAAACCAATATGAAATGCAATTTTAAAGATGCAAAAACCATATTTGCACGAAACGGATGTTTAAATATTCTAAAAATATATGAAAGCTTGTATATTATGGATACTTTCAACCATGCTACATCTAAAATAAACAATCTAAACTCAAATTATAATATTTGTAATACATATGAACTTCTTCAAGATGAGGATAACTTCAAAGTTGTCAATAGCTTTGAATGAGAAGTAACTTTGGGAGACTATACAAAATAGGTCAAAGTGGAAAAGGAAATAAAAACAGAGAGCTATGATGATTTATAAAAACAGTTTCTGCCAATAGTCTGAACACTTAATTAAGAGTGTGGGAAGAAGGGAAATCACAAGTTCTGTGGTGGTAAAGAAGCTAATTTGCGGGACTGTTTTTAGCTATAGACAGAACAGAGTTTCATTCGAGCAGAGTGGAGTAATAATGAATCAAAGAAGTTTCTCTTACACAATAAGGAATGTTAGAATGCAGGCAGTTGCTGGTTGTAGTTCAGCTGCTTTAAGCTGCCATCTGTGACCAAAAGCTTCATCTTTGGCTTCACCATCCTCAGTATACAGCCTATTGCTTGTGGCCACAGAAAGAATGCTGCATCTCCAGGTATTACATCCACACTCACCCTCATTTTATCATTTTATTAAAAAAAAAAATCCCTTAATCCCTTATCCACAACCATCACCACCAGATGACTTTCCTCCCTTTGGAACTAGAGCTGTGTCACAGGCCCATGTCAAGTTGCAAGAAAGGTTTTCTACCCTTTGGTGGAAAGTGACAAGGGATAAGCTTTCAGCTAATTCACTTAATCACTTAGTCAACATTTTGTATTGGCTGCGTTTCAGAGTTAGAACATTTAGATTGTCTGAATATTCAAAGTATGCTGCTTTATTTTCTTTATTTGTCATAATGGGAGAGTGAAACAAGAATGACTTCCTTTCTTCCCAAAGTTTGATTTTGAAACTCTCAAGGAAAGTTGAAGTCATTTTCAATTGTTAATGATTCAGATCTGGGTTTGATGAGCCTTCAAGACTATGATGAAAGAACCAGACCACAGCTGAGTTTGAGAAGAAACGAAAGGGAGATTTCTCTGAAGGAAAATAGACAGGAGAAAGAAGGGGTTCTCTAAAAGTAAAGGGAGGGCAGAGAAGTTGCGGGGGGCCTGAGAGGGTCTGAAATGAGACCTGGGGAGAGGTCTCAGGGACATTTCCAAGAAAAAGGGCTTATGCCTGTTTAATAATGTAGGGACAGACATTAAAAGGGCTTCCTAGGCTGGTGGGCTGCAGTTCATGGGGTCGCTGAGAGTCAAACTCGACTGAGCGACTTCACTTTCACTTTTCAGTTTCATGCATTGGAGAAGGAAATGGCAACCCACTTCGGTGTTCTTGCCTGGAGGATCCCAGGGACGGGGGAGCCTGGTGGGCTGCCGTCTATGGGGTCGCACAGAGTCAGACACGACTGAAGCGACTTAGCAGCAGCAGCAGGTGGCACTAGTGGTAAGGAATCCACCTACCAAGAAGGAGACCCAGGTTTGATCCCTGGGTTGGAAAGATCCCCTGGAGGAGGGCATAGCAACCCACTCCAGTATTCTTGCCTGGAGAATCCCATGGACAGAGAAGCCTGGCGGGTTACAGTTCATGGAGTCGCAAAAGAGTTGGACACTGCTGAAGCATGCCTGTGCGCAGATATTAAAAGTAATAAAACCCTGTATTTCCCATTAGTCATCTGGAAGTTGACTCACTCGGAGACTGCCCAGTTTTCACTTACAAAATCATTTTACAAGATTATTATTAATCAAGTGAATATCAAAGTGAACATAAAATGCACTAAAGGAAACACAAGTCAATGTCTAAAAAATACCCAAGCAAGCTAAAAAGAGGCCCTGAATAAGAGAACAGAAGCCTTTTTACAGGAGAAATAATTATCACAAAATGTCCAAAATTGAAAACAGAAGAAAATAAGTTTTCCTAATGGTCATTGATTGCTTTGATATGGAATTAGGATAAATAAAAAAGCACTAGAACAAAGAAAAATAGTGAACTCGGATAATTATGTCTCATTTGAAGCTTTCAATACAGGGGCACAACTTTTTTCTCTAGAGTTCATGTTTCTATTCTCTTCCAGTTAGGCTTAAAATGGTTCTCCTGTATTGACAATATATTTTTACAAACTGTGGAATCTCAAGATTTTTCAGATCCTGAGCTTCTCCTTATTCCTTTTACTTCTAAAAATTTTGCTTATTACGTGTTTATTTAGTCTGACTTACAAAATAAATTATATTTATGCTAAAACTTGAGTAGCAAGAATTGGCATTTGAATAATAATTTCACGTCAAGACATTTCAGACATTATTTTTGTCAGCATCTGAAATCTTTTAAGTCATTTTTTTTTCTTCTCTTTCTGCTTCTATGTGCTCCTTGAGGTTGTTGTAATTTGTCTGAGAACGTTTCCATCCCAAAATCTGAACCTGCTTCTTTTTAAGCTTAGCTCTCCTTATCCTATGAAGACATTTGAGTGGGACAAGGTGTCATGGCATGGTTACTAAGGCCTACCTAACTTTCTGAAATGGATGGTCATTTTTATTTATTCTTAATTATATTGCAAATGGTTATATCTTACTCCGTTATATCTTTTAAAGAAAATACTGGAAAAGAGCAGTTGTTCTTTTCTCTTAATCCCTAGTCTTATGGTTCTCACCACATCATTGAGTCTGCTACTTCTATTTTTACACTTTACATTTAGCACTCAACCTGCTGTTGCCTGTTTTCCGTGCTGATGCTCAGCACCATGAAACAGACAAAGAGCAGCAAGATGGCAGTAATAGCATATGTGTGCATGCACACACACAGACACACTCACACACACCAGGAACTCTTGAAAGGAGGCAATGTTAACAATAAAACTGAAAAAGTCACGCAGATGGAAAACAAAATTTGCAGCATCTGGTCCATCTGCTGGGCAGCCAATAATATCCAGATTTTCTGAATATTTCTACTGAGGGCTACTTGACCTATTTATTTATTTTTTTAATTCTGGCCTTTCAAAAATATCTCTACTTGCACATCAAAATACAAAACCCAGTATTTCTTTCTATAAAAGGTAGACAACTTGGAAAATATTTATTTATTTAATTGGCCGTGCCAGGTCTTAATGGCAGCACAAGGGATCTTTGATCTTTGTTGTGGCATTGCAAGGTCTTCAGTTGCGACATGCAAACTCTTGGTGGCAGAATGTGAGATCTGGTTCCCTGACCAGGGATTGACCCCAAGCACCCTGCTTTGGGAGTACAGAGTTTTAGCCACTGTACCACAAGGGAAGTCCCTAAAACCCAATATTTCCATACATAAGTTATTTTTTAATTCCCAATTGCAAACCATTTTCCCTGTCTACAACGTCTTCTATTATTTAAGGACTAACATGGTGACTCATCTTTCCTCCCTCAGATATTTCTTGGGTCTATGTGTTTCTTTTGACTCTTGCCATTGTACGTTTGGTTTCACCCGTAAACACTGTGATTGAACTATATATAGCTAAACGTGCTGAACTACAGGCAACTTCTTTCATTACTAATTTTCATATGCAATCAGTTCATTCACTTGGACTCTCCTTCGCTGATTCACAACTACCTTGCAAACGAAACTGAAACTCCTAATCATGGAAAGAAAGTTGTTTTTACTCTACCCTCCCTCAAATAAATGTTTCATGTACATTTTTCTATACTACAGTTTATTTTTCCTATAGGCACCTTAGAAAGCACATCACAAATCCTGAGACAGATAAACCAAATTCTAATTCTCTCTCTCAGGTGAGTTCTTTACTAGTGCTTCCTGAAAGTGAAAATGAAAGTTGCTCAGTTGTGTCCGACTCTTTGCGACCCCAAGGACTATGCAGGCCATGGGATTCTCCAGGCCAGAATACTGGAGTGGGTTGCTATTCCCTTCCTCAGGGAATCTTCCCAACCCAGGAATCAAACCCAGGTCTCTTGCATTGCAGGAAGATTCTTTACTGACTGAGCTATGAGGGAAGCCATGTAGTTAGATAAATTTGGAGCTGACGCTACTTAATTAATCGCTCTCAGCCTGTAGGGATGTCTCCACCTATACACTATAGGTTTCTATATTGAGTCTATTGTCATCAAAATTGGGATCCAAACATAATGAGGAAAAATACTTTATATGCCAGATGGCAGAATTAACATGAATAAAAAATAGTATAAACTAGAAAACTGACTCAAAGCAAAACAAAAACAAGTCAGTAGAACATGTTACACTGATAGACAATGTACCTGCTTTTTAAGATTTTTTAAAAATACATTTAAGAGAGAGATTTAGCTTCAAATAAATTAATAAAAATATTATGGTAATGTTTTGTTAACCACAAGGGGGATATGGATCTCTGGTTTGATCTCCTTATGGAGAGACTATTAGGGAGATAGTAAAGTCTCTAAAACAAGGAAATAAGTGTCTGTTATATTTATTGCTGACCTCAGGTCTAATGAATCATCTCTGAGACAAACGGCAAATTGAAATTAATTTCAACTTAAATTTATTTCCCTAAGAATCTGCAGCCTACTGTAACAGCAGCAAAATATTTTCTTCTCTGAGGAGGTTCCTTATAACATGTCAATATTATTGTTATTTTTATTAATGTGGGTACTTTAGTGTTAGTATTTGGGTTATCAATTTTATTACCTCAACAACAAAGATCGATAATTAATACTTTCTCTTGAGTTATACTACAGGGTAACAGGTTTATTTTATAGGAATTTTCCTTCTCTCCAAAGGTAGTATTATTTCCCTAGAAACAACTTGAGAGTGGAAACTTTCAACTTATAAATGCATATTGTTTTATTAGACTATCATACAATACAAAAATTTAGATATCATAAGGCTCAAAGTCTTGAAATGTCTACTGAATCAAAATTAAGCTGTTGTTTTCCTAGAAGGTATTTGCACATATAATCAAGGATGAAATCTAGTTACATATTCTAAATGAGCTTTGCTGATAATATTCCATTATTAAATCAGTATTCTGAGTTTATCAGAGTTTTTCATTCAACCATCTGCTGTGAAAACAAAAACAGAGAACAATGCTTCATTTGTGATTCTTAACTGTTGATTTGATCTACATACATTTTGTACCCTTTGTTACTAGCATCCCTTGATGTAAAGCTTTCTTTCCATGACCCTGCACTACTCACCAAAATGACCTGTGGACTAGACTATGAATGAAATTTATTTCGTGAAATATATCCAGGTCTACTGCAACGACAGGCACATATACACAAGTGGGTATGTACTGACTGCATGAGGAAAGGGAAACAATGAGGAATACCTTTTCTTGGTCCCTTCAAATGTATTTTACACCTCACCCTTTCCCACCCTCTTTTCACCTGGCCCTCTGCCCATGGGATCAGTCAGTAAAGATCTCTGGAGATTGATTTGGGGAAGAAAGAAGAGCTATCTCAGGAAATCCCTTCTCATGGTTCTCTCCAGGGAACTGCCTCTGGCCTTGCCTGGGCCTCTGAAGTCCATAGGCTCCTTGGGATTCTAGCCTTTAGCACTACAAATTAATCTAAATTTGATGGTACTTGCAGTTTATATTAGCAACATTACTTAGTTTCTCTTAGATATACAGATATGTAAAAAATAAAAATTGAATTAAGACTAATACAATTCCGGTTTTGGAAACAAAATGGATATTATGTTAGTCCTCCTTGTTATATGCATGTACAGATTGGGGAAAAAATTTGATCAATGCTGTAATTGTCAATGTGAGATGCTTCATACAGGGAATGTGCTGTATATACATCCCCTAGGAATTAAGGTGAGCATTGGCAGGAGATAGCTGAGTTGAGATTTTGGACTTTGTCCATCTTCCTTTCTCAAGCAGCACAACTAACATCTGGTAAAATTTGGCAGAAATGAAGTGAATATATGCACAGGGGACAATTGATATTGGCTGTGGGGTTGGGGCCAGCTAACAAAGAAACCTCAAACAGCAAAAGCAGATGTACTTCTCAGTGACAAAACCCCTATGGAGAGAGCAAACTGCCTTCACTAAGTGATGCTCGGATTTGGTTCTTCTAGTTAATGAGAAACTAGGAGTGACAGGAAAATGGAACAGAGACTGGTTAGAGAAGTCTGAGCAGGATATGATGCAAAAATATTCAATTGATCTTCATAGACATTGATGGTAGATGTAGGCTATGTACTCCAAGTTTATGCTATTTTTCAGTTGGTGTTGAGTAACTTGTAGATTGTTACTCTAAGTCAAAAGTCGTTATACTTTTTCTGTAAAGTGTTAGATAGTAAACATGTTAGGCTTTGTGAGCCAAGAGACAAAATCAAGGATATTATGTAATGATGCTTTAAAAAAAGAGACAACAAACTTTTGCAAATTTTCAACTGATGAAACTCAGATAATAAGACTAATAAAGTAAAAGTTTTACAATTGAAATTTTACTAATGAGAAGAATGGAATTCATTCTTGGGTAGGGCAAACATTTTGACTAATTAGGATTCAAAGTTAATTATCTGTCTTCATGTAGAAACATGGTTTTATTTTCTTTAGTCTTCCCTTGCTTCTCTGAAACTTCACCCCAGGACTACACAAGAATGTGTTTCCTGCATTTCTCCTGTTCACACTCTCAGACTGCCCTTATGATGCTAAATAACCTTTTAAATGGGAAAGCAGGTTAAAATGCAGCTTCTGTGTGAGACTCTGAGTTTCAGTCCCAGCCAAACTACTCATTGGCTGTGTTATGTTTGAATACTTACTTAAACTCNAAATTCCAAGAAAGAGGTTTTTAAAATCCACACATACAATATCTTAATGAATCTGCAGAATAGAAAAGGCAAAGATCTGAAAAGCATCCAGAGATTTAGATTGCCAGATGGCTGACTTCTCACCAGAAACAAGGGAAGATAAAAAATGGTGGAATGGCATCTTTGAAGTGCTATTAGTCTAGAATTCTCTACCCATTGAAAAAATGCTTCTCTACCTTTTGGCTAAGATCGAATATAGTATCTGTTCTTACTATTTTAACTATACCCACTGAAATTAGTTTTTAAGAAGAGCAGTAAAATAAAGTCATTTTCTGAGGCTATCAAAAGCCACTCTGATGGGTACATTTATAGAATGTTCTTTAGAAAGAAATCAGTGATCCCAGAAGGAAATAAGTGCTACAAAAATAAACAAAGCAAGAAATGTAAATCTAAACAAACATTGATTGTTCAAAGTAGAACAGTAGTGGGTGATTTCTAGTGTTAAAAATAAATACAGTATTCTGGGAGGTGGATCATAGAGGATCCTTCTGTGATTTATGTTGGAGAGTGTTTTGCCTATGTTNCCTACTGTAACAGCAGCAAAATATTTTCTTCTCTGAGGAGGTTCCTTATAACATGTCAATATTATTGTTATTTTTATTAATGTGGGTACTTTAGTGTTAGTATTTGGGTTATCAATTTTATTACCTCAACAACAAAGATCGATAATTAATACTTTCTCTTGAGTTATACTACAGGGTAACAGGTTTATTTTATAGGAATTTTCCTTCTCTCCAAAGGTAGTATTATTTCCCTAGAAACAACTTGAGAGTGGAAACTTTCAACTTATAAATGCATATTGTTTTATTAGACTATCATACAATACAAAAATTTAGATATCATAAGGCTCAAAGTCTTGAAATGTCTACTGAATCAAAATTAAGCTGTTGTTTTCCTAGAAGGTATTTGCACATATAATCAAGGATGAAATCTAGTTACATATTCTAAATGAGCTTTGCTGATAATATTCCATTATTAAATCAGTATTCTGAGTTTATCAGAGTTTTTCATTCAACCATCTGCTGTGAAAACAAAAACAGAGAACAATGCTTCATTTGTGATTCTTAACTGTTGATTTGATCTACATACATTTTGTACCCTTTGTTACTAGCATCCCTTGATGTAAAGCTTTCTTTCCATGACCCTGCACTACTCACCAAAATGACCTGTGGACTAGACTATGAATGAAATTTATTTCGTGAAATATATCCAGGTCTACTGCAACGACAGGCACATATACACAAGTGGGTATGTACTGACTGCATGAGGAAAGGGAAACAATGAGGAATACCTTTTCTTGGTCCCTTCAAATGTATTTTACACCTCACCCTTTCCCACCCTCTTTTCACCTGGCCCTCTGCCCATGGGATCAGTCAGTAAAGATCTCTGGAGATTGATTTGGGGAAGAAAGAAGAGCTATCTCAGGAAATCCCTTCTCATGGTTCTCTCCAGGGAACTGCCTCTGGCCTTGCCTGGGCCTCTGAAGTCCATAGGCTCCTTGGGATTCTAGCCTTTAGCACTACAAATTAATCTAAATTTGATGGTACTTGCAGTTTATATTAGCAACATTACTTAGTTTCTCTTAGATATACAGATATGTAAAAAATAAAAATTGAATTAAGACTAATACAATTCCGGTTTTGGAAACAAAATGGATATTATGTTAGTCCTCCTTGTTATATGCATGTACAGATTGGGGAAAAAATTTGATCAATGCTGTAATTGTCAATGTGAGATGCTTCATACAGGGAATGTGCTGTATATACATCCCCTAGGAATTAAGGTGAGCATTGGCAGGAGATAGCTGAGTTGAGATTTTGGACTTTGTCCATCTTCCTTTCTCAAGCAGCACAACTAACATCTGGTAAAATTTGGCAGAAATGAAGTGAATATATGCACAGGGGACAATTGATATTGGCTGTGGGGTTGGGGCCAGCTAACAAAGAAACCTCAAACAGCAAAAGCAGATGTACTTCTCAGTGACAAAACCCCTATGGAGAGAGCAAACTGCCTTCACTAAGTGATGCTCGGATTTGGTTCTTCTAGTTAATGAGAAACTAGGAGTGACAGGAAAATGGAACAGAGACTGGTTAGAGAAGTCTGAGCAGGATATGATGCAAAAATATTCAATTGATCTTCATAGACATTGATGGTAGATGTAGGCTATGTACTCCAAGTTTATGCTATTTTTCAGTTGGTGTTGAGTAACTTGTAGATTGTTACTCTAAGTCAAAAGTCGTTATACTTTTTCTGTAAAGTGTTAGATAGTAAACATGTTAGGCTTTGTGAGCCAAGAGACAAAATCAAGGATATTATGTAATGATGCTTTAAAAAAAGAGACAACAAACTTTTGCAAATTTTCAACTGATGAAACTCAGATAATAAGACTAATAAAGTAAAAGTTTTACAATTGAAATTTTACTAATGAGAAGAATGGAATTCATTCTTGGGTAGGGCAAACATTTTGACTAATTAGGATTCAAAGTTAATTATCTGTCTTCATGTAGAAACATGGTTTTATTTTCTTTAGTCTTCCCTTGCTTCTCTGAAACTTCACCCCAGGACTACACAAGAATGTGTTTCCTGCATTTCTCCTGTTCACACTCTCAGACTGCCCTTATGATGCTAAATAACCTTTTAAATGGGAAAGCAGGTTAAAATGCAGCTTCTGTGTGAGACTCTGAGTTTCAGTCCCAGCCAAACTACTCATTGGCTGTGTTATGTTTGAATACTTACTTAAACTCTGGGGTGGGAGGTGGGAGGGGGGTTCATGTTTGGGAGTTCGTGTAAAAAAAAAAATAAATACAAAAAAAAATTAAAAAAAAAACTCTGAAAGGTTCAATTTCCTTATCTAAGAATGAGTTATAATATCTACTTCACAGGGTTGTTGTGAAGATTAAATAAGCTATCTATCTAAAGATTTAGACCACTGCATGGCACATTATAGAGCCATCAATATAAGTATATTCTTCTGATATTTTTCAACCATATAAAAATGCAAACTTCTTCATAGTTCAGAGTCCCTATGATAACAGTCATAGAACCAGATTCAGCCCACAAATTACAGTTTTCAGACTCCTACTCCAAGTGATATTTAACACCACCTGTCTTACTCCCTACTTTTTAGACATAGAGACCTGTTTAACTTTCATCCTTCCAATGCAATTGAGATTCAACAGTAGGATATAAATATTACTTCCCCAACAATATGAAGGCTGTGTCAGTTTTTCATCAGAATAGTTTTAATCTAAATTCTGTTCAGGAACTTTGAAATGAAAAATTCTATTTCTTCTACTGTCATACATTGTCATTTGCCAAGTATAACCATCCTTCATATTTCTCATCTCTACCATTTTCACTCCCACACTGGACCATACAGCTAGCTCCCTAGTTTATTTCCCACGTTAATGTGAACCTTCTTTCCCATATTAAATAAATTCCACAAAGTCCATGACCATGTCATTATTCTAACAGTAGTCCATTGCTGTTTTCAACATTTTTCCTACTTTGATGTCCTTACAATCATCTAGGCCACTCTATCAAACTCCTACATGTTCATTACTGACTTTGCCATTTTATTCACCTCTCCAACACTTGCTGTTATCATGAAGGCTTTTAATCTCCTTGTATCTGACCCATCTAATAAAGAAACCCCGTAAATTCTTCACCTCTTAGCTGCTAATTTGCCTTCTGTCCATTTGACTTTACCACCTCACCTATCACCATCACAACTCTGAAATGTTATTTAATATACTCCAGTTTCATACATTATTCCTTAGGAAGAGTATTTATTCAGTGATACAACACAATGATTTAGAGCATTATACAAATGTGTTATTAGGGTCTTACTCTACACTGGAGGAAGTGATCTCTAAGCAGATTTGGGACACATGAGTAAGACTTACTCTTGTTAGGGTGTGATAGAAGAGAAGGAACATTCCAAAAAGAGAGAAAAATATATATGAGTTTGCTGAAGCAAGAAAGAGAGGCCAGGAGAGTTGAGTCATAGAAATTGTATGTATGGAGGAGGTAGTAAATGATGTGAGATTTGACTTGAGGTGTTGGCAAAGACCAAAGCTGGATAGACAACATGAATATTTCATAAATGTCCAGTTATAGTTCGTTTGGCATCAGTGTGAAGTGGTGAGCAAGTGTCAGTTGGAAGGCAAGTGAGAAGGAAGGTGAGGTTGTGAAACAACTTAAAAGCTATTTCAGTTGAATAGAGAGGATATTTGGTAGCTTAGGTATGTAGCAGAATGTGGAAATGAGAATTCTGGCAGTGGGGATGAAATGTAGTGGAGAGATTTAAGAAATATTTATAAGGAAAATCAATGGGCTGAGGTAGTTTATTGGAATGAAGAAAAATGAAATGTGAGCTTGACAAGCAAGTTTTACGGCTTGAGTTAAGAGGTAAATATATGATGGTATCATGTGTTGAGGTTAAAGTAGAATAAAAGGGAGCATCTCTGGGAGCAAAAGAGCAATTGGTCACAATGCAGTTAAAGTAAATAAAAACCAAAGTGGAGGACTTAGAAGAATGGGCTTGGGAAATATATTAGATGGCCTTCAGAATATTGATAGCAACTGAAACAAATATGAGGTTCAAGCCAGACTTTATCCTATTTTTTTTTATGTCCTCCATTTCATATTCAATTAGTTATTAAGTCCAATCAATCCAGTTCCCTAAATATCTCTCTTATCCATCCTTTTACCATCATTAGACTTCAGGTGCACTGGAGTGGACATTTGTCATCTCCCTACTGGGCTACCAGAGTCCCACCTCACCCCTCAATCTCACCCCTATTCAACATACCCATTTATACTGCCGTCAGAGAGATGAGTCACACAATTAACTTTACCATATTCCTCATTCGCTCAAAATTCTTCACTTGCTCCCCATTCCTGTGAAGCATGAGTTTTATATCCCTGTGCACAGCATGTACTTCCCTATATGATTTAGATCTCATTATTTACCCAAACATTCCAAGCTCTTTCAAGGCTCTGCAATTGTGTACTTCTTATTCATGTTGCCTCTTTTGCCTTCAATACATCTTCCTAGTCTTCAAGTTTCAATAAGTGAAAATCATTTTTCTGGTTAAACAAAGGTGCTTATCTAGTGGTCTCACTGCCCTTTGCCCTTCTCCCCCTCTTTGGTGATTTATTTGTTGTTCAGTCCACCCACTATGAAAATAATTGGAGGGCAACGTCTGCATCTTTGCAGTTTTGGATCACAGTGCCTGGTATAGCCTGTGAGTAGGCATTCAAAAAATCAATTTTGAATAAATAGAAAACTATATTTTAGTATGGACATCTTTTTTATTGCACATTAATGCATAGCAATTTGTATTGTGAACTTCTCCATTTCTTGGAAATTATCATAATCTCTATGTGAAATTTTATTTATCAGAGTTAAAACATAATGATCTCATTTATATTAAATCTGTGAATTTCATAGACCTTTCTCTATGGGCTAACTTTAGATGGTATGCTTTCTATTGAGATAGAATACTGTATAATTTCTCTAAATTGCTAAAACACATAGTGACTGAAGAGGAAGTGGTACACAAGAAAAATGCCACAGAGGAACACAACATGGTGAGATTTCAAAAGACAACCACAGTTGGGTGCAGGTAATATCTCATATCATACTGGTGTGAATGCACTTCACAGTCTACACTTTAATTATATTGTATACTTCACTAATGGCTCTGTCTCCAGAAGGCCTCCTGGGAATAACCTGGCAGATTTCACAGGGCCCTGAATGAATTTTAGTATAATGAAAAGGTAGCGAATTCACAGTATTACCTATTCAGAGATAAGATAAAGAGTAAAAATGCAACCTTCTCTTTAACTGGACATGGGGAAAATCTTGACATGTCACTCTTACAAGTAAGTGATACAATCTCCCTTCTCATTTTTCATCATTGGCATGTACTTTCAAATTAAACTGGTTTAAGGACTCTTGCCTGGAAAATCCCATGGATGGAGGAGCCTGGTAGGCTGCAGCCCATGGGGTCATGAAATTGGACACGACTGAGCGACTTCACTTTCACTTTTCACTTTCATGCATTGGAGAAGGAAATGGCAACCCACTCCAGTGTTCTTGCTTGGAAAATCCCAGGGATGGGGGACCCTGGTGGGCTGCCGTCTATGGGGTCGCACAGAGTTGGACACGACTGAAGCGACTTAAGAGCAGCAGCAGCAGCAAGAAATATTTGGCTCACCAATCTTTATCTTATAGGTCTTATCCTGAGTTTTTAGGAAGAATGTATGATAGCACTGCATGTGTATTGGAGTCATCCTTTCATGAGGAAAGATTGAACTTTGCTCTTTATAGTCAGAGAAGCTGCTACTAATAGGAATTTGTAACTTATTTATTCAATAATTTCATTTTTTCACAATTTTTCTCCCAGCTTTATTGAGATAAAATTGATACGTGGCACTGCAAATTTTGGAAAGCTATTTTATGTTCCAGGGAAATTTAAAGAACCTGGGGGTACAAATACTGATTTATCCAAAACGTCCTCCAGCATTTGGATAAACAGCATGAAAATAAAAGCAGTGTGCCTGGCATCTTCTCAGTCTTGTAGTTAAGATTACCTAAAAGTGAGATAAAACAATTTCTCCTTCCTTGGTAGTCATTTCAAAAGAAAGCAAAGGTCATTTTTAATAAACTGGCCACTTACAATCTTATATACTTCTACTGGAGTCACTTTAAATGTTGCAGGTAAGAAAAGTTATTCAATAGACCAAGGAATAGAATAACATCTTACTAAATCTAATTTGCAAGCATTGTCTATCAAACACTACTGTGATTTGTCAATTTGTTAGTGCTGTACCTGTCTATGAAGCAGCAGGGGAAATTGTACAGAAAAATTTGGCATACACATTTTCAAAGGAGGAAACTGGAAACAAAAATTGGATTTTTCTGCATTTCTGTCACAGAAGATTTGAATTATTATCTCTATTAATTGACACAAATACGCATGTGTTTTCTCTTTTAATAATAAGATAGTAGGACTTCACATTAACTGTAGTGTAAGGAAATTTCATTTTCTTTTCAAATAAATAGTGCCATTAAGAGCTTATGCAGTCTTACAGGTTTCATGTCTGCATTGTTTTGAGAACTTCATCAGCCCATTCGACAGCTGTAGATTTCTGACCCTGTGATGCACGGCTCATTTCTAAGTCACCAGCAACCTTTCCTCCCAGTGCTGAACAAAAGCACAGCCGCAAATAATAATGACACGTGGAGTATGAGAGAATAAAGACAAAAAAAAATGTACAAATAAAATGCTAAAATCAAAGGCTCCTAATGCTTTCGTTTCAAGGATTGGATGGATCTAGGAAGGGTAGTTCAGGGCTGTTTTTTTTTTTTTTCCCCTTTCTGCTTTTACAATTCTACAATCACAATGGCCCTCTAGAGGGATGCTATATTAAGAGGCATTTTGTTTGTATTGTTAGCATCTAGATCGAAACAGTCACAGAGAAATGTTTTATTATGGTGGGGAAAGGGCTGTTTTAATAAGGCTCTTAGGAGACTGAGTTTTAATGACGCTTAACACAATGTTTTAAACCACATACCACATCTACACGTTATTTCTTGTTAAATGTTGGTTATTAAACAGCAGGCTGGTTCCAGATTGCCTGCAGAGGGTAGTTAGGGCTGGCTGATACATCTCTGACAATTTGAATAGTTTATGGAGTGACATTTGCATTTAAAGGATTTTATATTTTAACATCTGCACAGTGCCACAGTATATATTACTACCCAATGTATTTCTACACAGTATGTTGAAGGGTTAAAGCCAATTAAGCACAATTGTAAGTTTCAGTTTCTTCTAGAATTCTGTGCCCTCATCCAAACTTAACATGCTTAGGCTGGGATGATTTCCCTCACTACTTAACCCAGGGATCTCTGTGGTGAGAGAAATGAAGAAGAGAATATGCCCTACGGAAAGATGTAAGCAGGAGAGCACTACATGTTTATAACTAGCATTCTTTAACCATTTAAAGAGGTAGCATTTTAAAATTAAAAGCAAAGAAAACAATGTCTTAGAATGCCTTTGTTCTCCCCACTGTTCATCTCACATCTTTCTTCCTCTAGTCTTCTCACACCTTGAGGAAAACAAGCTATCATCCAGGTCAAAGAATGGCTTGATGAACCAAGGAACAAAATTGTGCAGATTTTGGATGTTAACTCTGAGGATTAAATGTGCATTACAAAAAATGTTTACACACACAGCCTGCTTTCTCTTTACGTCTTTTATTTTTGGATCCTGCTTCAAAAGTTTTAAGTTCTCATTTGAATCATTTATTTCCCTATAACAGGTGTGCAGGGAGAGTGTGGCCACCTGCCACTTGGGAGAATATGCACTGTGGGGATGCTTGTAGGTGGCTCAGTGGGCTGATTACTTCACTTTCCTCTTTTTTTCCCCTTTAGGTTGTCTTCTCTGCCTTTTCCCTCCATTGCCTGATATCAAGAGAGAAGAATGTGTTGTGAGCTCAAGAAGCCCGTTAAGTACTACAGGTCAGTGATTTTCAGTGGGAGGGTTAGTGATGGGTCTTCATCATCTCCAGGATCAGAGGGGGAGGGGTACTGTTTGTTAGAAAGGCTTGAGTGTTAATCAAAGGGAAAGTAGGCTTAAAGTTTATCACTGTCTGAGACCACATTAAGTGAGCTTAAAAATCTGAATGTTTAAAACCTGAACCACTTATGGCCATGAAAACGCCATGAGTAAGGATATAATGTATTGCTGGGAAAATTTTGTGTGATCCATTGGTTTAAGTTTAAAAAAGGGTAAAATAAGTTCAATGCTTATCCATGGTGCTGGCCACATACCAAGGTTGAGCGCTTCATGGAGTTTGGAATTAAACATGCCAAGATGCTCCAAACACTTGGGCATTTCTTCCTAAATGAGAATCCTGTGGGTATTGAAGGATATTGATTGAGGATCAAGTTTAGATAGCCCTGTTTTTTTGTTTTTTTGTTTTTTTTGCATAAGCATGGAAAAATCAACCACAAACTCAATCAGTGTCTCCTTAAACTATCTGAAATTATGTGTTAGCATGGCGGTGTCCATACAAGCTGTACTTAAGATTCCTGAGAGAAATATCAAACAACCTCAGATATACAGATGATAACACTCTAATAGTAGAAAGCAAAGAGGAACTAAAGGGCCTCTTGATGAGGGTCAAGTTCAGTTCAGTTCAGTTCAGTCACTCAGTCATCTCTCTTTGTGACCCCATGAACCGCAGCACGCCAGGCCTCCCTGTCCATCCTGGAATTCATCCAAACTCATGTGCATTGAGTCAGTGATGCCATCCACCCATCTCATCCTCTGTCGTCCCTTCTCCTCCTGCCCCCAATCCCTCCCAGATTCAGAGTCTTTTCCAGTGAGTCAGCTCTTCGCATGAAGTGGACAAAGTATTGGTGTTTCAGCCTCAGCATCAGTCCTTCCAATGAACACCCAGGACTGGTCTCCTTTAGGATGAACTAGTTGGATCTCATTGCAGTCCAAGGGACTCTCAAGAGTCTTCTTCAGCACCACAGTTCAAAAGTATCAATTCTTCAGCACTCAGCTTTCTTCACAGTCCAACTCTCACATCCATACATGACCACTGGAAAAACCATAGCCTTGACTAGACGGACCTTTGTTGGCAAAGTAATGCCTCCTCTTTTTAATCTGCTATCTAGATTGGTCATAACTTTCCTTCCAAAGAGTAAGCATCTTTTAATTTCCTGGCTGCAATTACCATCTGCTTGATGAGGGTCAAAGAGGAGAGTGAAAAAGATGGCTTAAAGCTCAACATTCAAAAAAACTAAGATCCTGGCATCAAGTCCCATTACTTCATGGCAAATAGAAGGGGTACAGGGGAGGAAGTGACAGATTTCCTCTTCTTGGACTTCAAACTCACTGAGGATTGTGACTGCAACCATGAAATTAAAAGATGCTTGCTCTTGGAAGGAAAGCTATGACAAGCTAGACAGCATATAAAAAAGCAAAGACATCACTTTGCTGACAAAGGTTCACATAGTCAAAGCTATGGTCTTCTGGTAGTCATGTACAGCTATGAGATTTGGACCATAAAGAAGTTTGAGGGCCAAAGAATTGATGCTTTCACATTGTGATGTTGGAGAAGACTCTTGAGAATCCATTGGACTGAAAGGAGAATCAGTCAATCCTAAAGGAAATCAATTCTGAATATTCATTGGAAGGATTGATGCTGAAGCTGAAGCTCCAACATTTTGGCCACCTGGTACGAAGAACAGACTCACTGGAAAAGATCCTGATGCTGGGAAAGATTGAAGGCCAAAGAGGTGGGTGGAAGAGGATGAAATGGTTGGATAGCATCACTGATGCAATGGAAATGAACTTTGGCAAAGTCTTGGAGATAGTGAGGGATAGGGAGGGCTGATGTGCTACAGTCCATGGGGTCATAAACAGTCGGACACAACTTAGTGACTACAGCAATACTCTTTTGCATATTTAAATTACAGTAAGCCATGGTGGATACAACATGATGCAAACAGAACTCTCAATTCTAATGTTTCAAAAGCCCTTGGAAAAGACAATATGAACTCAAGAAACATTATTATCTCATCTTTGCAACTGATTTTCAGATTGATAATCCTTAATCTGAATCAGGATAAATATATTCACTTCTTAAACAAGATTAATAATACCTACCTTATAGGCATTGCAGGGTTAATAGAAGAATTAAAACCAAAATGATATGAAGTATAATAATGGCTTTGTAAAGCTAAGTAAAGTGCTATGTAAAGATATGAGTTATAATTGTTGATACAGTCAAACTGTGATTCAATGATCCAAGAACTGAAGGAATCTCACCTTATCTTGAATGTGATATGGTCTGAGATACTGCACTCCTTATTCACACTTTCTTCACTAAAGCAAAGGAAAAACATTTTGATTGCTGAGTGTTGGAGACACTGCGAGCTCCAAAATGGTAGGCAAGGGGAGGTCAAAGAAGCTACACATAATACCATTATGTTTCAAATTGCCTATACCAAATGGGAATATCTAAATATTTTCCAATTAATTCCTTTATGACTCTCTCATGCTTAATAGCCATATTAGCATTGCCATGTAGCTGAACTTTTATTTCCAGTCTTCCCTCCACAGAGTTCTGTTTGAAAGCATGGTCGTTACAAGATTTAAAATGTTCACATTCTGGCTATGCTCCTTACTACTGGTCATCTGATTTAGTGGCTACTTATTAACCTCTGTTTCTAAATTTTCCATCTGGGAAATGAAAATAATAGCAGTTCCTACCTATAGGGTTAATGTAAGATAGAAATGAGCCCATGTCTGGGCTAGGCTAAGTTGCTTCAGTTGTGTTTGACTCTGCAACTCTGTGGACTGTAGCCTGCTCGGCTCCTCTGTCCATGGGATTTCCCAGGCAAGAATACTGGAGTCGGTAGCCAATTCCTCCTCCAAGGGATCTTCGTGACCCATGGATCAAAACGATGTATCTTAAGTTTTCTGCAGCATTCAATATTAATGTCTCAAAATTAGGCACATAGTTTCTCAGGAAAATGTTAATATTAAAAAAAAAAAACCACAATAATAATAAGGAGGCATTCCTCAGTTCACTTCAGTTCAATTCAGTTGCTCAGGCATGTCAGACTCTTTGCAACCCCATTGACCGCAGCATGCCAGGCCTCCTTGTCCATCACCAACTCCCAGAGTCTACCCAAACTCATGTCCACTGAGTTGGTGATGCCATCCAAACATTTCATCCTCTGTCATCCCCTTATCCTCCTGCCTTCAATATTTCCCAACATCAGGGTCTTTTCAAATGAGTCAGCTCTTTGCATAAGGTGGCCAAAGTATTGGAGTTTCAGCTTCAACAAGGGTCCTTCCAATGAACACTCAGGATTGATCTCCCTTAGGATGAATGCATTGGATCTCCTTGCAGTCCAAGGGACTCTCAAGAGTCTTCTCCAACACCACAGTTCAAAAGCATCAATTCCTTAGCACTCAGCTTTCTTTATAGTCCAACTCTCACATCCATACAAGACTACTGGAAAAACCATAGCCTTGACTAGATGGACCTTTGTTGGCAATGTAATATCTCTGCTTTTTAACATTCTGTCTAGGTTGGTCATAATTTTCCTTCTAAGGAGTAAGTGTCTTTTAATTTCGTGGCTGCAGTCATCATCTTCAGGGATTTTGGAGCCCCAAAAAACAAAGTCTGCCACTGTTTCTACTGTTTCCTCATCTATTTGCCACGAAGTAATGAAACCNCCTCAGCACTCAGCTTTCTTTATAGTCCAACTCTCACATCCATACAAGACTACTGGAAAAACCATAGCCTTGACTAGATGGACCTTTGTTGGCAATGTAATATCTCTGCTTTTTAACATTCTGTCTAGGTTGGTCATAATTTTCCTTCTAAGGAGTAAGTGTCTTTTAATTTCATGGCTGCAGTCATCATCTGCAGGGATTTTGGAGCCCCCAGAAACAAAGTCTGCCACTGTTTCTACTGTTTCCTCATCTATTTGCCATGAAGTAATGAAACCGGATGCCATGATCTTAGTTTTCCGAATGTTGAGCTTTAAGCCAACTTTTTCACTCTCCTCTTTCACTTTCATCAAGAGACTCTTTAGTTCTTCACTTTCTGCCATAAGGGTGGTGTCATCTGCATATTTGAGATTATTGATATTTCTCCTGGCAATCTTGATTCCAGCTTGTGCTTCTTCCAGCCCAGCATTTCTCATGATGTATTCTGCATATAGGTTAAATAAGCAGAGTGACAATATACAGCCTTGACGGACTTCTTTTCCTATTTGGAACCAGTCTGTTCCATGTCCAGTTCTAACTGTTGCTTCCTGGCCTGCATATAGATTCCTCAACAGGCATGTCAGGTGGTCTGGTATTCTCATCTCTGAGAATTTTCCACAGTTTATTGTGATCCACACAGTCAAAGGCTTTGGCATAGTCAATAAAGCAGAAATAGATGTTTTGCTGGAACTCTTGCTTTTTCAATGACCCAGCGGATATTGGCAATTTGATCTCTGATTCCTCTGCATTTTCTAAAACCAGCTTGAACATCTGGAAGTTCATGGTTCACATATTGCTGAAGCCTTGGCTTGGAGAATTTTGAGCATTGCTTTACTAGAATGTGAGATGAGTGCAATTGTGTGGTAGTCTGAGTATTCTTTGGTATTGCACTTCTTTGGGATTGCATTGAAAACAGAACTTTTCCAGTCCTGTGGCCATGTCAGAGTTTTCCAAATTTGTTGGCATATTGAGTTCAGCTCTTTCATGGCATCATCTTTCAGGATTTGAAATAGCTCCACTGGAATTCCATCACCTCCACTAGCTTTGTTCGTGTAAAGCTTTCTAAGGCCCACTTGACTTCACATTCCAGGATGTCTGGCTGTAGGTGAGTGATAACTCCATCGTGATTATCTGGGTCATGAAGATCTTTTTTTGTACAATTCTTCTGTGTATTCTTGTCACCTCTTCTTAAGATTTTCTGCATCTGTTAGGTCCATACCATTTCTGTCCTTTATTAAGCCCATCTTTGCATAAAATGTTCCCTTGGTATCTCTAATTTTCTTGAAAAGATCTCTAGTCTTTCCCATTCTATTGTTTTTCTATATTTCTTTACACTGGTCATTGAGGAAGGCTTTCTTATGTCTCCTTCGCATGCTTTTGAACTGTGCATTCAAATGGGTATATCTTTCCTTTTCTTCTTTCCTTTTTGTTTCTCTTCTTTTTACAGCTATTTTTAAGGCCTCCTCAAACAGCCCTTTTTGCATTTTTTTTTCTTGAGGAAGGTCTTGATCTCTGTCTCCTGTACAATGTAACAAACCTCCTTCCATAGTTCATCCAGTACTCTGTCTATCAGATATAGTCCCTTAAATCTATTTCTCACTTCCACTGTATAATCACAAGGGATTTGATATAGGTCATACCTGAATGGGCTAGTCGTTTTGCCTAATTTCTTCACTTTACGTCTGAACTTGGCAATAAGGATTTCAGGATCTGAGCCACAGTCAGCTCCCAGTTGTTTTTGCTGACTGTATACAGCTTCTCCACCTATGGCTGCAAAGTATATAATCAATCTGATTTCAGTGTTGGCCATCTAGTGATGTCCATGTATAGAGTCTTTTGTGTTGTTGCAAGAGGGTGTTTGGTATGACCAGTGCATTCTCTTGGCAAAACTCTATTAGCCTTTGCCCTGCTTCATTCTGTACTCCAAAGCCAAATTTGCCTGTTACTCCAGCTGTTTCTTGACTTCCTACTTTTGCATTCCAGTCTCCTATAATGAAAAGGGGATCTTTCTTGGGGTGTTAGTTCTAAAAGGTTTTGTAAGTCTTCATATAACCATTCAACTTCAGCTTCTTTGGTTTTATTTAGGCTCTTCTTTCAAGGTATATACCAAGTCTCACCACCCTCAAGTATAAAACCCTCAGAATTATCACCAAACTTGCCTCCTTGCCTGTTTTCTGTCTGACCGAACCAGAACTCTCTCTCCCTGCTGCTGCCAGATTGATCCATCTCTACTGAAAAACATCCAATGATTTATTTCTTCCTCTGGGTTATTCCAATTCTATATTACGTCCTAACACTGTAAATTATAAAAGTGTCCTAACTGAGCATATTTGGAGTATTTTTCCCAGCTCTTTTGAGGTGTAAATGACATATAACACAGTATATATTTAAGGTTTACCATATAATTATTTTATATATGCATATATTTCAAAATGATTAATTACCCCAATAAGGTTAGTTAAAACATCTATTACCTCACAGTTTTATTGTGTGTGTGTGTGTAGTAAGAACTTTAAAAATCTATTATTTTGGCAACTTTCAAATATACAGTACAATATTGCTAATTATAGAGTCCATCTTGCTGTAGATTAATTCCTCACATCTTGAAAGTGAAGTTGCTCAGTCGTGTCTGACTCTTTGCAACTCCATGGATTGTAGCCCAACAGGCTCCTCCGTCCATATGATTTTCTAAGCAAGAATACTGGAGTGGGTTGCCATTTCCTTCCCCAGGGGATCTTCCCGACCAAGAGATCGAACCGGGTCTCCCGCACTGTGGGCAGACGCTTTACCGTCTGAGCCACCAGGGAATCCCACAACTTAATCACCTTATAATTGGAATTTTATACCCTTTTACTACCTTCATCCATTTTGTTACACTCTACCCCTAACCCTTGGCAATCACCAATCTGTTCTTTCTTTCTTAGCATAGCTTTCCCCCCTGGCATCCCACTATGTGGAAAGCTATGTGCCTAATTCTGAGACATTAATAACAAATGCTGCAGGAGTCTTAAGAGAAATTGTTCTGATCCCTGGCTCAAAAAGATCCCCTGGAGGAGGAAATGACAACCCATTCCATTATTCTTGCCTGGGAAATCCCATGGACAGAGGAGCTTGGCGACCTAAAGCAACTGAGAGGGAAAAGAGAAGAGACTTCCTTGCATATAACCTCAGCATATAACAGAAGACAATTCATGTCCAAAGTGGTCAGACAGATCAAAACAAGCAAATCTCAGCCAATCCAGTCATTCAAAATTTGGATTACTTTATCCAAGAAAATGAACCCAATCTTTGTCTTTCTAAATTAATATAAAGTACTCTAGACTCAAGATGAACAATAAGTCAAGACCAGCCAAAACACCTAGAGTTATGTATCCTTTAGGAATGTTTTTTTCTTTCAAGTGACAGAGAGCCTATTATGGTAACTAAATAATTTTTCCCCCATGGTAAGACATCCAGAGTAGGTGGTTACTGGTAAATTCATCAGTACAAAGTGACCTGGCTATTGCATTTGCAAAGGACTTGTATTTCCCTCAAAGTAACAAAGCTGTTGCAGCTATAAAATTATACTGAATTTTTTGCAGGATGGAAAAGGAAAGAAAAAGCAAATTCCATTAACAGTAACAAAATCTCTGCCAGGAATATCACAGCTAATTTTATTTAAATCTCATGGACCAGGTCTGTATGATATGGCCACCCCTGGATAAAAAGTGGCTGGGAAAGAAAGACTTTGATATGGGTGCTGGGTAAGCCAGAAATTATGGGCTAGAGTCAGCTACTAAGAGTTCACAAAGCCCAACCAGTAAACTTCTAGGAGTTTGGTGATCCAGTGTTTAAGCAGAGCCATTACTAAAAATTAAATTATGTAAACATTGTTAAATTATATTAAAAGATAGGGAATAAATATTGAAGGGAACACATACTCATTTTTACCTAGTTATTTATGGCATTTTCCTATTATCTATATTCTTAAGGTTATTTATTTCAATCATGTCTTTATAGTGTAAATACCATACAAATGGCATACTTTTGTGTATCTTTTTCCAACTTTCTATTCAATGATGCCACATTTGTACCTTAACATTGACCATGTTGGGAGTATTTGCACCACAATAATCAGAAAATGCTACATAATGATTGCCTTCTTTTATGTGAGTGTGTTTTGTGGATTGTGTAAAGTTAAGAGAGTAGAGAAAATGTTCATAAAGAAGATTGAACTGAAAAGTTTGCTCCTGTCGCTAGCTGTTGCGTTATGATTAAACTTAAAAGTGTGTCTGTGTCTGTAGCTATTACATTCTGAATAACTCAAAAATTTGAGGAATATACTTATAATACTTGAAAACCATTATCCAATTCAGCAGAGAAATCCCTCATGTCATTGATGAAAGAACAAAGACTTTGGTCTTTGTTGTTTCACTTTCATCTAACTCATTAAAGTAAACCAGCATATCACCCAATATTCAAGTCAGAACTATACTTGGAGATATAGTTGTTAAACATTTACCAGCAAGATAGAGGACAATCACTTATGTTTACCACATATTCTATGCCCTACAATGTAGAGGACATACAGTCAAAATGAGTGAGGTCCAGAAAGGAATATAAATAATAATGAAAGAATGTCTTCTTTTAAAAAGAAGTAAAATGTACTTATTCTGCAGAAGATAAGACTCACAATGTATCAATATATTATAGTAATTATCAATAATTGAGGTTTTAATACTTCCATGGTTTCAGTGGGTAGTCTCATGCATGGATATAGGATAAAAAGGCCCATACTTTTCAACTCAATCTTAGGCAATCCTAGAATTTTGTAGCAGCTAGAACCAAACCAAGATGATGATTTACACTGCGTGGTTACACTGGGAATTACTGTGTTTCCTACTTCTGGAAGTACTTAAACATGAACTTAATGAACATGTGATAGGAAGTATTTAATCTCAAAAAGTTCTCTAAACTAGGTGAGTCTTTTAGTTCTTTTGCAATATGAATCTAAGTATTAAAATGTGAGTCTAAGTATTAAAATATGAGTCTAAGTATTAAAATATTTCTGAATATATTTATTTAATGTCACATCAAATTCTATCTATTCGTTTAATATGTTATGGGTTTGAGGAGTGGTTTGCTTCTGTCTGCAATATGGGACACCGGGGTTCAAGCCCTGGGTCAGGAAGATACCCTGGAGAAGGAAATGGCAACCCACTTTAATACTCTTGCCTGGAAAATTCCATGGATGGAGGAGCTTGATAGGCTACAGTCCATGGGGTTGCAAAGAGTCAGACACAACTTGAGCGACTTCACTTTCACTTTCACTTTGAAGGCAGTAGTAGTTCTACTACTGATGAGTCAATAATAAAAGAGCTAAAACCCTGAGCATAGTAAAACTGGAAAAGACAAATGATAAATGTGAACAAATACTTAAAATACTTTTAAATAGTGACAGGTACTATAAAGAAAAATTTAACGATATATGGGGAAAAGTGCATTAGGTGGAAGGAGGAAAAATTACTTTGGTTAAGATTGTAAGGAATGAGAGTCTGAAAAACAGTTGCTATGAAGGTGCAGGGTAAAAAGACAAAGAAAGAATTTTAATTGTAAAGATCCTGAAACAGAAGTGAGTTGTGCAAATTTAAAACAAGGCCATTTTGGAAAGAATAAGAATAGTTCATGCCAAGGTTAGAGAGGTAAAAGAAGACAGCAGCAGAGGATGAGACATCACCAATTTAACAGACATGAACTTGGGCAAAGTCCAGGAGATAGTGAGGGACAGGGAGACCTGGCATGCTACAGTCCTTGGGGTCACCAAGAGTCAGACATGACTTAGTGATTAAACAACAACAACAAAGGAAATAGATGCATAGTCTTGTCATAGGTCATGTTAAGAAGTTTAGGTTTTTCTGATTTCAGTGGAATATCACTGGAGACTTTTAAGCTGGAGGTCGATATGCTATAAATTATAATTTTAAAGTGAAAATGGCCTATGTTGTGAAATAATTCAGGAACAAAGTTAAGAGTCAGGTACAGGAAAAGGTTGACGAGTGAAGTTAGATTTGTTTATATTTATTTATACCTGAAGCCAGATCAGTAGAATTCTCCTCTGTCTTGACCTCTAGATCCTGGATACACATGATGAGAGAACCTACCAAGCTCAAGTTCTCTAAACCTTAGCTGTAAAATGGGGATGTTGAAGAATATCTGTCCTATGAAAACTTTTGAAAATAAAATAAGGTAATAAATATAAAATCCCTAGTATGATCAATGTTCAATTAGTGCTAGCTCATGTTATGCATAATAAACAACATATATTTTCCATTTAATCTTTTGGAGTAAGTATCTCAACAAATCCTTTCCTTCTTTTTGTAGAGCTGAGTCAAACACAATAGACATTTTCTAGGCAAATATCAGCATACCAGAAAATAATATTTTAACTGCTACCTCTTTCCTTTGCTATAGGCAAGACTGCCTAATAAGGATAATTAATATATTTTATTTTTATTCAATCAACCAAATCCTATTTTGTATACTTAATATTATATTATTTTCTGTTAGAAATTGTTTATATAACCAGAATTTACATACACACATAGAAAGTGAAAATATTATCCACAATCTTATCTCTGTCTCTTATACACATCTAGATGTGTATAAGAGACAGCTCCAGAGAAACACTAATACATTTAAATAGACTGATTTAGATAGAACAAGAATGCATGTTAATCAACAAGGAGCATAAAAAGAATGAGAAAACATGGAACTGTATTCAACCAGACTTCTGATTTGGGGAAGGCAATGGCACCCCACCCCAGTATTCTTGCCTGGAAAATCCAATGGATGGAGTAGCCTGGTGGGCTGCAGTCCATGGGGTCGCTAACAGTCGGACAGACTGAACGACATCACTTTCACTTTTCTCTTTCATGCATTGGAGAAGGAAATGGCAACCCACTCCAGTATTCTTGCCTGGAGAGTCCCAGGGATAGGGGAGCCTGGTGGGCTGCCGTCTGTGGGGTCACACAGAGTCGGACATGACTGAAGTGACTTAGCAGCAGCAGCAGCAGACTTCTGATTTATCAGGTCTCAAACATCACTTCCTCAAAAACCAGTGTATTTCAGAGTCTTACTTGCCTTCAGTTCAGTTCAGTTCAGTTCAGTCGCTCACTCGTGTCCGACTCTTTGCGACCCCATGAATTGCAGCACGACAGGCCTCTCTGTTCATCACCNTGAATCTAAGTATTAAAATGTGAGTCTAAGTATTAAAATATGAGTCTAAGTATTAAAATATTTCTGAATATATTTATTTAATGTCACATCAAATTCTATCTATTCGTTTAATATGTTATGGGTTTGAGGAGTGGTTTGCTTCTGTCTGCAATATGGGACACCGGGGTTCAAGCCCTGGGTCAGGAAGATACCCTGGAGAAGGAAATGGCAACCCACTTTAATACTCTTGCCTGGAAAATTCCATGGATGGAGGAGCTTGATAGGCTACAGTCCATGGGGTTGCAAAGAGTCAGACACAACTTGAGCGACTTCACTTTCACTTTCACTTTGAAGGCAGTAGTAGTTCTACTACTGATGAGTCAATAATAAAAGAGCTAAAACCCTGAGCATAGTAAAACTGGAAAAGACAAATGATAAATGTGAACAAATACTTAAAATACTTTTAAATAGTGACAGGTACTATAAAGAAAAATTTAACGATATATGGGGAAAAGTGCATTAGGTGGAAGGAGGAAAAATTACTTTGGTTAAGATTGTAAGGAATGAGAGTCTGAAAAACAGTTGCTATGAAGGTGCAGGGTAAAAAGACAAAGAAAAAATTTTAATTGTAAAGATCCTGAAACAGAAGTGAGTTGTGCAAATTTAAAACAAGGCCATTTTGGCAAGAATAAGAATAGTTCATGCCAAGGTTAGAGAGGTAAAAGAAGACAGCAGCAGAGGATGAGACATCACCAATTTAACAGACATGAACTTGGGCAAAGTCCAGGAGATAGTGAGGGACAGGGAGACCTGGCATGCTACAGTCCTTGGGGTCACCAAGAGTCAGACATGACTTAGTGATTAAACAACAACAACAAAGGAAATAGATGCATAGTCTTGTCATAGGTCATGTTAAGAAGTTTAGGTTTTTCTGATTTCAGTGGAATATCACTGGAGACTTTTAAGCTGGAGGTCGATATGCTATAAATTATAATTTTAAAGTGAAAATGGCCTATGTTGTGAAATAATTCAGGAACAAAGTTAAGAGTCAGGTACAGGAAAAGGTTGACGAGTGAAGTTAGATTTGTTTATATTTATTTATACCTGAAGCCAGATCAGTAGAATTCTCCTCTGTCTTGACCTCTAGATCCTGGATACACATGATGAGAGAACCTACCAAGCTCAAGTTCTCTAAACCTTAGCTGTAAAATGGGGATGTTGAAGAATATCTGTCCTACGAAAACTTTTGAAAATAAAATAAGGTAATAAATATAAAATCCCTAGTATGATCAATGTTCAATTAGTGCTAGCTCATGTTATGCATAATAAACAACATATATTTTCCATTTAATCTTTTGGAGTAAGTATCTCAACAAATCCTTTCCTTCTTTCTGTAGAGCTGAGTCAAACACAATAGACATTTTCTAGGCAAATATCAGCATACCAGAAAATAATATTTTAACTGCTACCTCTTTCCTTTGCTATAGGCAAGACTGCCTAATAAGGATAATTAATATATTTTATTTTTATTCAATCAACCAAATCCTATTTTGTATACTTAATATTATATTATTTTCTGTTAGAAATTGTTTATATAACCAGAATTTACATACACACATAGAAAGTGAAAATATTATCCACAATCTTATCTTACACAGTTTGTCACTGTTGACAGGCAGTTCTATACTGATTTTAAGGAAACCAACTACCCAAATTTGAGGTAACTAATCTAAGTGCTTTATCTAGGAAAGACTACTTTATGATGGATACGTAATTAATTGTATAAGTAAAACAAAGAGCTTTCTAAAATTCAGTTGGAAATATTTTCATAAGAAGAAGATAAATATTAAGAATTGTATACCACAAATAGAAAAAATATTAAGTATGACCTCCAAAATATCATGCAAAAATTATAGGTACCACACACTTTAGTTGAGTAAACTGGGGAAGGATGAAATGACCAACCCAATGCATATGGCATTTCAGATACACTTTTACTATTATGAACCCTGTACAGTCAGTTATACAATTAGTTTTATGTCCATGACTACATGGAGTCAGATTTGGTATAATATAAACTTAGTTGATGGCTTAAAAGAGATGTCATAAATTTTATCTCTCTTAATACTGACAAAACTTTACCCTGATGTGAAGAATGAATACTCCAGTTAGTTGTAATAAAGTATTTTGATGGGAAAACAATACCTATTTGTTTCATTTATTCAACTCTCTGACATGCTAACACATTATCTCATCGCATTTTATCCTAATAAATATTAAAATTTCACCTTTTCAGATCAAAAATCTGAGCTTCAGAACTGTTAAGTGGCTTGCTCAAAAGTAACAGAATAAGCTGCAGGCCTCAAAATGGGCTTTTTCTTTTTTCATGACAACACAACATGCTCTAATAGCTTGTATGAGACAGTGAACACAGAACTCACATATTCCTTTAAACTAAAGAGTATATCCTACTTGCAACCATATTGCTAGGATAGAACTTAACTGTATCCCTCCCCATCCTATCTTCTCACTTGTTCCCACACTTAAGAAAACATGTTTTTTGCCTCTGTAATCCAAACATGGCCTTTCCCACCAAAACATCTATAGACTAAGTTAGAAAGAGAGACTCAGTATTTTCACTCTCTGCCACTTTCACATTGTCTAGTACTAGTTATACATATCCTCCACTCCAGTGCAAGTTACACTGAATGCAAGAACCATTAATTTATTCTTTCTTTCTACAAACGTCTCCACTCTTCTCCTGTCTCCTCACCCTATCTAAATCTGTCTCTATTTGGGCTTTATGTCTGTTGAGCTTACCTGCAGACCCAGCTGGGCAGTCTAACAGGGCTGGAGATCAATGTAGGCGGAACCAGTGATTAAACCTTTCCAAAGGAAAGCACTAAGACCAAGCAAAAGCGTGTGTGCAAATATCATTATCAAAGATGCATTGTGCAGAGCCTGTATATAATCTTAAATGTTTGGAGTTGTGATTTGTGATAAACTAGAAATCAAAGAGGATGGAAGTGGATTTATCTTGGTAGGTTTTAGACCTTAGTCTAATAACTATCAGGGGATTAAACATTGCTTCAAGACTTGTGTCCTTGGGCTTTTGGCATCATTTAAAGAGGTCTAGAGATAACAAACTGCCTGGCTAACACAGACAAGAGATAACAGATTGCACTAAATATGTATTTTAAAAGTATGGAAAACAATGCATGATATGCCCTTCATATTTCATCACTGAACATAAAAATGCTTACTGATATTTGACCCACCTTTTAAATGATGGAAATCTCCCACTTTTAAATGGTGGAAATTTTGCCTTCTCAAGCATTCTAACATTGACTCCCCATCATGTAATTGTCCTGGATACGTCCACTGGGCTTCCACTCACCCATGATCCTTCCTTCCTCCCCTTGATCTTTCCCCACCTCCCTTTTTCTTATTGACATTCTATCTCTTTTACCTATCTGATTCTTTGATGTAAAGTATGAAAACCAACTCACTGTACATTAGGCAACTGAAAGGTAACATGTCATTTCAATTTGACCACGTTTTCCCCCTCCCTCCCTCCCTGCCTTCCCTCTCTCTCTTTCCCTTTTCTTCTCTCCCTGTGGTCTCCGG